>OZ024756.1:5881752-5899252 GCA_964016885.1 Eledone cirrhosa
ATGCCGTCGAAATGTTGGATAAATATACTATATTGGGGCCACCGCGAAGAGGCCACTTTCGGTTATTTGTCGAAGATTTCTTCATAAGAGCCTTTCTTCTTATAGCTTGGTCTAATTGATTTTTTATATGGTTAATTATGCTAATTGGAAGAAGAAACGGTATATATTTTATCTAATAATTCTAAAGACATGATTTATGATATATATATACATATATATATATATATATATATATATATATATATATATATATATATATATACATAGAAGTGGTTACACAACAGTTAGTTCACCACACCGAGAAAAATTGTTTCACCTTACGGATCCTCAGCTCGTAATGGACATGGTTATACGGAACAGGAAGGTAAACAGTACGGACGCCCATGCGCAGAAACCATCACTTCACTCAGGCAATACTAAATTGCGTGCGAGAGGTGTAAGGGAGATAACTGCGAAAGTCCGAAAGTTTCTATTTGATAAGAAAATTAGGATGTTGTTGTAATTCAATCCAGAGCTTTGTAGTTATGTAAGAGGTGTTTGCAGACGTGTGGACAACGTGTGAAGAAATCATTTTTCGTGTTTAGGCAATCACTATTGCGTAATCTCTTTAGAATATTTATTCGTTCATCAATACATAGTCCACACAACGGATTGTCCCTTGCATATGGCTTGGACTTAGTGATGGCTTTCCATTGAATGGAGTAGTCTATACTTGAGTCCTTGATGGACAATACGTGGCTCGCGAGTTTTGTGGATGAACGTCTGTCCGGGTACCTAAAGTTCGACTGTTGGTTCAGGAAACGTTCCTTAAATCGGCTCTCCGCCATACCCACGTAGGATTTGACATCCTGTGGTTGATTTGGTCTGTTGGAAGTGACCACAACTTCATAAAATACAGCGGGTGCGTTGCATTGATGTTGAAGGGGACAAGATTTGGGCTTACGGCAAGAGCACCCTGGTGGGGTGTTGCTCTTAGGGCTGCTTTCATGTTCTTAGCGCAGGAGTGTACTAGTTTTACTTGGGGTCGGTTAAAGATGGAGCGGTATTTATGACCTATGGGAAAGGGTCTATCTAAGAGGACTAGAAATGTTTTGCCTACATTGGTATTAACGTTGAGTGAGAAGGGAGGAGAGAACCAGATAGTGTGTATATTGTTACGCTTTCTTTCCTTATTGCTGTTGTTGTTAGTGGGAGAGTAAGTGATAGGTTGCGAGAAGCCGCTATTAGCTTCTCGCAAACAGGGAAGATAAAGCTGACAGAGTTGTTTCGTACATTTTGGTACTTATCAAAGCTAACGACAATAGCGTAAGGTCTTCGAAATGCTTATAATTAAGCATACAGTGTATTTCAAAATAAACTGTATATGCTTTCATATATTTACCGCTATTTCAGAACACCAATTCTAATATATATATATATATATATATATATATATATATATATATATATATATATATATATAAAGAATTAATATTTAGTAACATATATATACATACAGATGCATATCAATGCTAGCAAATATATAGGTTTTGTCTTAGTAGCTTTGTGGTTCAATGCATGGGGTTGCAGAACAATAATATGAGAGACGTAAAGAAGAAAATTATAAAATTAACTTACTTACTAAAATATCACTTCCAACTAATTAGTTTCTGGAATGGAATAAATATGTTTTCCGAAGAAGACATAGCGAATCATTGCGTCGTCAGGGAAGACTATTCTCATCTAAGTATCCAGGCAAAGCGTGGACCTTGGAAACTTATTAAAAAATAATTCAGTGGATAGAAAATAGCAAAGCGTGGACTGAATTCCTAGCCATTGAGAAAATCACTGCCTCTGCGCCGGTGTCAAATTCAAAAAGAATCAATCACGTGACATCGAGGTCAATCAGTGGAAAGTGGTTTGCTAATAAGACGGCGGCCTGCCTGCTACCATAGCAGCAGTCATGGCCAATATTGCTCGACAAATAATTTGGAGATAATTATAAAGAATTAATATTTAGTAACATATATATACATACAGATGCATATCAATGCTAGCAAATATATGGGTTTTGTCTTAGTAGCTTTGTGGTTCAATGCATGGGGTTGCAGAACAATAATATGAGAGACGTAAAATAAGAAAATTATAAAATTAACTTACTTACTAAAATATCACTTCCAACTAATTAGTTTCTGGAATGGAATAAATATATTTTCCGAAGAAGACATGGAGAATCATTGCGTCGTCAGGGAAGACTATTCTCATCTAAGTATCCAGGCAAAGCTTGGACTCTGGAAACGTATTAAAAAATAATTCAGTGAAAGCAAAGAGTGGACTGAATTCCTAGCCATTGAGAAAATCACTGCCTTCTTTATAATTGTCTCCAAATTATTTGTCGAGCAATATTGGCCATGACTGCTGCTATGGTAGCAGGCAGGCCGCTGTCTTATTAGCAAACCACTTTCCACTGATTGACCTCGATGTCACGTGATTGATTCTTTTTGAATTTGCCACCGACGCAGAGGCAGTGATTTTCCCAATGGCTAGGAATTCAGTCCACGCTTTGCTATTTTCTATCCATTGAATTATTTTTTAATAGGTTTCCAGAGTCCACGCTTTGCCTGGATACTTAGATGAGAATAGTCTTCCCTGACGACGCAATGATTCTCCATGTCTTCTTCGGAAAATATATTTATTCCATTCCAGAAACTAATTAGTTGGAAGTGATATTTTAGTAAGTAAGTTAATTTTATAATTTTCTTATTTTACGTCTCTCATATTATTGTTCTGCAACCCCATGCATTGAACCACAAAGCTACTAAGACAAAACCCATATATTTGCTAGCATTGATATGCATCTGTATGTATATATATGTTACTAAATATTAATTCTTTATAATTATCTCCAAATTATTTGTCGAGCAATATTGGCCATGACTGCTGCTATGGTAGCAGGCAGGCCGCTGTCTTATTAGCAAAGCACTTTCCACTGATTGACCTCGATGCCACGTGATTGATTCTTTTTGAATTTGCCACCGACGCAGAGGCAGTGATTTTTTCAATGGCTAGGAATTCAGTCCACGCTTTGCTATTTTCTATCCACTGAATTATTTTTTAATAAGTTTCCAGAGTCCACGCTTTGCCTGGATACTTAGATGAGAATAGTCTTCCCTGACGACGCAATGATTCGCCATGTCTTCTTCGGAAAATATATTTATTCCATTCCAGAAACTAATTAGTTGGAAGTGATATTTTAGTAAGTAAGTTAATTTTATAATTTTCTTATTTTACGTTTCTCATATTATTGTTCTGCAACCCCATGCATTGTACCGCTTACACTGAGGCCAGAGATGAGGCACTGATAGAGAAGATAAGAAGTGTGGGGAGAGCGGTTGACAGATCTGGATGTAAGGAGAGCTGGATGATCATCAACGAGATCACAGGGAGGAAGAGAAGGTGTTCCAGTCAGATCCAGGGAACGGGGCACGAGGATAGGAAGAGGAAATGGCTAGACCATTTTAGGACCCTACTAGGAGAGCCACCCTCCACAGCCCAAAGCACTGGGGAGATCAGGCGGCTGTTTGAGGAACTGGATATTGAGGCAGAGCCCTTCACCAGAGAGGATCTTAAGAGAGCCAAGAAGAGGATCAAGGAGGGCAAGGCTCAGGGAGAAGATGGAGTGGCATCAGAGGTGATGAAGAGGTGTGATTTTGATGATATCATCCTGGGGTTCTGTTACCCCGAATCAGGGGAGGATCAGTAACATCGTCCCAGTGCCAAAGAAGGGAGATCTCTCTAACACCAACAACTACAGGGGGATCTCACTGACGACACGTGTGGTAAAGACCCTCAACAGGATGATTCTTAACAGGATCCAGCCTGAGGTGGAGAAGAAGCTCAGGGACAACCAGAACGGCTTCAGAGAGGGAAGATCAACCACCAGTCACATCCTGATGCTGAGGAGCATATTAGAGGGAGCTAGAGCAAAGTGCCTTCCTGCGGTCATGGTTTTCATTGACTTTAGGAAGGCCTTTGATTTTGTGGACCGTCACTGCCTGATGAAGATCTTACAGGCTTATGGAATCCCCAAGAGGACAGTGGACCTGATATCACTGCTCTACACCAACACTAAAGCCCAAGTCATTACACCTGATGGGATGACAGAGTTCTTTGAGATGCTGGCTGAAGTGTTCCAGGGAGATACATCGGCTCCCTACATTTTTATCATCGTAGTGTACTATTGTATGCGCCTTGCACTGGAGAAACACCAGGACACTGGCTTTACAGTAGAACCGGCTCAGAGCAGGAGAGTTAAGGCGAAAAAGGTATCAGATGCTGAATTTGCCGACGACATAGTTTTGGTGACAAATACAGTGAAGGAGGCAGAGGATTTGATGCAGGAGGTTGAGACTGTGTCGATGAGTGTGGGGCTGAGAATGAATGAGACTAAAACAAAATATCTGGTAGAGAATGTTGAGAAGCAGGAGGAGATCACTAATATAGGCGGGAAGCTGCTAGAATTGGTTGAGGACTTCCTGTATTTGGGAGCAAAGATTGGGAATACGGAAGATGATGTGGCTGAGAGGAAGAGCAAAGCCTGGGCGGCGTGTCACAGGTTGAGATCGGTGTGGAAGTCGAACCTTCGTGAAGACCTGAAAATCCGCCTCTTCATTGCTTTAGTGGAGTCTGTGCTGCTGTACGGGTCTGAGACTTGGACACTGACCAAGGAACTCACTCAGATGGTGGATGAGTGCTACACGAGAATGCTGAGGATGGCTCTGAACATTAATCAGCATACACTGAGGCTGAAAAACTCAGAGCTGTATGGGAGTCTCCCAAAAGTCAGCTCAACTGTGACACAGAGGAGACTGAGGTTAGCTGGACATGCTCACCGACATCCAGAGTTGACATTGCACTCAGTGGTCCTGTGGGAGCCCCTACATGAACACACTGGAAGAGGAAGACCAAGGTTAACGTATGTTGATGCCCTAAGGACAGACACTGGTCTGTTGGAGACGAAGAACATGGCAGCGATAATGAGGGACAGAGACCGCTGGAGAGAACTCGTCCATGGATCTCGGGAATTTTACCCGCCCTATATATATATATATATATATATATATATATATATATATAGTGAAAAATGGAACGGGAACAAAACATAGAAGCAATAAAAACAAAGGTTTATTAGTTTCACGCTCTTGAGTGTAGGGGTATGTATATATATATATATATATATATATATATATATATATATATCAACTAACATAGGCGCACAGATGCACGTCCATGCCAGCAAATACACAGGTTATGTCATAGTACCTAGGTGGTTCAATGCAGGAGGGTGCAGAACTATAATATAAAAGACGTAAAATAAGAAAATATTTTTTAAAAAATTTTTTAAAAAGTTTTTTACTTACTTACTTAAATTTTCACTCCAACTAATTAGTTTCTGCAATGGGATAAAGACAGTTACATAATCCAACTGTCGAGAATTCATTGCGTCATCAGGGAGTCTATTCTCAGCTGAGCCTCCAGGCAATGCGCGGACACTAGCGGCTCATATAAAAATAATAATTCGGTAGAAAGAACCGCTAGGCGAGGACTGGATTCTATGTACTGAAATTCTCACTGCTTCCAGTCAAATGGCCGATTCTAAAGAATCAATCACGTGACATAGAGGCTAGTTAGAAGGAATGGGATGGTAAGATGACTGACGCCTACTAACACCCCAACAAAAAAATTTTGAAGTGGTTTTGGCAGGTTTGCTCGACAAATCAGTGATTTGGAGATAAATATAGATAATTTAATATATCAACTAACATAGGCGCACAGATGCACGTCCATGCCAGCAAATACACAGGTTATGTCATAGCATCTAGGTGGTTCAATGCAGGAGGGTGCAGAACAATAATATAAAAGACGTAAAATAAGAAAATATTTTTTAAAAAATTTAAAAAAAAATTTTTTTTTACTTACTTACTTAAATTTTCACTCCAACTAATTAGTTTCTGCAATGGGATAAAGACAGTTACATAATCCAACTGTCGAGAATTCATTGCGTCATCAGGGAGTCTATTCTCAGCTGAGCCTCCAGGCAATGCGCGGACACTGGCGGCTCATATAAAAATAATAATTCGGTAGAAAGAACAGCTAGGCGAGGACTGGATTCTATGTACTGAAATTCTCACTGCTTCCAGTCAAATGGCCGATTCTAAAGAATCAATCACGTGACATAGAGGCTAGTTAGAAGGAATGGGATGGTAAGATGACTGACGCCTACTAACACCCCAACAAAAAAATTTTGAAGTGGTTTTGGCAGGTTTGCTCGACAAATCAGTGATTTGGAGATAAATATAGATAATTTAATATATCAACTAACATAGGCGCACAGATGCACGTCCATGCCAGCAAATACACAGGTTATGTCATAGTACCTAGGTGGTTCAATGCAGGAGGGTGCAGAACAATAATATAAAAGACGTAAAATAAGAAAATATTTTTTAAAAAATTTTAAAAAATTTTTTTTACTTACTTACTTAAATTTTCACTCCAACTAATTAGTTTCTGCAATGGGATAAAGACAGTTACATAATCCAACTGTCGAGAATTCATTGCGTCATCAGGGAGTCTATTCTCAGCTGAGCCTCCAGGCAATGCGCGGACACTGGCGGCTCATATAAAAATAATAATTCGGTAGAAAGAACAGCTAGGCGAGGACTGGATTCTATGTACTGAAATTCTCACTGCTTCCAGTCAAATGGCCGATTCTAAAGAATCAATCACGTGACATAGAGGCTAGTTAGAAGGAATGGGATGGTAAGATGACTGACGCCTACTAACACCCCAAAAAAAATTTTGAAGTGGTTTTGGCAGGTTTGCTCGACAAATCAGTGATTTGGAGATAAATATAGATAATTTAATATATCAACTAACATAGGCGCACAGATGCACGTCCATGCCAGCAAATACACAGGTTATGTCATAGCATCTAGGTGGTTCAATGCAGGAGGGTGCAGAACAATAATATAAAAGACGTAAAATAAGAAAATATTTTTAAAAAATGTTAAAAAACATTTTTTTTTTACTTACTTACTTACATTTTCACTCCAACTAATTAGTTTCTGCAATGGGATAAAGACAGTTACATAATCCAACTGTCGAGAATTCATTGCGTCATCAGGGAGTCTATTCTCAGCTGAGCCTCCAGGCAATGCGCGGACACTGGCGGCTCATATAAAAATAATAATTCGGTAGAAAGAACAGCTAGGCGAGGACTGGATTCTATGTACTGAAATTCTCACTGCTTCCAGTCAAATGGCCGATTCTAAAGAATCAATCACGTGACATAGAGGCTAGTTAGAAGGAATGGGATGGTAAGATGACTGACGCCTACTAACACCCCAAAAAAAATTTTGAAGTGGTTTTGGCAGGTTTGCTCGACAAATCAGTGATTTGGAGATAAATATAGATAATTTAATATATCAACTAACATAGGCGCACAGATGCACGTCCATGCCAGCAAATACACAGGTTATCTCATAGTACCTAGGTGGTTCAATGCAGGAGGGTGCAGAACAATAATATAAAAGACGTAAATTAAGAAAATATTTTTTTAAAAATTTTTTAAAAATTTTTTTACTTACTTACTTAAATTTTCACTCCAACTAATTAGTTTCTGAGAATTCATTGCGTCATCAGGGAGTCTATTCACAGCTGAGCCTCCAGGCAAAAAAATTTTTTTGGGGTGTTAGTAGGCGTCAGTCATCTTACCATCCCATTCCTTCTAACTAGCCTCTATGTCACGTGATTGATTCTTTAGAATCGGCCATTTGACTGGAAGCAGTGAGAATTTCAGTACATAGAATCCAGTCCTCGCCTAGCTGTTCTTTCTACCGAATTATTATTTTTATATGAGCCGCCAGTGTCCGCGCATTGCCTGGAGGCTCAGCTGAGAATAGACTCCCTGATGACGCAATGAATTCTCGACAGTTGGATTATGTAACTGTCTTTATCCCATTGCAGAAACTAATTAGTTGGAGTGAAAATTTAAGTAAGTAAGCAAAAAAATTTTTTAAAAATTTTTTAAAAAATATTTTCTTATTTTACATCTTTTATATTATTGTTCTGCACCCTCCTGCATTGAACCACCTAGGTACTATGACATAACCTGTGTATTTGCTGGCATGGACGTGCATCTGTGCGCCTATGTTAGTTGATATATTAAATTATCTATATTTATCTCCAAATCACTGATTTGTCGAGCAAACCTGCCAAAACCACTTCAACATTTTTTGGGGGGTGTTAGTAGGCGTCAGTCATCTTACCATCCCATTCCTTCTAACTAGCCTCTATGTCACGTGATTGATTCTTTAGAATCGGCCATTTGACTGGAAGCAGTGAGAATTTCAGTACATAGAATCCAGTCCTCGCCTAGCTGTTCTTTCTACCGAATTATTATTTTTATATGAGCCGCCAGTGTCCGCGCATTGCCTGGAGGCTCAGCTGAGAATAGACTCCCTGATGACGCAATGAATTCTCGACAGTTGGATTATGTAACTGTCTTTATTCCATTGCAGAAACTAATTAGTTGGAGTGAAAATTTAAGTAAGAAAGTAAAAAAATTTTTAAAAAATTTTTAAAAAAATATTTTCTTATTTTACGTCTTTTATATTATTGTTCTGCACCCTCCTGCATTGAACCACCTAGGTACTATGAGATAACCTGTGTATTTGCTGGCATGGACGTGCATCTGTGCGCCTATGTTAGTTGATATATTAAATTATCTATATTTATCTCCAAATCACTGATTTGTCGAGCAAACCTGCCAAAACCACTTCAAAATTTTTTTTGGGGTGTTAGTAGGCGTCAGTCATCTTACCATCCCATTCCTTCTAACTAGCCTCTATGTCACGTGATTGATTCTTTAGAATCGGCCATTTGACTGGAAGCAGTGAGAATTTCAGTACATAGAATCCAGTCCTCGCCTAGCTGTTCTTTCTACCGAATTATTATTTTTATATGAGCCGCCAGTGTCCGCGCATTGCCTGGAGGCTCAGCTGAGAATAGACTCCCTGATGACGCAATGAATTCTCGACAGTTGGATTATGTAACTGTCTTTATCCCATTGCAGAAACTAATTAGTTGGAGTGAAAATTTAAGTAAGTAAGCAAAAAATTTTTTTAAAAATTTTTTAAAAAATATTTTCTTATTTTACATCTTTTATATTATTGTTCTGCACCCTCCTGCATTGAACCACCTAGGTACTATGACATAACCTGTGTATTTGCTGGCATGGACGTGCATCTGTGCGCCTATGTTAGTTGATATATTAAATTATCTATATTTATCTCCAAATCACTGATTTGTCGAGCAAACCTGCCAAAACCACTTCAAAATTTTTTTTGGGGTGTTAGTAGGCGTCAGTCATCTTACCATCCCATTCCTTCTAACTAGCCTCTATGTCACGTGATTGATTCTTTAGAATCGGCCATTTGACTGGAAGCAGTGAGAATTTCAGTACATAGAATCCAGTCCTCGCCTAGCTGTTCTTTCTACCGAATTATTATTTTTATATGAGCCGCCAGTGTCCGCGCATTGCCTGGAGGCTCAGCTGAGAATAGACTCCCTGATGACGCAATGAATTCTCGACAGTTGGATTATGTAACTGTCTTTATTCCATTGCAGAAACTAATTAGTTGGAGTGAAAATTTAAGTAAGAAAGTAAAAAACTTTTTAAAAAATTTTAAAAAAAATATTTTCTTATTTTACGTCTTTTATATTATTGTTCTGCACCCTCCTGCATTGAACCACCTAGGTACTATGAGATAACCTGTGTATTTGCTGGCATGGACGTGCATCTGTGCGCCTATGTTAGTTGATATATTAAATTATCTATATTTATCTCCAAATCACTGATTTGTCGAGCAAACCTGCCAAAACCACTTCAAAATTTTTTTTGGGGTGTTAGTAGGCGTCAGTCATCTTACCATCCCATTCCTTCTAACTAGCCTCTATGTCACGTGATTGATTCTTTAGAATCGGCCATTTGACTGGAAGCAGTGAGAATTTCAGTACATAGAATCCAGTCCTCGCCTAGCTGTTCTTTCTACCGAATTATTATTTTTATATGAGCCGCCAGTGTCCGCGCATTGCCTGGAGGCTCAGCTGAGAATAGACTCCCTGATACGCAATGAATTCTCGACAGTTGGATTATGTAACTGTCTTTATCCCATTGCAGAAACTAATTAGTTGGAGTGAAAATTTAAGTAAGTAAGTAAAAAAATTTTTAAAACATTTTTTTAAAAAATATTTTCTTATTTTACGTCTTTTATATTATTGTTCTGCACCCTCCTGCATTGAACCACCTAGGTACTATGACATAACCTGTGTATTTGCTGGCATGGACGTGCATCTGTGCGCCTATGTTAGTTGATATATTAAATTATCTATATTTATCTCCAAATCACTGATTTGTCGAGCAAACCTGCCAAAACCACTTCAAAATTTTTTTTGGGGTGTTAGTAGGCGTCAGTCATCTTACCATCCCATTTCTTCTAACTAGCCTCTATGTCACGTGATTGATTCTTTAGAATCGGCCATTTGACTGGAAGCAGTGAGAATTTCAGTACATAGAATCCAGTCCTCGCCTAGCTGTTCTTTCTACCGAATTATTATTTTTATATGAGCCGCCAGTGTCCGCGCATTGCCTGGAGGCTCAGCTGAGAATAGACTCCCTGATGACGCAATGAATTCTCGACAGTTGGATTATGTAACTGTCTTTATCCCATTGCAGAAACTAATTAGTTGGAGTGAAAATTTAAGTAAGTAAGTAAAAAAATTTTTTTTAAATTTTTTAAAAAATATTTTCTTATTTTACGTCTTTTATATATATATATATATATATATATATATATATATAAACAAATATAAATTATCGAGATTCGCATTTCGGCCCACGAAATAACGAAAAACAACCTCCGAGAAGTATATTATTTGCACAGAGTTCAAATCCCGTCGTTGAAAATTTTGTCTTGCAGTTTATTTTCAGCATCGATAAATAAAGTTGTAATCCACTGGAGGTGTTGGTGGTAGTGGTGGTGTCAGTGGTGGATGTGGTGGAGGTGGTAGTGGTAGTAGTGGTGGTGGTGGCAGTGGTGGTGGTAGTGGTTTTGTTGGTGATGGTGGTGGTGGTAGTGCTGGTGGTAGTGGTGGTGGTGGTGGTAGTGGTGGTGGTAGATTGGTGGAATTGTATAATAGCCAGACGTGAAAGGTTGCGTTCCTTCGGCGGGATTTGAACCAAGAAAGCAAAGAGACATAAATTTATACCGCACAACATGTTGCCGACGCTCTACTTATACTGCCAATCCAGGGCCCTGCTATTAATGACAGTGTGCTATTAATTGTTTCTACTTTTGGCACAAAGCCAGCAATTATTCAGTACATTACTGGTACTTTATTTTATCGACCCCATAAGGATGAAAGGCAAAGTTAACCTCGACGGGATTTCAACTCAGACCATAAAGGGACGTAACTATGCTAGAAAGCTTGGCGTCCAACCCTCTACCAATTCTTGCTGTCCGAAGTTATTGTGTCTTTATGCTTTTGAAAGGGGCAGTATAATATTTATCACATTGATTGTTTCACTAGACCGATTACCATGTCTAGCTTTTGTGAAATATAATAATTGTTTGTTTTTCATTCATTTTTTACATTATTTAACTTGAAATAAAAAAAAAGAGAACATTTGATAGAAAATGCGTTTATTTTTACACAACACAATCAATACATGATTAATTTATTCATTCATACATAATTAAGTTTAGTCTCAATTTTATAACATTGATTCAGTGAGATATAGATACACATGTAATTGAAGAATATATATTATATATTATATGTATATGAATATATTTTATAATATAAAATATAATTTGTCTTGGTCATTGTCATACAACATCCACCGATATTTAGCGATCACGGTTTCATATGAAAATGTCTAGTATTGTTTGTTTCTATTGATTTAATATGTTTTGAGTATCCTCCATTCTGCTCTGCGTTTACCGCCCCAAGATCTTTTAGAAAGAAATCTAAATGGTGTTCTCCAAAGGTATTTTGAGTAACATTACTGGATAGTGTGCGTAGCTCGGATATCAGGGAATCACTCCTGGTAGGGCCGCTACTTATCCGAATTGAGACATCACAGCTCCGATACTAAGGGCACGTGTTCAAAATGTCCCAGGAAAAATCGCTGGACAGATTTTACGTGCGGTAGCAACTGGCAGGAAACACAGGGGTAGACATCGTGCAAGATGTTTGGATAACATCGATGAGCTTGGTTGCTTTCACTTAGGGATCTAGCCGGATCAGTTGGAGACGGTTGGTTTTGACAGGACCCGATGGAAGGAGGCTTTGGGGATTCTGCCCCCACGACCCTCCCAGCAAAAAGTGGGCAAAGAATAGTAATAATAATAATTGTTTCTACTTTTGGCACACGGCCAGCAATATCCCCAGTGCATTACTGGTACTTTATTTTATCGACCCTGTAAGGATGAAAGGCAAAGTTAACCTCGGCGGGATTTGAACTCAGACCATAAAGGGCCCTAACTCTTGGTGCAAAGCATGGCGTCCGACCCTAATAATAATAAGAAGAAGAAAATCTAAATAAGGATGTAGGAATCTTATTCGAAATTAGACAGACTATTTCTTTATTGGCATCAAGAATATTCTATATACAGGGACTTATTATAGGCCAATAAGTTTCCAGATATCTATATATATAAACATCCAATGCGTTAAATCTGTGTATCGAAGGTTTGTTCAAATTCCATATCATCTAAGGCGCCCTTATTTGCGGCCATACACTAATACCGTTTTTTTTTAAACTTTACTACACCTCCCTTAAGATTTTACTTTTAGAGCTGTACTGAAATTGTCTTTTGCCAATGCTTTACTTTTTCATTGAATCAAATTTAATACCATGTTGTAGTAGTAATATCTTTTTTTCTGATCTGCAGAAGCAGTCATGAACAAACTGTGGGGCGTTTGGCTTTCTAAATGGCACACCTAATTTCTAAATTGCCTTGAATTTGATTTAATAATGTGGACTGCCTTATTGTGATCCACATCCAATGCGATCTACTGCTCGCAAAACGTTCACCATGTCTGGGCACTGTCCATTCCTGGGTCTTTAGTGAGCAGTCACATTCATAAATACCTTCTTGGCATTGCCCGTAACATCTGTCTGGCGATTCTTTCCTGAAACATTCTAACCCCATGCCCGTAATATCGGAGCTGTGATCTCCCAATTCGGAGAATTCGTGGCTCAAACTGGAGTGACTCTGATCACACAGCTACGCAATCTATCGAGTAACGCTACTTCTAAGACACTCTTGAGGAACCCCATTTCAGCCGCTTGTATTCACGATCGCATTTTCGGTCATTACCCAAGATTCATGACCATAGGTAAGGGTTGGCGCGAATACTGAATTGAAGATAGCGAATTTGGCTTTTCAACCTACTTTATTTCTTCTGATGCAAATAAGTTTCACATAGTCACTGAGATTCAGGTAACTAATCTACTATGTGTCGAATACAAATCTGGAGATTGTGAGTAAATAATATACAGTGTACTTCCCTTGCCTGACGGCTGTCAACATTTTACTGAACAAAAGTAAATGGAAATCCATTTCATATAGTCACCAGTAGTTTCATATAGAGAGAAGCATGTTTAATATTTAAAATACCATTATAACGTCCATATAGATTATACCTGCCAGGAAAATGATTTTATATTTTCTAAATATATATAAATATAAGCGTTTCTATATATATATATATATATATATATATATATATATATATATATATATATATATATATATATATATATATATATAAGTATGTGTACGTACACACATATATGTATACAGACGCACAGTAGTATGTATATATATATACATACATGCACACACATGTATGTACGTATGGGTGTATCGAACATTTATTATAATGCTCAGTTTGTTTGTAAACAAACAAACATCCCGGATTAAGCCGTTCGGTGTTTAGCAACCATCGTTGCCCCTTTGTTCAAAACTGACAAAGGAACGATTTACTAGTTTCAAGCTCATTAGCTATCGTCAGCAACGTATACCTTCCTGTCAGATGATTGAACGTCTGAAAGTATATACTTTCCTTATGCATATTAACGGCTGAGCAGCCTAATTTGTATATCGAGTGAGTTACTCGGCCTGGAGCACCGAAAATGATAAAGAGAAAAATGAAACGAAATTTCATTTCTCACTCTTAGTACTGCTGTTACTTCAGTATAAGTATGTATACGTACATACATATATGTATACAGACGCACAGTAGTATGTATATATATACATAGATGCACACACATATATATATGTACGTACCGGTTTATCGAACATTTATTATAATGCTCGGTTTGTTTGTAAACAAACAAACATCCCGGATTAAGCCCCACGGTGTTTAGGAACCATCGTTGCCCTTTTGTTCAACACTGACAAAGCAACGATGTACTAGTTTCAAGCTTCGATAAACCCATACGTACATATATATATGTGTGTGCATGTATGTATATATATACATACTACTGTGCGTCTGTATACATATATGTATGTACGTATACATACTTATACTTAAGTGACAGCAGTGAATATTTCAAAAAAGGAAGACAGGAAGACGATACTTTGTTTCGTGGAAACGTTCCCTGGCAAAGAACGGGAAAAAAAGAATATAATACGTCATTATTTGGAGCGGTGAAAAACAATTACACGCAAAGACAAAACCACGTTTATGGTATAAAAGAAGTCGTAGACTACTATTCTATTAGGTGGTTCATAGAGACGTTCTCTGGCAATGAACGGAAAAAACGAAGATAATACGTCATATGTGGAGCATAGAGAACAATTACACGCAAAGACAAAACTACGTAAATGGTATAACTGAAGTCGTAGACTAAAATTCTAACTAGGTAACCGAATGATTCTCGGCTTCAGAGTTAAGAATAAAGTAAATAAAATACAGAGGTAATTGAAATTAAATAAATACATACACGCATCCATATACTTACATACACAAGCATACGCGGAAACACTCGCCTTAGGTATTATAATAAACGCACGTACACAAAAAAAACAATAAAAAAAGACGCACGCACATACAGAACCCACAAAACGCCCGTACCCGCACGCATACGAATGTATACATCAAATACACATACAAATATATATAACAAAAATATATATATATATGTGTCTGTGTGTGTGCGTGTATACATATACTTAAATAAACTTATATAAATAAATAAATATGTATATAACAAACGCACACACATGCCTACATGTAAATAAACATATGTTCGGAGACCTACGTCAACCAAAACACAAAGTAGACATATACACACACCCTTAATACGTACGAACCCGCATACTCACACAGACGCAAAACTCACGTATAAACTTAACCAAAAGCATATGTACCAGAATACTCGTATAGAAAGCCGAATGATACGCTTAATTACATAAGTAACCATTCTAACCATCCTGCCAGCATAACTAAGACCTGGTAAGAAACGCTTCTTTGAGGCTTTCCTGTCTATCTACTAACGAGCATATTTTCAACGACCATTCCACATATTACAATGAAGCTCTTGCTCCTAGTGGATTTGTCGATAAGGTAGCATATACAGAGTACGAGAATAAACCTAGAAGAAATAGATCTCGACGCATTATATGGTATAACCCACCATATAATATGGAGGTGGCCACACCATTAGCTAAGATCTTTCTCTCCCTTGTTATGAAGCATTTTCTCCCTACACATAAATATAGTAACATTTTTAATAGAAATACTATTAAAATTTCTTACTCTACGACTCCTAACCTTGCAGTTAGTACTAACTGTAATTGTAGTAATCGGGTGGACTGCTCCTATCCGGGAAATGCCTGTCTAGTAACATTGTCTACAAATGTAAGGTTGAAACACCCACGTCCCGTAGGGCCTACACAGGGTTAACCGCCAATAGATTCAAGCAGCGTCATTACATGCAAACCCATTCTTTTCGTTACCCTTTAAGAAGGAACATGACGTCACTTTCAGCTTATATCTGGAGTCTAAAAGATAACCACACACAATATAAGTTACACTGGAAGATCCTAGCTAGGGCTAGATCGTATAACGGAAATAAAAGACCATGTGACCTCTGCGCCGCTGAGGCCCTGGAAATACTCTACGCCAAAGACCACATCTTAAACAAAAAATCTGAGGCAATTTCGGCTTGTAAGCATAAATTGTACAAAACTTTCCTGTATTACAGCCCTTCATGTCCCTAACGGATAGGACTAACTATACGCGGATATTTTACGTCTTGATGTGGTAGCTAAGTATATGTTATGTTTATACTATTACTTATTTTTATAGGTAAGTATATATTTCAGGTATGTTTTGTGAAGCTACGTATACTTTCCCGTACGTATATTTGATTGTATATGTTTGACGTATATCTTATATATTCTGGTACATATGCTTTTGGTTATGTGTATACGTGAGTTTTGCGTCTGTGTGAGTATGCGGGTTCGTACGTATGTAGAGTGTGTGTATATGGCTACTTTGTGTTTTGGTTGACGTAGGTCTCCGAACATATGTGTATTTACATGTAGGTCTGTGTGTGCGCTTGTTATATAAGTATTTATTTATTTATATACGTTTATTTAATTATATGTATACACGCCCCCCCCCCCACACACACATATATATATATATATATATATATATATATATATATATATATATATATATATTTATATTTATTTTTATGTGTATCTGGTGAATACATTCGTATGCGTGCGGGTATAGTCGTTGCGTGGAGCCTCTATGTGCGTGCAGGGTTGTTTTTTGTTTTTTTTTGCACATGCGTGTATTTGTATACCTATGGCGAGTGTTTTCGCGTATGCTTGTGTATGTACGTTTATGGATTCGGGTATGTATTTATTTAATTTCAATTACCTCTGTATTTTATCTACTTTATTCTTAACTCTGAAGCCGAGAATCATTCGGTTTTCTAGTTAGAATTTTAGTCTACGACTTCAGCTATATCATTTACGTGGTTTTGTCTTTGCGTGCAATTGTTCTCCACGCACCACATATGACGTATTATCTTCGTTTTTTTCGTTCTTTGCCAGAGAACGTCTCTATGAACCACCTAAGAGAATATTAGTCTACGACTTCTTTTATACCATAAACGTGGTTCTGTCTTTGCGTGTAATTGCTTTTCACCGCTCCAAATAATGACGTATTATATTCGTTTTTTCCCGTACTTTGCCAGGAAACGTTTCCACGAACCAAAGTATCGTCTTCCTGTCTTCTTCCGGTTGCAACATTTTTTGAAATAAATATTCACTACTGCGTTCACAGATTGACTTTGTTAGTTTCAGAAGATCCCGTTAAGGGTGAAAGCAGTGATTCTTTGCTTAAAACTGTATCTGTTATTTTA
>OZ024756.1:5904252-5946752 GCA_964016885.1 Eledone cirrhosa
ACTGATGCTACTACTACTACTGCTGTTGCTACTACTGCTACTACTACTACTGCTGTTGCTACTGCTGCTACTACTACTACTACTGCTGCTGCTACTGCTGCTACTACTGCTACTGCTGTTGCTGCTGCTACTACTACTACTGCTGTTGCTACTGCTGCTACTACTGCTACTGCTGTTGCTGCTGCTACTACTACTACTGCTGCTGCTATTGCTACTACTGCTACTACTACTGCTGTTGCTACTGCTGCTACTACTACTACTGCTGTTGCTACTGCTGCTACTACTACTACTACTGCTGTTGCTACTGCTGCTACTACTACTACTGCTGTTGCTACTGCTGCTGCTACTACTACTACTGCTGCTGCTACTGCTGCTACTACTGCTACTGCTGTTACTGCTGCTACTACTACTACTGCTGTTGCTACTGCTGCTACTACTACTACTGCTGTTGCTATTGATGCTACTACTACTGTTGCTACTGCTGCTACTACTGCTACTACTGTTACTACTACTACTGCTGCTACTGCTGCTACTACTACTACTGCTGCTGCTACTGCTACTACTACTGTTGCTACTCCTGCCACTACTGCTACTACTGCTACTACTACTACTGCTGCTACTACTACTGCTGCTGTTGCTACTGATGCTACTACTACTGTTGCTACTACTGCCACTACTGCTACTACTGCTACTACTGCTACTACTGCTACTGCTGCTACTGGTGCTACTGCTATTACTCCTGCTACTGCTACTGCTGCTGCTATTGCTGCTGCTACTTTTGGTACTACTGCCATTGCTGCTGCTGCTGCTGCTACTGCTGCTGCTGTTACTGCTGCTGCTGGTCCAACCATACACTCTATTTATCATTGAGGTTATTCTTGTAAATATTCCCCACTTAAAACCTTATTATCGATTTTAGGGATCTTCAACTTGTTCCCATTTATTCTTGAGATTTGTCCAAAAGTTTTGTTGTTGTAACTGTTGTTGTTGTTGTTGTTGTTGTAACTGTTGTTGTTGTTGTAATTGTTGTTGTAATTGTTGTTGTAATCGTTGTTGTTGTTGTTGTTGTAATTGTTATTGTAATTGTTGTTGTAATTGTTGTTGTTGTAACTGTTGTTGTTGTTGTTGTTGTTGTAACTGTTGTTGTTGTTGTTGTAAGTGTTGTTGTTGTTGTAACTGCTGTTGTTGTTGTGTTGTTGTTGTAACTGGTGTTGTAATTGTTGTTGTTGTTGTAACTGCTGTTGTTGTTGTCCTTGATTAGCTGATGTGTGTAGTTAGTCTCTACTGCTGTTGCTGCTCTTCTTTGAAGTTTCTGTTATATGTAGTTACAGTTTGTGCCGTAAGTAGTTACAGTTTCTCTTGTAGTTACAGTTCATGTTTCTGCTGCCTTTGTAGCAGTTGTTACAGTTTGTGCTGCTGTTTTTTGATATTTCAGTTGTTCTTTAGCCCCAGGTCATCCCTGGTAGAGATAATCTATGATCTTTGACCCTCCATTTATAACGAAGCGGTTGTTTTTTATTCATACTTTTTATATAACTGAATATATTAATGTGCCATTTGATAATATATTTTGATGATAGAGTAATTAGTGACTGCTTTGTTTAGCAGGTTTATTGATCCCATAGAAGCTCTCTTGCTTGCTTATTTCTTAATCACTTTTTATTCTTTGTTTTTATATCTGTGAAATGATTACCAGTAATGTTCATCAATACAACCCCTAGAGGTGAATTAGCTTACAAATTTAGAAGGGCCCTAGATAAACATAAACTCAATATTAAGAGAGTAGAAAGACCACGTACCTCCATAAACACACTTATTAGCAATACATGCCCTTTTCAAAGACCTCCCTATGTAGATTAGAAATGAATAATCTGTAAACTAAGCCCCCATAGCAACTGTAAAACTAGAAATGTAGGATATATCATAAGATGTACTGAAGGACAATGTAAAGATAAGAATATAGTGTACATAGGTGAGACAGCTCGTAGTATAGAGAACCATTAAATGAACACTGGCGAGAGCTTCAAGATAGAAAAGAATCATCTGTACTCCACCAACATGCTAAAATAGAACATAAGGGTAAATTAGAGAACATAGAAATAAAAATAGAATCTACACACAGAAAAGACGCAATGTTTAGACAAATCACAGAGGCAATAAATGAACTCCAACCAAAATTAAATAGAAAACATGAATGGAATAGCAACATCACAACTTACAATGAAGGACACAATGAAAACACACACACATAGAAGAAACAACCAACCAGTAACATGTAAATAAACAAATAAATAAACAAATATAAACACACACCGACACCCGGATGTAACACATGCGCAAACTAAGCACACAACACACGCAAAAACAAGATGGCATAGGACAGAACAAAGGAGAGGCACAAAAACAAAGAAAAGAATCTCCAGTTACTGAAGAGGTCATAGAATGTGTGACGAAAGAAGTTTGACAATATATGAACAACCGTCCGGCTGTGGAACCAACCAGCCAACCGGAAATTTATGCATTCTTAAATTAATAAATTTAATTTATAATAAATTGGAGTGAAAGCAACTGGTACATGTGTTTCTTATTGACAACATGACCCTCCCAAAGCACAACTATATATATATATATATATATATATACATATTAATTTTTTCTCCTTATATTTTAGACTTAGCTCCGTTTAATTGATTATTTGTCTAGTTAATTTCTACGGGCTAAGGGGAAAGACTGGGTATATTTTTCTGACTGTTCCTCGCGGGGAATGGTCTGTATCATTTGTCTGTTATTTTTTCTATCTATCTATCTATCTATCTATCTATCTATCTATCTATCTATCTATAACACTTTAAAAAACAATTTTAAAGAGGACGTGGGTCCCCCCTGCGTCGGGCCCATTAACCGCGTCCTCCTAAAAAACTATCCCACCCCCTCCCCAAACACCCACACAACTCCAAGCTCCCCAACCACACAACACACTGATGCCCCCACACTTCCACAAACCACCACCCCACCCAACAACCCATCCCCCACCCTAATGGAAATTGTGCAGCCCGATACCCGGGACGCAGAGAGGTAAGTGCCTTTTCTCTTCACCACCAACATGGCTATGCTAAGAGTAGGCTGTTTAAATGCGCGTGGCCTGGGCTCAACTTGGAAGCAAGCAATGCTTCTAAATGACCTCAGGTCACAACGTATAGATGTGATGGTTATTTGCGAGGCCCGGATCAGCAACGTGCGACAGCTGGCCCCCACCTTTGATGACTTTGAGATGCACGCATCTCTCTGTCAGCCCGGAGGTGGGGGTGGAGTTGTCGTTCTGCTGCAAAAACATCTGGGTCTCGCAACACAGATGGTACATTTGGACCCGGAGGGTCGACTAGTGGTTCTGGACCTTGGCAGTGGTAAAGGCGGAGCGTTTAGGTTGGTAGCCGCCTACGGCCCTTTCGGGTCAATGCGGCCGGACTTCTTCCATCGTCTGGAGACTTTTCTAGGGACGTCCCGCTCCTTGCTATTAGTGGGGACTGGAATGGTATCCTAGATGCACGCTGGGACTACGTAGGGGCCTGCCCCGATAGAGAGGGGTGTAATAGCCTCAAAGGGTTAATCGGTCGATTTGACCTGGCCGATAGATATCGACTAGATTTTCCGACTGCGCCAACCTGGACTTGGGCAAATCGTAGCGGATCATCTAGGTCGTACCTAGATAGGTTCTTAGTTAGAATTAAGGATAAGGACTTTTTAAGTTGTCCAAAAATGCGCATGGTTGGCTATTCAGACCACAAATTAGTGACCTGCATGGTCAACCTTGACAGAACTCATAGACAGGGCCCCGGTTACTGGAAGCTCAACTTGTCCTTGCCGGCAAGTAGAGCCTACAGGAATCGGATTAGTACGTTAGTTAAGGAACGGTTGACTGGAGCGATCGTCAACAGCAGGTGGTGGGTATCTCTAAAGAGAGAGATTAGAGTAGTCTCGATAGAATTTAGTAAGGTTCTAGCTGCGGATAGGAATAGGAAGGAAAGGGAGCTAATAGATAGAGTAGAAGAGGCAATTAGAAGCGGCGACGTGGCCAGAGTGCTAGCGTCGAGAACGGCTTTGAGCCAGTTTTTCGACGCGAAGCACGAAGGCTGCGTTGTCCGAAGTAAAATACGTGCTCTAGGGAACGAGGGGACCAAAGCTGTTAGCTGGGCCCGCGTGACAGAGGCCAACAGTGGAACTAAATCCACCACCCGGTCTTTGCGAGACCTGGATGGACGGGCGATTCTTGAGCCTAAGCAGATGTGTGAGGCCTTTCAAAGGCACTTTGCCCGACTGTTCGGGAGGGGCGGTGAGCCGGTTGGGAACGTGGACTTCGGTCCATACCTCGACGGCCTGCCGCGCCTCTCGGACAGGGAGGCGAAGTCCTGCGAGGAGCCGATTTCGGCCGCTGAGATAGAGGACGTGCTGAGCCAATGCGGCAAACGCAAATCCCCGGGTCTCGATGGTCTTCCTTACGAATTATATCTAGCTATGCCGGACTTGTTCCCCGATCTCCTCGAGGCGGTCTACTGCAACTGGCAACAGAACGGGAGAATTCCCTGTACTGTGACCAAGGGCGTAGTCACGCTAGTGAGGAAGGACGAGAACAAGGGGGACGAAATAAGTAACTTCAGGCCCATAACACTGCTAAATACAGAGTTACAGATTTTGGCCAAGGTGCTAGCAAAGAGGTTGGCGCTTGTCGTGGGCAACCTGGTGGGAGATGCGCAGACATGCGCTATCCCGTCCAGGTCCATCCATGACAACCTCCACCTCATGCGATACATCATAGAGAGGGTTGGGAACGAACCCGGCTTTGGTGGGGCTCTGATCAACTTGGATCAATCTAAGGCGTTCGATAGGGTCGACCATGGTTACCTGGATGCGGTGCTAGCGGCGGCAGGCTTCGGACCCGTTTTCAGGGGCTGGATCACTGCTATGCACAGCAGCCGCATCTGCTCTAGGGTCAAGGTGAACGGCTACCTCTCGGAGCCGTTCAACATCGCGCGGTCCATCCGACAAGGGTGCCCTCTCTCCTCCCTTCTGTATGTGTTGACTCTCGAGCCACTACTGCGGAAGTTGGAGTTGTTGCAGGGCATCCCTTTGGAACAGGGATTGCGGAAAGCGGTGTCGGCCTACGCCGATGACGTGACAGTAATGGTGTCGACGGCCTCCGAAATCGAGGCGGTCGGCACCTTACTGGAGGAGTACGAAAAGTTCACAGGGGCTAAGCTGAACCGGGACAAGTCGATCGGTTTGCAACTCGGCACGTGGAGGGGCAGACCGATGCCCTCCGATGGCGTCGTCGGACGCTGGACGGAGGGCCCGGTGAAGTTGCTCGGGGTCTGGTTCGGACCGGACCTCCAGGTGGAGAAAAACTGGGCGGTGGTTACGAACAGGGTGTTTGCACTGACCCAGAAGTGGGCCAGTTGCAAACTATCCCTGAAAGGTCGGGCGGAGGTGGCGAACACCTACATAGCGTCCGTCATCTACTACCGCCTGACCGTAGTGCCCTGCCCAAGGGAAACCCTCACCAAGATGGAGTGCGCGCTCTTCCAATTCCTTTGGAAGAGGCGGGCTCCTATGGTGAGGAGATCCATCTGCTGTCAACACCCTTCGAAAGGAGGGCTGGGGATGCCGTGGCTAATGATGCGTAAACACGCATTAAGGCTACGGCACCTCTACGTATTCCTCACCGGACAACCGGTGTGGGCCTCGTTTGTGAGACGAACCTTTCCCAGACTCGTCTCACCGAGCTGCAATCCTGGGTCAAGCAAAGACCGAGAAAACTGGGCGCCTGGCACACTGAGTGTGCCCAGGCGCTCACCGCCCTCTGGCAGGCGGATCCGGTTATCAGTGGAGACTCCACCGCAACATTCTATAGAGGGCTGGTACGCAGCAGGTGCGACGACGCCCTCGGAGAAGCCCTAGACATGGAGGAGGACGAACTGGCCAGCCTGTTCGGTAGGACATTCAGCCCGGGACCTATGGACAACTTCCAGAAGTCCCTGGCCTGGCAGTGCTACCGAGGGGCTTTACCCGTTCGAGAAAGGCTCTACAGACACGGGCGCCCGGGTAGGGACCCCGCCAAAAAGATCTGTCCCAGATGCGTGTGCGACGAGGAAACCGTTGCACACGCATTGGTACACTGCTCGGGCGTAGCCGATCTGTGGGGCTATGTCGAACAACTGCTGTCAAGGGTGGGACCGATCCGGTTGACCACCGAGTCTATTATAATGATCAAGCCGCCTCCCCCCTTCAAAGATGAAGCAGAGGCGGTGTTTCTGTGCGTAATAGCCATGGCGAAAGAGGTTGTATGTGGACGCGTTTGAAAGGACTGAGGTCAGGCACCTTTCTCTCTGGCCAACAACTGGTCCGTTTCTTCCGATATCATTTCGGAAGAAGGATCAGGATGGAAAGAGAGGTGCTGCACCCCAGCCGTTTCTATGAAAGATGGGTGAAAGTGGCGAGAATGGCCCGTGTGAATGGGCCTTCACTCTACATCAGACTATAGGTGAGGAAGATGAAAGACCAAGGGAGCACCCCTTCTCTGTGCTCCTGAGGAGAAGGGTTGCACACTTTTTTCGGGGGTGTGTGCGACCCCCCAAGGCGCCTCCTCTCTATTGAGGATTTTGTTAAAAATTTTATTTTTTGTTATATCTTATTTTATTTTTATATTTTGTTATTGCCTCCTCCTTATTGAGGACGCCTTTTTGTGTAAACTCCCCCCCTTGTACTTGTCCCACTTTTGATGCCCTAGTGGCAAATAAAAGAAACATATCTATCTATCTATCTATCTCTATGTATATATATTTTCCTATCTATAAAGAAGGATATGCATCTTAATACCTATCGATATATCTATCTATATATCTGTTTTATGTAGGTGAGTACGTTTTTTACGTACGCATAAAAAACTGTATGTATTTATGTATGCATGTATATGTTTATGTATGCATGTATGTATGTTTGTATATATGTGTGTTAGTATATATATATATGTATGCATGTTTGTATGTATGTACTTATATATATATATGTGGGTCTGTCTGTCTGTATTTATGAATGTATGTAAGTATGTTTGTGTGTATTTATGTATGTTTGTACATATGTATGTATGTATGTATGTATGTATGTGTACATGTATGTATATAGTGAAAGAAAGTAAAATTAAATATAAAGGTATTTTGGAATATAAAGAAGCGAGATCAATGGTTTTATGTGATTAAAAAACGGGAGGAAGTAAAAAATAAGAGAAAGACAAACAAAAGAATCAATAGGTCTGCTAGTAAATATTGTTATTCTCCGACATACATAGTGGGCATCTTATTCACATCAAAGGCAGCTACCACCGTCGACGACGTCTGGTAAAAATACTAATATTTTCCGTATTGTAGGAAAGGATGCCAAAAGAATACTATATACTTAAAAGTCTCACATTGCTCCCTCTTTTGTCTACACCCCCACCCACTTATCTGTTTTTTCTTTCGCCCTCTCTTTCGTTGTCTAACCTCTCTTTTTTTTCTTTTCCCACAAACATATATATGAACCTGTGTATATATATATATATATATATATATATATATATATATATATATATATATATATATATATATATTTTAATAAATATATATATATATATATATATATATAGCTACATATATACACATATATATATAGAGAGATAGATAGATATAGGTATATATATATATATATGTATATGTATATATAACTATATATACATACAATATACACACACACACATACACACACACAAACACACACACATATATATATACGTGTGTTGTGTGTGCCTGTGTATACGTAGGTCGAATGCTATATATTTTCTCCTATAATAATACCTTCTTCTATACATAATAGCTATTATTTGATAGTTCTATATCTTCGCTTGTCTGCTTGAAAGATAAAAAAGGCCAAATGTATTTAACGTAGCCGCATCTGTTAACAGTGTGTTTTTCTTGTATTTTGTTGCCAGAGTTCCATTAAATACATACAAAGAAGATGAAATGTTGCAAATCACAATGTATATGTTCAGTTAAATTGTAAAACTATTAATCACCTTCGCCGTCCGATTCAGATACAACACTTCGAACTGGAATTAATCTTTCTACTTTCAATCTTCTTTTTCCCTTGCATCGGCTTTATCTCTATGTATTTCCTGATGTAGACAGTCATATATGTATGTATGTATGTATGTGTGTGTGTGTGTGTGTGTGTGTGTGTGTGTGTGTGTGTGTGTGTGTGTGTGTGTGTGTGTGTGTGTGTGTGTGTGTGTGTGTGTGTGTGTGTTGTATGTATGTATATATGTATGTATATGTGTATGTATATATGTATGTATATATGCATTGCTTTATATCTGGAGATCTCTCTGCACTTGTCATCACATGGTACCATGGGCCCAGCACTATGTGTCAATCATTGTCACAAGTGTAGTGTTTGTACCAGAGTTTTCAAGTCGCTGGCTGGACTAAAAAGTCACACTCGTTCAGCGCATCGGTAGGGCTTCTCCTACTTAGATATAAAGTAGTGGCCGTACTCGAAAACGAGTTGGCAGCCACTATGTGTGTATGTATGTATGTTCTTCTAGTTTTATAATTTCACAAATTTGTTCCCAATAGAGAGAGAGTCGGTTTCTAACATAGACACAAGACTCTCTCATTGGAATTTACACAACATCAACTAGGTAGATATGTATGTATGTCTGCATGTGTAGATATGGATGTTATTGTATGTGTGGATGTGTATGTTTTGAGTTGTATGTGTGCATGTGTATGTGCTTTGTATCTGTACATGTGTATATGCAGTTATTAGATGCAACATTTTTGGGATGTTTTACATAATTTTACAGTTCCATTAATGGATTGTACTTGTAATTTCCTAACTAGTTGTGTTCTTTCTGTTCCTGTGAAGCCTAGCTTCTCAAGATTTGTATTGAGGCAGTTACTAACATACCCCAGTGCCTCTGTAGTTTTACATCCATGGATTCACTGCGATACTGTTGAGCGACATCCCTGGGTGTGAGTTTTTGATTATCACACAGGGAATATCTCTCAAGGTATTCCTTCCCAACTCTCATGATCTTATCTGTTTCATGCAGATAGTCTTGCTCGAGAGACGAGCTCCTACGCTTCGAGGTTCGTAGATGTTGTCGGAGGGATATGATGCGACATTCAAATGATGTCTGGACTGCTGTTAGGCCTCTGCCTCCCTGCTTACGTTTCAAGTAAAGGCGGTCTCTTTCACTGTTGATGTGGAAGTTTCCGGTGTTGTTTAGTATTTTTCGAGTTCCAACATCAACTGCTCGGATTTCGTCTATCGTCCAAATGAGTATTCCAAACGTTGGTGTTAGGACAGGCACAGCAAACACATTGTGAGCCACTGTTTTGTTTTGCGCAGAGAGTTCAGATGACTAAATATTTCTTAATCGGGTGTAGTATTGCCTGGTTACGCGTTGTTTATTAAAGATACCATTATAGGATATGTTCTCATCTATCCCCAGGTATCTGTAGCAGTCGTCATCAGATATCGGTGAAACAGTTAGGCCATTGATGACAATGTTGCTAGATTGGGTTGTTGTTTTTCCCCGCTTTACAGTCATGTATGAGCATTTATCTTGGCCAAACTCCATTCCTATATCCCTTGAGAACGTTGTAACCAGGTCAAGATTTTTCTTCATCCCATCCATGTTCTTGGCATAGAGTTTCAGATCGTCGTCCACAAAAGAATTATGGGTTAGGTTCTTATTTCTGTCCTCCTGTGAGCCAATGATGTATCCCTCACATTTCTTGAGCAGAAAGGACAAGGGGTTTAACGACAAGATGAATAATATCAAGGAGAGACTGTCTCCCTCAAATTATCACCTGTGATATTTTATTTTATCAGTGAAAATAGAGTCCTCTCTCTCTGTCTTTAACCTTAGAATAGTAGCCCAAGAAGAAGACAGCCTCTCTATAGCTCTGACAATAATGTCTGGGACTTTAGCAAGTTGAAGGGCCTCTATCAACAAGAGTGGGGAACAGAATTGAAAGCTTTCCTGTAGTCCAGGCAGACTGTAGCCATATTCCTCCTAAGTTGTCGCACCTCCGACATCGCAGTTTTGTTGATCAGGAGTTGTTCAGCACATCCTTAAGGATGCAGCATCACTACTTCACAGCATCGAATCAGTTGCAAAGGAAATCGGACTCTATGTCATCGTAGGCAAAACAGAATATATTTGCCTGAACCAAGACTCCTCAGTTTGTATGCGAAGTCTAAACGGCGATATAATTGCTCCTACACTACAACAAAAACATACGAAATAAGTGAGGGTACCCTTGAGACTGTGATAGTAAAACTCCAAGATAAGAAAACACCAGGAAGAGACATGATTGTCGGCTACTGGTACAAAAAACTGATATTCTATCGGAGGTATCTTACTGACCTCTACCAACAAGTTCTTAAGGGAGATACACTTATACCAGAATGGTTGACATTAGCTCAAACATTACTGGTCCCCAAGAACAAAGACACCCACTTGGCAAAAAACTACCGACCTATTGCATGCCAGAACCTGATGTATAAGAGGTATACAGCCTGCCTGAACCTATTCCTCCAAGATAACAGTGAAAATAATAAAATCATCATAGATGAACAAGCAGCTGGAAAGAAAGGGGTAAATCATCCGCATAGTCAGCATGGAGCAAGAAACGCTGGTCGTCCCAAGAAGACATACGTCAAGAAACTTGAGGACGATACTGGATGCACAGTTGAACTTGCAAACGCTATGAGAGACAGAGATGGATAGAGGAAGCGTGTCGTAGAAAGCCGAGCAAGCTCGACCTGATGATGTTGATGTAGGGGCAATAGTTCTTTCGGATTTCTCTTAGCCACACAGCATCTTGGTTGAAATTCCTCTTTTCACCCCATATTTTGCTCCAAAAGGAATCTATGTATTTCTGGGATGGGGCCTCAGTGACACTTATTATTTTGTTCTTCATATCTCTATAGACTGATGTTTGGTTTCGTCTGAATCTTTTATTAAGCACTTTTCTCTCATCTACCTTCTTTAGGTATCGGCGTTTTTCGCTAACATCTCTCAATTTTTGTTAGAGGGTGATCAGCTTATATTGAAGAGTTCTGGTTCTACTGTTACCAAACATCGTCTCTATTTTATTTTTCACTCTTTGTTGGTGAGAAATGTGGTTGTTTGTGTTTGTTTGCATGTAAGAAGCATTGTCGCATATCCTATGGTTTTTCGTAGGTCAGCAATCTTTTTTTCTATTTTAGTTATATATGATGGTATTTTTGGTGGTGTTTTGTTCTTGTCAATATCTCTGCTATCACCAAGATAATGCTTCACTGCCGTTGCTAAGGCATATAAACAGGCGTTGATTTGCCAAAATGTTGGGTTTTTTATCCGTCGTAAATATTCATCCCCTATTTCGTCAATAACACGTAATATTTCATTATTTGGTTTTTTATTAAACATTTTATTAAACATTTTATTAAACATTTACTAAACATATGTATGTATGTATGTATGTATGTATGTATGTATGTATGTATGTATATTTGTGTGTGTGTGTATGTATGCATGTATGTATGTATGTTTCTCTTTTGCTTAACTTCGAGTACATATTTGACCGGCAACCTTTCCGATGGCAATGTTGTAAAAGAAAAGAAATTACCATCAAGTTGGCAGCTGATCTCTACAACAGAGCACCAAACAAAAATATCAGGCTGGTTGTCCTTTAATTATTGGTAGTTTTTATTTTCAAGTTCCACCAGTATTCCTTAGTGTCATCTATCTCAACATTTTCCTCCTCATTTGTTTTTAATTCTGTTTTCCTTAGTGGGCTGCAGATGGTTCTAGCTATCACATCGTGTCTCATAGGGAAGTAGTAGCGAGACGACATTCTTTCAGAGTTGGCAACAATGTGACTAACATCTTCGATCTTTGTTTTACAAAGCCTACATTTATTGTCAACTGATGGCTTTCCTCTTTTGTGTAGCAGGTAGTTGGTAAGGATTTCTTGTTTCTATTTTGCATGGAGATATCATTCAAGGTGGGATGTGATAAACTTGTTGGAACTCCATGCTAGGTTTTTTTAATGATTTACTCCCTATATGGCCTGATTTTCTTCTCAGGTACCCATGTACAACTTTCTCTGTAAATTGGTCCATTTTTTTATCTTGTTCGAACATTGACTAGGATCTTCCAAAATATATATGTAGGTATGTATGCATGTATGCATATATGTATGTATATATGTTTATATATATATATATATATATATATATTTGGGGAGGGCCATATTGATATAATATTGCCAGAAATAAAAATAGAACACACTCACTGTTTGGTTGGGGTTGGCTTACGCTTCAGTATATTTTATATCTCCATATTTAATTTATCTGGCAATCAATATTCATTATTGACTGACCAACGGTTAAACATACAGATAAGAATATATATATATAATCTATCAAAGTTCTTTCGTCACACATCTAAGACATCAGCAGTCGCAAGCGTGGGATGGATCGTTCTGATGAAGACCAGTTAATCAAATAATTATATAAACCTGAGAAATTCAATATCGTTGGTTTAGTCAAGCGGTTGTCAACCTTTCGGGCCCCACGGACCACTAACACTCACCATTTTAAATCCCGCGGACCACTAATATAAATTATTTAAAAAGATAAATACATTTGTAAAATAATTGTTTCTACTTATGGCACAAGGCCAGCAATTACCCCCAGTACATTACTGGTACATTAATTTATCGACACCGTAAAGATGAAAGGCATAGTTGATCTCGGCGGGATTTGATCTCAGAGCGTAAATGGCCGTAGCTCTATGTTACAAAGCATAGCTTCCGACCCTCTACTGATTTTGCGAATCTACCGCCCCAAAATAATGATCAGAGAACTTCCATTTTATTAAACAATACTGAAGTGTACCTGTGTCATATTGTCAATAGGTGATATATAGGTGTAAAATAATGACCAGGGAACTTCTATTTAATTAAACAATACTGAAGTGTACCTGTGTCATATTGTCAATAGGTGATATATAGGTGTAAAATAATGATCAGAGAACTTCCATTTAATTAAACAATACTGAAGTGTACCTGTGTCATATTGTCGATAGATGATATATAGGTGTAAAATAATGATCAGAGAACTTGTATTTTATTAAACAATACTGAAGTGTACCTGTGTCATATTGTCGATAGATGATACATATGTAAAATTATTTCATGGATGTTAGTTCTGAAGAGAAACATCTTTTAGGCGAGTTATAGAATATATTTAACCAAATATTATTTTAAGTTTATTATTAATAAAACATAGGTCGGTGAATTGGCAGTATCGGTAGAGGGTCGGAGGCCATGTTCTGACGCATCGAGTTACGGCCCTTGCTATTCTGACTTCAAATCCCGCCGGGGTTAACTTTGCCTTTCATCCTTACTGGGTCGATAAAATAAAGTACCAGTAATGTACTGGGTAATTTGCTGGCCTTGTGCCAATAGTAGAAACAATTATTAATAAAACATAAATATTGCAAATAATGTCCCAAATTTTTCTGCGGACCACCAACATTTTCTCGCATACCACCAGTGGCCGGAGAGCCACCGGTTGGTGACCGCTGGACTAGTCTACTCCTTTGTCAAACATCAGACTTATCTCCTGTTTCAAAGGACCAGTATTGTTGCTCAATATAGCAAGATGAATCTCCCTGAGATTTACTTTAAGAGTAAATGTGGCTCTGCTATACGTTAATTTCACGAGGAAGCTATTCCGCTGTCCGTACAACTGGAAAACTAGAGTCATCGACGCAACCGACGGAGATCCTTGAATGACTATTGAAAGGCAAGTTTCTGTTGATCTGCAGCTGGGTCAATACTTAAACTTGGATCCCAGAGTATTCGTAATACGAGACTAGTAATACTACTACTACTACTACTACTACTACTACTACTACTGGTACTACTACTACTACTGCTGCTGCTGCTCCTATTACTGGTGCTTCTGCTACTACTACTACTACTACTACTACTACTACTACTACTAGTAGTAGTAGTAATAGAAGTAGTAGTAGTAGTAGTAGCAGTAGTGGTGGTGGTAGTAGTAGTGGTGGTAGTGGTAGCAATAGTGGCTGTAGTAGCAGCAGCAGTAGTAGTAATAGAAACAGCAGCAATGGTGGTAGTAGTAGTGGTACCAGTAGAAGTAGCAGCAGCAGCAGCGGTGGTAGTAGTAGTAGTAACAGCATTAGTAGTAGTAGTAGTAGTAGCAGCAGAATTGGTGGCAGTAGTAGTAGTAGTAGTAACAATAGTAGAAGCAGTAGTGGTAGTGGTATAAGTAGGATTGGTAGTAGTAGCAGTAGTGATCCCATCATGGTATATATTTATCTAGGGAGAGGAATGATATTTTTATCTGTTTATTTTGATAAATGCCATTCCGTTTCTTGTATTTGCCATGTTATCTTAAGTCTCCGGAAATGTCCATACACTGTTGATAGCCGACCTACGACATATAAAAGTCCATGATATTGCTATCCTATTTACCAACAACTCTATATGATGTCAGGCTACACTAAATAGTAATGGGTTTCATTACACAGTGGTTATTGAGTGTATTATTGGGGTCGATGGAACACTTCATAAGCTGACTATGAAGGAGTGATGCTAGAGCTGTGAAATCTTGCATTAATTCCAACTCTTTCTATTAATAAATGCATTAATTCTTTCCTGGGATTATGTTGAGGAACAAGCCTCATTTGGTCATTGCATGAGAGTATCTTGGTCAACCTATGAAGGAGTGATGCTAGCGCTATGAAATCTTACATGCACTAATTTCAACTTTTTTTTATTAATAACTGCATTTTTTCTTTCCTGGGACTATGTTGAAAAATAAACCTCAATTGGTCATTCCATGAGAGTATCTTGGTTAACCTATAAAGGAGTGATGTTAGGGTTCTGAAATCTTACATGTATTAATTTCAACTCTTCTTATTAATAACTGTATTGTTTCTTTCCAAGGACTATGTTGAAAAATAAACCTCATTTGGTCATTCCATGAGAGTATCTTGGTCAACCTATGAAGGAGTGATGCTAGCCTGTGAAATCTTACATAAATTAATTTAAACTCTTCTTATTAATAACTGAATTATTACTTTCCTGGGACTATATTGAAAAATAAACCTCATTTGGTCATTCTATGAGAGTATCTTGGTCAGCTAATGAACTGTTCAACCAACCCTCGTATATCTGAATTGTAGAGCGGTGGATTGGCAGTAATCGGTAGAGTATAGGACAACATCCATTGTGGCATAGAGTTAGGGCCATTTACGGTCTGAGTTCAAATCCCGTACGGGTTCGCAAGATAAATTACCAGCAACATATGTGGGTCGATTTATCCAACTTTCCTCTTCCCCCAAATTATTGGCCCTGTGCCTCAAACAGAATACAGTATTTCTAAGTTGTACTTCTTTGGCCAGTGGCATATGTTCCTATTTTAATTTTGTCAGTGAGTGAAAGGTAGCCCCCATTAAATTAGACATTTCTAAGGGCCCTAAAACTGTAGAAAGATTTCTAATTTAGCCAGGTAGTGTCTAAATTACCGCAAGGCCACATCGAATTCAGAAACATTTGATTACTAATCAAACTATTTACTCACATGACCGTGACTGCACCCGTGTCTGGAGAGAATTTAATGGAAAAGATTCTCGTTTCTCTTCCCATAATAATATAAACCACAGATAAATAGGGATCTTAACTCCCGAGGGTGTCATATAGTTACCGTTCTGACAACTCCTATCACGCATCTTAAAACATAGAAATGTAGTAAAGTGTGAAATATGAAAAGAATCAGGGCCCTGACGGCTGACCTACGGCCGTTTCGACCCATGATTCTGAAGCTCAGAGAAATGCCGGTTTCTTCTTGAGATTATATATATATATATATATATATATATATATATATATATCGAACCTATATATGAAGTCTAATAGTATACAGTTATATAACTGCTATAGATCAGTCAATATGTCAACATGATCAACCCTCCGAAACGATCGTAAAACAATATGATATGAATTGGTAAAATAACTCGACTTTGTTGATATTATTCTCATTGTTAAATTAATACCTAATATATATATATATATATATATATATATATATATATATATATACATTAATAAAAACAATGAATAAAAACAAAGAAACAGTTCCTTATATTAAAAAATTCATCATTTTACGATCGTTTCTAGGATATATATATAAGTGTGTGTTGGTATGTATATCATATAGATCTATGTAAACATTTTACAAACTATCAGAGGGAATATACATACCTACACATATATATGCTGTCTTCAGAAATAATCATATATATATATAGTAAGGTGTATTATTGGTTGTGTAAAACGGTCCAATACATTTTTTTACCAATATTAAGTTCTCCACGCTGTTACCTTGCCTTTCGGATTTTCATTTTGATATATATATATATAGAGAGAGAGATTACATGAAACGAATTTCTGTTTAAATCATTTATCTGCTTACAATTGTTTCTTCCAAACCGAGGTTTGGATTCTTCGGAGCAATTATTCAGTGATTTTTAACATACTTGACCTCCTTTTCAACACGAGAGACATATAGAAACATATGTATATATTGACCCACTGTGGGTTGACATCCATTATAATAATATAGCATGGTAATTTACATATAAAGATTAGAGTCATATTAAAGGACAAAATTAGGGTATAATATATATATAACTATAAAAGGTTTTAGTATATACATAACCATAAATAGTATCCTTAATACTATATATATATATATATATATATATATATATATATATATATATAGAGAGAGAGAGAGAGAGAGAGAGAGGGGGTCGCTTCCAGTACTGGATGGTACTTTTGGTATCAACCACGGAAGGACTTAAAGCAAATTCAACCTCGATTGGATTAGAACTCAAACGACAGTGAACCAGAACAAATAAGGAGGTATTTTCAGCCCTACACTATATCCATTCGTCCAATTAGCCATCTTATCAGTAACGAGTTTAAATCCCGCCAAGGCTACCAATGCATTTTATCCTTACGGGGTCGATAAAATAAAGTACCAGTAATGTACTTGGTCGATTTAATCGACTTTTCCCTCCCATCAAATTACTGGCCTTGTGCCTATACTAAAAATCATTATTATCGCGTAAGGGCGGTGGATTGGCAGTATCGGTAGGTTGTCAGGCCACATGCTTCCTCGCATCGTGTTACGGCTCTTTACGTTCCAATTTCAAATCCCGCCGATGTTAACTTTGCTTTTCAACCTGACGGGAATGATAAAATAAAGCACCAGTAAGGTACTGGCGGTCCATTAAATCGACGATCCCTTTCCCCAAAATTGTTGGCCTTGAGCCTAATTCAGAAACCATTATTTCCATTATAATCGATTTTATATTTAGTTATTTGCTGTGTTATTAACATGTTAGTTTTCTTGTCATGGCTGCTGATGTTACAATTGTTGTAAATCTCGAATGTGTTGTTATTGGAACATCTGTTGTGAAATAATCGATAACAGACATTATAAAAAACAGCAAAACACTCTGCCAGTTCGATATTAATAGTACTGTTATTTTCTTTACAATATATATTTTCTATCAAAACGTGTATCTTGGTTTACTGGCAAATATTTAATTATTTTATTTCTTGCCGAAGAATTAGATTATCGCAAATATTTGAATTTTGACTCGACATGTATTAGACTACACCTACATACATAACTACACACACATAAACACGCATATCTCTCTCTCTCTCTCCCCCCCTCTCTCTCTCTCTCTCTCTCTCTCACTCACACACACCCACACAATCTCTCTCTCTCTCTATATATATATATATATATATATACATTGGGAGGGTCATGCTGCCAAGAAAAACATACACACCTGTTGGATTTCACTTCAATTTATTACAAATGGAAATGTCCAGAAATACAATAAACGAAGAGTATATATATATATATATATATGGAGGAGGTTATAGTTCACTTGAAGCATTGTGTAATGAGGTATAAACGTTTGAATATGTGTAATAAGGCCAAAACAATGTAGGTATGGACATAGAAAAAAAGAATGCAATAGTAAAAGAATTCGTATTTCACCTTGAATTTATTAAATGCCCTTAATTTTCGAGATAATATCTCTTCTTCGGAGGGAAATAAAGGTCTCAAACCAGCGTCTTAAATCTCTAGCCAAGCCATGATAACCGGAAATAGTATTTCTATACTTTTTACGGTCAGCATGGCTTGGCTAGAGATTTAAGACGCTGGTTTGAGACCTTTATTTCCCTCCGAAGAAGAGATATTATCTCGAAAATTAAGGACATTTAGTAAATTCAAGCTGAAAGACGAATTCTTTTACTATTGCATTCTTTTTTTCTATGTCCATACCTGCATTGTTTTGGCCTTATTACACATATTCAAACGTTTATATAAATATATATATATATATATATATATATATATAAATGCATGTATATATATGTCCAAAATCAATAAAATTAAATTAAATTAAGGGTGTCATGTCCGAGAGACATGCGCCGTATCCACTATAGAAAAAGCTCAAAGATTCCAATGAATAGATCCGAGCATTTTATATCAACCAGAAATTGATTGACATATATATATATATATAAAATAAATACATGAAACAATCACAGGGGGTAACTTGTAAAGTGTGTAGTCACACATAGCTAGGTAGGTAACTAATTAAAGTTTAACTAGAGCTTCAGATATTACCTTTTAAAAATGATTGTGTTTATTTTAAATATATTATATGTCAATCAATTTCTAGTGTATATATATATATATATATATATATATATATATATGTATAGTTTGATATTCACTCACTGGATTGACTTTACCGGTTGGGGAGTTAACCATGCCTTCGACAAGTGTCCCTTCCAAGGGTAATCGTGTTTCAGACAAACTTTCATAGTTTTTTTAATGGCCGTCGATAAATAATCTCCAACGGTGCCAAAGTAAGTAATATCTACAACTGTGTCTCTAAACAGAATCCTGCCTCATGCTTATTTATATATAGATATTATTTTACAAATATTCCAAATAAAACGCCATTACTATCACGGCTGCCGTTACTACTCTCATCACCACCAGCAGCAGCAACCACGTCAACAACACCATCACCATCACCAACAACAATAACGGCAACAACACACCGCCAGCACCACCAACAGCAACCATGTCAAGAACACCATCACCATCACCACCAACACCTGTACCATCACCACCCCCAAAAACAAAGACAACCCCACAAACAACACCACCGCCACCACCACCAACACCTACATCAACATCAACAACACCACCGCCATCACCACCAGCCGCAACCATGTCAAGAACACCGCCACCACCACCACCAACACCAACAGCAACAACACCACCGCCATCACCACCACCAACACCAACGGCAACAACACCAACGCCATCACCACCAACACCACCATCAACAGCACCATCGCCACCACCACCACCAACACCACCATCAACAACACCACCGCCACCACCACTAACACTGTTACCATCATCTGCAACATCACCAATAATATCATCACCAACCACACCAAGAAACCCACTACCACCACCACTGCCACCACCACTAACAATGCTACTACTAACACCACCACCACCACCACCACTAACAATACTACTACTAACACCACCACCACCACCACTAACAATACTACTACTAACACCACCACCACCACCACCACTAACAATACTACTACTAACACCACCACCACCACCACCACTAACAATACTACTACTAACACCACCACCACCACCACCACTAACAATACTACTACTAACACCACCACCACCACCACCACCACTAACAATACTACTACTAACACCACCACCACCACCACTAACAATACTATTACTAACACCACCACCACCACCACCACTAACAATACTACTACTAACACCACCACAACCACCACTAACAATACTACTACTAACACCACCACCACCACCACCACTAACAATACTACTACTAACACCAACACCACCACCACCACTAACAATACTACTACTAACACCACCACCACCACCACCACCAACAATACTACTACTAACACCACCACCACAACCACTAACAATACTACTACTAACACCACCACCACCACCACCACTAACAATACTACTACTAACACCTACACCACCACCACTAACAATACTACTACTAACACCACCACAACCACCACTAACAATACTACTACTAACACCACCACCACCACCACTAACAATACTACTACTAACACCACCACCACCACCACCACAAACAATACTACTACTAACACCACCACCACCACCACCACTAACAATACTACTACTAACACCACCACCACCACCACCACAAACAATACTACTACTAACACCACCACCACCACAACCACTTACAATACTACTACTAACACCAACACCACCACCACCACTAACAATACTACTACTAACACCACCACCACAACCACCACTAACAATACTACTACTAACACCACCACCACCACCACCACTAACAATACTACTACTAACACCACCACAACCACCACTAACAATACTACTACTAACACCACCACCACCACCACTAACAATACTACTACTAACACCAACACCACCACCACCACTAACAATACTACTACTAACACCACCACCACCACCACTAACAATACTACTACTAACACCACCACCACCACCACAAACAATACTACTACTAACACCACCACCACCACCACTAACAATACTACTACTAACACCACCACCACAACCACTAACAATACTACTACTAACACCACCACCACCACCACTAACAATACTACTACTAACACCAACACCACCACCACCACTAACAATACTACTACTAACACCACCACCACCACCACTAACAATACTACTACTAACACCACCACCACCACCACCACTAACAATACTACTACTAACACCACCACCACCACCACCACTAACAATACTACTACTAACACCAACACCACCACCACCACTAACAATACTACTACTAACACCACCACCACCACCACCACTAACAATACTACTACTAACACCACCACCACCACCACCACTAACAATACTACTACTAACACCAACACCACCACCACCACTAACAATACTACTACTAACACCACCACCACCACCACCACTAACAATACTACTACTAACACCACCACCACCACCACCACTAACAATACTACTACTAACACCACCACCACCACCACCACTAACAATACTACTACTAACACCACCACCACCACCACTAACAATACTACTACTAACACCACCACCACCACCACCACTAACAATACTACTACTAACACCACCACCACCACCACCACTAACAATACTACTACTAACACCACCACCACCACCACCACTAACAATACTACTACTAACACCAACACCACCACCACCACTAACAATACTACTACTAACACCACCACCACCACCACCACTAACAATACTACTACTAACACCAACACCACCACCACCACTAACAATACTACTACTAACACCACCACCACCACCACCACTAACAATACTACTACTAACACCACCACCACCACCACTAACAATACTACTACTAACACCACCACCACCACCACCACTAACAATACTACTACTAACACCACCACCACCACCACCACTAACAATACTACTACTAACACCACCACCACCACCACCACTAACAATACTACTACTAACACCACCACCACCACCACCACTAACAATACTACTACTAACACCACCACCACCACCACCACTAACAATACTACTACTAACACCACCACCACCACCACAAACAATACTACTACTAACACCACCACCACCACCACTAACAATACTACTACTAACACCACCACCACCACCACTAACAATACTACTACTAACACCACCACCACCACCACTAACAATACTACTACCAACACCAACACCACCACCACCACTAACAATACTACTACTAACACCACCACCACCACCACTAACAATACTACTACTAACACCACCACCACCACCACCACTAACAATACTACTACTAACACCACCACCACCACCACCACTAACAATACTACTACTAACACCAACACCACCACCACCACTAACAATACTACTACTAACACCACCACCACCACCACCACTAACAATACTACTACTAACACCACCACCACCACCACCACTAACAATACTACTACTAACACCAACACCACCACCACCACTAACAATACTACTACTAACACCACCACCACCACCACCACTAACAATACTACTACTAACACCACCACCACCACCACCACCACCACTAACAATACTACTACTAACACCAACACCACCACCACCACTAACAATACTACTACTAACACCACCACCACCACCACCACTAACAATACTACTACTAACACCACCACCACCACCACCACTAACAATACTACTACTAACACCACCACCACCACTAACAATACTACTACTAACACCACCACCACCACCACCACTAACAATACTACTACTAACACCACCACCACCACTAACAATACTACTACTAACACCACCACCACCACCACCACTAACAATACTACTACTAACACCACCACCACCACCACCACTAACAATACTACTACTAACACCACCACCACCACCACAAACAATACTACTACTAACACCACCACCACCACAACCACTAACAATACTACTACTAACACCAACACCACAACCACCACTAACAATACTACTACTAACACCACCACCACCACCACCACCACTAACAATACTACTACTAACACCACCACCACCACCACCACCACTAACAATACTACTACTAACACCACCACCACCACCACCACCACTAACAATACTACTACTAACACCACCACCACCACCACTAACAATACTACTACTAACACCACCACCACCACCACCACTAACAATACTACTACTAACACCACCACCACCACCACCACTAACAATACTACTACTAACACCACCACCACCACCACCACTAACAATACTACTACTAACACCACCACCACCACCACCACTAACAATACTACTACTAACACCACCACCACCACCACTAACAATACTACTACTAACACCACCACCACCACTAACAATACTACTACTAACACCACCACCACAACCACCACTAACAATACTACTACTAACACCACCACCACCACCACCACCACTAACAATACTACTACTAACACCACCACCACCACCACCACCACTAACAATACTACTACTAACACCACCACCACCACCACTAACAATACTACTACTAACACCACCACCACCACCACTAACAATACTACTACTAACACCACCACAACCACCACCACTAACAATACTACTACTAACACCACCACCAGCCACCACTAACAATACTACTACTAACACCACCACCACCACCACTAACAATACTACTACTAACACCACCACCAGCACCACTAACAATACTACTACTAACACCACCACCACCACCACTAACAATACTACTACTAACACCACCACCACCACCACTAACAATACTACTACTAACACCACCACCACCACCACCACTAACAATACTACTACTAACACCACCACCACCACTAACAATACTACTACTAACACCACCACCACCACCACCACTAACAATACTACTACTAACACCACCACAACCACCACCACTAACAATACTACTACTAACACCACCACCACCACTAACAATACTACTACTAACACCAACACCACCACCACTAACAATACTACTACTAACACCACCACCAGCACCACTAACAATACTACTACTAACACCACCACCACCACCACTAACAATACTACTACTAACACCACCACCAGCACCACTAACAATACTACTACTAACACCACCACCACCACCACTAACAATACTACTACTAACACCACCACCACCACCACTAACAATACTACTACTAACACCACCACAACCACCACCACTAACAATACTACTACTAACACCACCACCACCACTAACAATACTACTACTAACACCACCACCACCACCACCACTAACAATACTACTACTAACACCACCACCACCACCACTAACAATACTACTACTAACACCACCACAACCACCACCACTAACAATACTACTACTAACACCACCACCACCACCACCACTAACAATACTACTACTAACACCACCACCACCACCACCACTAACAATACTACTACTAACACCACCACCACCACCACCACTAACAATACTACTACTAACACCACCACCACCACCACCACTAACAATACTACTACTAACACCACCACCACCACCACCACTAACAATACTACTACTAACACCAACACCACCACCACCACTAACAATACTACTACTAACACCACCACAACCACCACCACTAACAATACTACTACTAACACCACCACCACCACCACCACTAACAATACTACTACTAACACCACCACCACCACCACCACTAACAATACTACTACTAACACCACCACCACCACCACCACCACCACCAGCACCACTAACAATACTACTACTAACACCACCACCACCACCACTAACAATACTACTACTAACACCACCACCACCACCACCACTAACAATACTACTACTACCACCACCACCACCACTAACAATACTACTACTAACACCAACACCACCACCACCACTAACAATACTACTACTAACACCACCACCACCACTAACAATACTACTACTAACACCAACACCACCACCACCACTAACAATACTACTACTAACACCACCACCACCACTAACAATACTACTACTAACACCACCACCACCACCACCACTAACAATACTACTACTAACACCAACACCACCACCACCACTAACAATACTACTACTAACACCACCACCACCACTAACAATACTACTACTAACACCAACACCACCACCACCACTAACAATACTACTACTAACACCACCACCACCACTAACAATACTACTACTAACACCACCACCACCACTAACAATACTACTACTAACACCACCACCACCACTAACAATACTACTACTAACACCACCACCACCACTAACAATACTACTACTAACACCACCACCACCACCACCACTAACAATACTACTACTAACACCAACACCACCACCACCACTAACAATACTACTACTAACACCACCACCACCACTAACAATACTACTACTAACACCACCACCACCACCACCACTAACAATACTACTACTAACACCACCACCACCACCACCACTAACAATACTACTACTAACACCACCACCACCACCACCACTAACAATACTACTACTAACACCAACACCACCACCACCACTAACAATACTACTACTAACACCACCACCACCACCACCACTAACAATACTACTACTAACACCACCACCACCACCACCACCACTAACAATACTACTACTAACACCACCACCACCACCACCACTAACAATACTACTACTAACACCACCACCACCACCACCACTAACAATAGTACTACTAACACCAACACCACCACCACCACTAACAATACTACTACTAACACCAACACCACCACCACCACCACTAACAATACTACTACTAACACCACCACCACCACCACCACTAACAATACTACTACTAACACCAACACCACCACCACCACAAACAATACTACTACTAACACCACCACCACCACCACCACCACTAACAATACTACTACTAATACCACCACCACCACCACCACTAACAATACTACTACTAACACCACCACCACCACCACCACCACTAACAATACTACTACTAACACCACCACCACCACCACCACTAACAATACTACTACTAACACCAACACCACCACCACCACAAACAATACTACTACTAACACCACCACCACCACCACCACCACTAACAATACTACTACTAACACCACCACCACCACCACCACTAACAATACTACTACTAACACCAACACCACCACCACCACTAACAATAGTACTACTAACACCAACACCACCACCACCACTAACAATACTACTACTAACACCACCACCACCACCACCACCACTAACAATACTACTACTAACACCACCACCACCACCACCACTAACAATACTACTACTAACACCACCACCACCACCACCACCACTAACAATACTACTACTAACACCACCACCACCACCACCACTAACAATACTACTACTAACACCAACACCACCACCACCACTAACAATAGTACTACTAACACCACCACCACCACCACCACCACTAACAATACTACTACTAACACCAACACCACCACCACCACTAACAATACTACTACTAACACCACCACCACCACCACCACTAACAATACTACTACTAACACCACCACCACCACCACCACTAACAATAGTACTACTAACACCACCACCACCACCACCACTAACAATACTACTACTAACACCACCACCACCACCACCACTAACAATACTACTACTAACACCACCACCACCACCACCACTAACAATACTACTACTAACACCAACACCACCACCACCACTAACAATACTACTACTAACACCACCACCACCACCACCACTAACAATACTACTACTAACACCACCACCACCACCACCACTAACACTACTACTACTAACACCACCACCACCACCACCACTAACAATACTACTACTAACACCACCACCACCACCACCACCACTAACAATACTACTACTAACACCACCACCACCACCACCACTAACAATACTACTACTAACACCAACACCACCACCACCACTAACAATAGTACTACTAACACCACCACCACCACCACCACCACTAACAATACTACTACTAACACCAACACCACCACCACCACTAACAATACTACTACTAACACCACCACCACCACCACCACTAACAATACTACTACTAACACCACCACCACCACCACCACTAACAATAGTACTACTAACACCACCACCACCACCACCACTAACAATACTACTACTAACACCACCACCACCACCACCACTAACAATACTACTACTAACACCACCACCACCACCACCACTAACAATACTACTACTAACACCAACACCACCACCACCACTAACAATACTACTACTAACACCACCACCACCACCACCACTAACAATACTACTACTAACACCACCACCACCACCACCACTAACAATACTACTACTAACACCACCACCACCACCACCACTAACAATACTACTACTAACACCACCACCACCACCACCACTAACAATACTACTACTAACACCAACACCACCACCACCACTAACAATACTACTACTAACACCACCACCACCACCACCACTAACAATACTACTACTAACACCAACACCACCACCACCACTAACAATACTACTACTAACACCACCACCACCACCACCACTAACAATACTACTACTAACACCACCACCACCACCACCACTAACAATACTACTACTAACACCACCACCACCACCACCACTAACAATACTACTACTAACACCAACACCACCACCACCACTAACAATACTACTACTAACACCACCACCACCACCACCACTAACAATACTACTACTAACACCACCACCACCACCACCACTAACAATACTACTACTAACACCACCACCACCACCACCACTAACAATACTACTACTAACACCACCACCACCACCACCACTAACAATACTACTACTAACACCACCACCACCACCACCACTAACAATACTACTACTAACACCAACACCACCACCACCACTAACAATACTACTACTAACACCACCACCACCACCACCACTAACAATACTACTACTAACACCACCACCACCACCACCACTAACAATACTACTACTAACACCACCACCACCACCACCACTAACAATACTACTACTAACACCACCACCACCACCACCACTAACAATACTACTACAAACACCACCACCACCACCACCACCACTAACAATACTACTACAAATGCCACCACCACCACCACTAACAATACTACTACTAACACCACCACCACCACCACCACCACTAACAATACTACTACTACCACCACCACCACCACTAACAATACTACTACAACCACCACCACCACCACCACCATAACAATACTACTACTACCACCACCACCACCACTAACAATACTACTACTAACACCACCACCACCACCATGATCATCACTACCAGCCACACCACCATGAACACCATTCAGCACCACCAAACCACCTCCACTACCACTAGCACCACTACAACCACAATCAACACCACCACTACCACCACAATCACTGCAATTAACACCCTCACCACCACCACCACCATCACAATCACCACCACCACCAACACCACCACAATCGTCATAATATATATATTTCTATAATTAATATAACATATATATATAATTAATATATATATATATATATATATATACGCACTTACATATATATATATGCAAGTGCGTGTGTGTATATATATATATATAGTCAAGTGTGTGTATATATATATATAGTCAAGTGTGTGTATATATATATATAATGGAAAAATTTGAACAGGGACAAAACAGAGAGGCAGTACAATAAATGTTTATTAATTTCACGCTCAGGATAGTGGGGGGGGGGGGACGTTTCGGGCACAAGCCCTTCCTCAGGTGAGAAGTGTGTGGGAACAGAGTTCAAAAGGTGTGTAGGGGAGTGGTGGAGAGACATATAGCGAAAGGAAACGGTGTGAATGAAAAAATAACAAATAAATATAAAAAATAAAAATAAAGCATGATCAAAATACAAGGAATGAGATTGAATATAGATATATATATATATAGGAACGAGTAGGACCCCTACGGCTGAGCTCAAGCCGTATCGACGGCTAATTCTGGACTAAATGAACATTTTTATCCTGGTTTAAGTATACCAGTCTAAACATTTTCATTTCGTCCAGAATTAGCCGTCGAAACGGCTTGAGGTCAGCCGTCGGGGTCCTACTCGTTCCTATTACCCACTCTACTACCCTAAGTATTGAGTACTTTGGTGCGTTATTGTCCACCTGGTTCCTTACCACATTTCCCTCGTTATATATATATATATATCCTACATATATATATATATATATATATATAGTCAAGTGTCTGTATATAGGTCTTGTGTATGTGTTTCTTGTATCTATGTTTGAATATACATGTGTGTGGCTATTTTTGTAGTCATCTGTCAGTGAACTTTTATACATATGTACATATGTATGTATGTATATATATAAATATATATATACATATTTATATATATATATATATATATATATATATATATATATATATATATATATATATATATATATATATATATATATATGAAGTAATTCCATCGGAAAAGTCCAGGAAAAAAGAGTGCTCTATGTAAGCAACAGAGCTTAATTATTATTATTATGTAATAAACAACATAAGGCAATTATTCCATTTACCAGTGGTTTCTTAAAAGCAAAAGGTTTTGCTTTCAATCCTCAGAATGAAAAATCCTGGTTTGTTTATTGAATATGGATTCTAAAAACGAAAATGCAATCTATATGAAAGTGAGGCTGGAAAAGGGAGAAGGAAAGGAAAAATAAAATAAAATAAAACTACACATGCAAACACACACAAAAAAACCCAAAAGCATACTTACACACACACACATATATACACATATAATTTGCACGCATACACATATACACATACACATACATATACACATATATATACATACATATATATATATATATATATATATATATATATACATACACATACATACACATATATATATATAAAGAGCGTACACCTACACACACATACACATATATATACACATATATATATACATACATATATTCATACATACACACGCACACACACACACACACATATACACACACACACACATATATATACACATGTACATATCCATACATATATATATATATATATATATATATATACACATACATATACACACATATACACATATACATACACACACACACACACACACACACACACACACACACATGTGTGTCTACAAGCCTACACATACACACACACATATATATACACACACATATACATACATTCACACAAACATACAACGTACATACATACACATACATGAATGCACTCCACTACATATTAACACACGCAAATAAATATAAGAAAAAAATATATAAATAATATTAACAAATATTTGACAGCGATACATGCCCCAGCTAACAGGACAGACACGCGTGGTAAGTAATACACACATAAGCGCATATACATACGTTCGAAATAGTAAACACATACACACACTCTCACACATAAATATACATATACAAATACATAAACACGTACATACACATACATACGCAAACACGTACACGTATACAATATAAACACACACATGTATATGTAATTATATACACACACACACACATATACATATATATATATATATATATATATACATAAAAAAATATAAAAATATAAACGCACACACACATATAAATACGTAAACACACATATACATACATAGCTAAACAATTATACACATGCAAATACGTATATATCAAAAGAACACACACACATATATACACACACACACACCCACACACAAACCCACACATACATAAAAATAAATAAAAACACACGCAACATATACATACATACACATACATATACATATATACATATATACATATACATATATATATATACACACATATATACACAAATATATATATATATATATATATATACACACATACACGTACACATACACACATGCATACACATACACACACACATATACATGTGTGTATGTGTAAAGCTCAGTATTAGATAAGACAAATGAACCTTACATAAACGTATATATAGTAGTAAAGTAATAAAGCCATACAAGGCAATTAATCCATTCACCAGAGGTTTCTTAAAAGCAAAAAAAGTTTCCTTCAATCTTCAGAATGAAATATACAAATATATACACACATACAGACACGCACACACACATATATATATATACATATATATATATATATATGTACATATATATATATATATATATATACAGACATATATACATACACACATATACACACACATACATACACATATATATACATACACAAACATATACGTACACGTATACATATATACACACAAAAATACATACACATACACATAGGTATGTGAAGGGCAAAACAAAAAGAATATATGGGGTGGGGGGCCTAGAGGAGGTAAAAATATAAGGGGAGGTAAGGGAGAAAAAAATATTTTTTAAATACAAGAGTACAGAAGGTAGAAGCAGCAAAATAAAAGCCGTAGCAAAAGTAAAGAGCAGAGAAGGAGTTCAAGGCGGTTGATTTATCGTAGGAGTGTCAATCCAGTTACAGATCAGATGCGATTTCAGATGAGGACAGCATCTGAAGATCTCAGTCTTAGAGTTAAGGCAAGCGGAAGTGTCTCTCAAGTTTAGCAAAATCCTATACTTTTCTGTGGTACACAAAGAACAATTCTTTGTGCCCCTTTGGTACTCCCTCGAATGGTCTAATATAGACCAATCAATAGAGTACGGGATATTACTATCCTTGAGATCCCATACCTTACTTGCGAGGGCCGTTGATGTTCGTTTATCTGAGTGTTTAAAAGAAGCGACATGTGAGTAAAATCTGGTTTTAAACCTGTCCTGGGTCATACCGACATATCGCTCGCTTCTGGCTGGCTGGTTGTTGATAACTGGCGTTATTTTAGCCTCATAAACGACAGATTTTGTTTTACATTTACCCTGCAATGGGCATTCATCCGGTTTCCTGCAACTGCATCCTGGATTTATCCTCGTACGGTTTGAACTGGTGATTTTGGATTTCATGGATGGACAACAAGAGTAGCTGATCTTAACTACATTCCTATTAAAAATCTTATAATATCTATGAATAGGAGGAAAATGTTTGTCTAATAGTTCAAGGAATTTCCTTCCTACATTAGTTTTGACATTTAGAGAGAAGGGGGGTGTGAACCAAATAATCTTCCTTTTCCAAATAATCTTCTTTTAAACACTCAGATAAACGAACATCAACGGCCCTCGCAAGTAAGGTATGGGATCTCAAGGATAGTAATATCCCGTACTCTATTGATTGGTCTATATTAGACCATTCGAGGGAGTACCAAAGGGGCACAAAGAATTGTTCTTTGTGTACCACAGAAAAGTATAGGATTTTGCTAAACTTGAGAGACACTTCCGCTTGCCTTAACTCTAAGACTGAGATCTTCAGATGCTGTCCTCATCTGAAATCGCATCTGATCTGTAACTGGATTGACACTCCTACGATAAATCAACCGCCTTGAACTCCTTCTCTGCTCTTTACTTTTGCTACGGCTTTTATTTTGCTGCTTCTACCTTCTGTACTCTTGTATTTAAAAAATATTTTTTTCTCCCTTACCTCCCCTTATATTTTTACCTCCTCTAGGCCCCCCACCCCATATATTCTTTTTGTTTTGCCCTTCACATACCTATGTGTATGTGTATGTATTTTTGTGTGTATATATGTATACGTGTACGTATATGTTTGTGTATGTATATATATGTGTATGTATGTGTGTGTATATGTGTGTATGTATATATGTCTGTATATATATATATATATATATATGTACATATATATATATATATATGTATATATATATATGTGTGTGTGCGTGTCTGTATGTGTGTATATATTTGTATATTTCATTCTGAAGATTGAAGGAAACTTTTTTTGCTTTTAAGAAACCTCTGGTGAATGGATTAATTGCCTTGTATGGCTTTATTACTTTACTACTATATATACGTTTATGTAAGGTTCATTTGTCTTATCTAATACTGAGCTTTACACATACACACATGTATATGTGTGTGTGTATGTGTATGCATGTGTGTATGTGTACGTGTATGTGTGTATATATATATATATATATATATATTTGTGTATATATGTGTGTATATATATATATGTATATGTATATATGTATATATGTATATGTATGTGTATGTATGTATATGTTGCGTGTGTTTTTATTTATTTTTATGTATGTGTGGGTTTGTGTGTGGGTGTGTGTGTGTGTATATATGTGTGTGTGTTCTTTTGATATATACGTATTTGCATGTGTATAATTGTTTAGCTATGTATGTATATGTGTGTTTACGTATTTATATGTGTGTGTGCGTTTATATTTTTATATTTTTGTATGTATATATATATATATATATATATATGTATATGTGTGTGTGTGTGTATATAATTACATATACATGTGTGTGTTTATATTGTATACGTGTACGTGTTTGCGTATGTATGTGTATGTACGTGTTTATGTATTTGTATATGTATATTTATGTGTGAGAGTGTGTGTATGTGTTTACTATTTCGAACGTATGTATATGCGCTTATGTGTGTATTACTTACCACGCGTGTCTGTCCTGTTAGCTGGGGCATGTATCGCTGTCAAATATTTGTTAATATTATTTATATATTTTTTTCTTATATTTATTTGCGTGTGTTAATATGTAGTGGAGTGCATTCATGTATGTGTATGTATGTACGTTGTATGTTTGTGTGAATGTATGTATATGTGTGTGTATATATATGTGTGTGTGTATGTGTAGGCTTGTAGACACACATGTGTGTGTGTGTGTGTGTGTGTGTGTGTGTGTGTGTGTATGTATATGTGTATATGTGTGTATATGTATGTGTATATATATATATATATATATATATATATGTATGGATATGTACATGTGTATATATATGTGTGTGTGTGTGTATATGTGTGTGTGTGTGTGTGCGTGTGTATGTATGAATATATGTATGTATATATATATGTGTATATATATGTGTATGTGTGTGTAGGTGTACGCTCTTTATATATATATATGTGTATGTATGTGTATGTATATATATATATATATATATATATATATATATGTATGTATATATATGTGTATATGTATGTGTATGTGTATATGTGTATGCGTGCAAATTATATGTGTATATATGTGTGTGTGTGTAAGTATGCTTTTGGGTTTTTTTGTGTGTGTTTGCATGTGTAGTTTTATTTTATTTTATTTTTCCTTTCCTTCTCCCTTTTCCAGCCTCACTTTCATATAGATTGCATTTTCGTTTTTAGAATCCATATTCAATAAACAAACCAGGATTTTTCATTCTGAGGATTGAAAGCAAAACCTTTTGCTTTTAAGAAACCACTGGTAAATGGAATAATTGCCTTATGTTGTTTATTACATAATAATAATATATATATATATATATATATATATATGTGTGTGTGTGTGTGTGTGTGTATGCATTATATATTCATGTATTCATGTATGTATGTGTGTGTGTATCTATGTTTTCATGTATGCGTATTTGCATGTATGTATATATCTTGGCATGCATATACGAATGTATATATATATATATATACGTGTGTGTGAGTCTGTGTGTGTGAGTATGTGTGTGTCTGTGTGTACTTATAGATATATAGATATTGCCAGATAGATTCATATAGGTTGATCTATTATTGAAAGAGTAATTGAACTATTCTAGCGTCGATTGATAAATATAACCCGTTCAAGTATTGTCACAATGTTATGGCTTTTAATAACATCCCATAATTTTAGATCAGATATATACATTGTTGGTGATATCGATCCATGTCCAGCCAATGGCTAAGTAGATGTAGTTATGGTCGAATACGACGGATAACGTTAGTTTTGGCAATTAACACGATTCCAAGCTTAGAAACCTTTCAAAGCTTGTTTCAATAAAACAATTACAATTTTCAAAGTTCTTCATGTCCTCCGATACACTCTCCTGACAATACAAACAGTGACAATAGTTCTTCGACAACATATGGGTGGTAACGTAGACTAATTGTTAACATATTGCTGTTTCAAACGATTTGCTGCATCCTTCATTCGATATCAGATGACTTTCACCCGATTTTATGCGATTCTGAACCGTATCCCATACGATTTTCACATATTAATTTCTTTGAACTTTTCATACAGATTTGGTTTTGGCAAACATAACTATAGAGTTATTTATATAATGGCATGAAGGCCCAATGTTGTATTAACTCTTCTCTTTTGTTCTAACTACATCTCTCTGTTTGCTCTTTTTTTTCTCTCTCCCTCTATATTTTTCTCCCTTTATATATATATATATATATATATATATATATATATATATATATATATATATATATATGTAGGAGGTGAGTTTTATTGTAGTACAATAAAGCAATGCAGATATCGGATAAGAAGCACTCTACAGTTTGTGGGACTGGAGTATGCATAATATAAGATCAAAAGATGGTTAAAGGAGTTCCATATATTTTATTATGCGCATTTCAAAAACAAACATCATCAAGCAATAATATTTGTGTTATCATCAGATAAAACAGGAGAACATGATATGAAGGCTAAAAAAACACTTGTTGATAGTGCAGTTTTAAATCAACATATCATGTTGATTTAAAACTGCACTATCAACAAGTGTTTTTTTAGCCTTCATATCATGTTCTCCTGTTTTATCTGATGATAACACAAATATTATTGCTTGATGATGTTTGTTTTTGAAATGCGCATAATAAAATATATGGAACTTCTTTAACCATCTTTTGATCTTATATTATATATATATATATATATATATATATATATATATATATATATATTCATGTTTGAGGTTCACCACTGGATAGAGCTGGTCAATTCCGTATGGTCAATCGCAATGTAATAATATAGAGAGTACTCAACGTAAAGCAGTTCAACCGTCTTTGTTTTCGTAGTTGGTGGTGCTATTACCGAGTTAAATATTATAATGAAATGACAGGAGGCTGGATTTGTGTAAATCCTTGAAAGGCTTATTATACTATGATCATTTCAATGACCGGGTTCCGTATGAATCCGGTGATATCATCAGGTATTCGCAATATAATACGTGAATGTAATAGATAAAATCCATGGGGTTGAAAATCAAGGACCCGAGGGCGACCGCCATCCAGCACCTTCTACCTTTGCCGGTCGCCCTCGAGTGACGTGGCTAAAGCTTACAGTGTGCTACTACCAGTAGTCCTTGATTTTCAGCCCCATGGATTTTATCTATTACATTCACGTATTATATTTCGAATACCTGATGATATCACCGGATTCATACGGAACCCGGTCATTGAAATGATCATAGTATAATAAACCTTTCAAGGATTTACACAAATCCAGCCTCCTGTCATTTCATTGTTATATATATATATATATATATATATATATATATATATATATATATATATATATTCCAATATATTAATAAATGGAAACTATATTTATAAAACCATATTTATTTTATTATATATATTTCAAGGGCGACCAAGCCAATCTTGGTGCGCTTTCATCAAATAAAATACAACATTTGTTTTATAAATAACGACATACCCATGGAAATCAACCTTAACGGTCGGAAATTCGCTTCCATGGGTATGTCGTTATTTATAAAACAAATGTTGTATTTTATCTGATGAAAGCGCACCAAGATTGGGTTGGTCGTCCTTGAAATATATATAATAAAATAAATATGCTTTTATAAATATAGTTTCCATTTATTAATATCTTGGATTACTTACTCCAGTAACCTATTGAGTGCTCTATATCAGTTATAAACATTTATGTTTGTCGGAATTCCAACAAATTAAATACAACTCATATATATATATTTTATATATATATATATATATATGATTTTTGACAGCGGTAAGAAATTGTTTTCTTATATCAATGTTTAATGGGCTTCCACTGATGATTTATAAGTGCTCACCTAAATATATTCTTACATGAATATATATTAGGCTTCTACATAAACTGGAAACATTCTCCCAAACTTGTAGACAACTTATAATGAAACAATTGTTTGGAAAGAGAGATATACTTTAACTTTAATTATATCTCATAAAATAATACAACTGGTTTTTCCACATTATACATATTGTTAGCACCCCAAACACTTAAATTGGGTTTATATTTCAATATAACCTAATGTTTGTTGAGTGAGATGGTTACCAGTCAGAGTTTAGCTTTAAACTATCTCTGTTATTGTATTAATTATATATATATATATATATATATATATATATATATATATATATATATATATATTCAGTTGATTCAGGTTTATTCAAAACTCTGTTATACATATTTCGCTGAGGACTATCAGGTATGGTAGTCTGAGCTCTTCAGGTGGTAAAATCCTATAAAACATCGAAAGTTCCGACAACAAACTATAAATTTGGAAGAATCCAATAATTTCTCTGAAAACGATTTTGTTTCTTGATACAGGGGGCCGGCCGAACACGTGGTATGGTTTCTTCGACCGCTGCTCTGTATGACCCCAAGAACCGTGGCGGAAGTGATGGTCAGCCTAGGTCCCACGTCACATCGCTGGATATTTAGTTCAGTAAGTAACGAAATCATCCAGTAGCGCCTTTCCTCTTGTCTCTATAAATTAGTAGATGTCATAATATGAGTGACAGCCATCTCCTCCCGACCCCACATTGTCCCCAGGTAATAACTGTGAATATTGTAACCGATACCAACAATTAACTCTAGCGATAATGAGGGACAGAGACCGCTGGAGAGAGCTCGTACATGGATATCGGCAATTTTACCCGCCCTATATATATATGTAAAAGGTAAAGAGAAATAACAACACAGTATATGGAAGGGATATATTAGGTTAACGATTGATATAGTAGGAAGTGGGTCTTAACGTTTCGGCCGCTAGTCCTTCATCAGAAGAAAGGATGAGCAATAAGATAGATTGAGGGGATGGGTGGGTTGTAATTGGAAAAAATGTCTTTAGATAAAAATAACAGGTCCAATCATGTTGGCATCTCTTGCAAAACTGTCGGTGCTGGCGTTTTCTGTATCATTTATATATATAGATATATTATGATACATTGGAACGGTCATGCTGCCAATAAAAGACACACGCACATCTTCAGTTTCACTTCAATTCATTATTATAATTTCCCTGTCGGTTTCCCCAAAAACTGACAGGGAAATTTCTCCAAAAACGATGGTTATATATATTGGAGGAAAAAATTATAAGCAAATAAATGATTTAAACTGAACTTTGATTCATGTAATTTCTATATAACTGCTCTGTAAAACAACTGATGTTATTACATTGAGCTATTTATCTTACTGGTAATAAGATAGTAATGAATTACTGTCTTTCACTATTTTGAGTTTAGATATATATAACCAGAAAAGGTTTTATTATATACATAACCATAAATAGTACCCTTAATACTATATATATATATATATATATATTTATATTTATATATATATATATATATATATATATATATATATATATATATATATATATATAGTTGTGGTAAGGTTGCAGTAAATGCGTCCGAAGGCGGTATGCCGTTTGCGCACTCGATGCTCACGTGGTGCAGAGTATATATATGATAGATAGCGTGGAATCAGTGATGCATCGAAACACAATTTATCAACATATTACGTATATATATATACATAAATTCAGGACCCCACGGGTGAGCTCCTGCCGTTTCAACAGCTAGATCCGAACCTTAGTTTGGATCTAGCTGTTGAAACGGCCGGATCTCAACCATAGGGGTCCTGAATTGGTTCATATTACCCACTCTACTAAACCAAGTATCGAGTAATCTGGTGAATAATGGTCTAATTGATTTTTACCGCCTCCATTCTGATATTGTATATATATATATATATATATATATACATATATATATATATATATATATATATATATATATATATATATATATATATATATATATATATACAGGAACGAGTAGGACCCCGACGGCTGAGCTCAGGCCGTTTCGACGGCTAATTAGCCGTCGCAACGGCTTGAGCTCAGCCGTCGGAGTCCTATTCGTTCCTATTACCCACTCTACTACCTTAAGTATTGAGTACTTTGGTCCGTTATGGTCCACCTGGTTCCTTAGCACATTTCCTTCGTTATATATATATATATATATATATATATATATATATATATATATATAGTAATACTTGTTTCTACTTTTGGCACAAGGCCACCAATTTTCCAGTACATTACTGGTACTTTATTTTTATCGACGCCGTAAGGATGAACGGCAAAGTGAACCTCGGCGGGATTTGAACTCAGACCGTAAAGGGACGTAACTATGCTGGAAATCATGGCGTCTGACTCTCCACGGATACTCCCAATCCACAGCCACATATATATATATAGTAATAAGAATAAGTGTGAAGACTAAAATCCAAAGAGGGCTCGATAAGGATAAAAATATATCAAATATATAAAAACCCTAGAGCAAATATTTATTAAAATAACAATTTAAAGTTTAAGCAAAGAATCGCTTTGCTTAAACTTTAATCTGTTATTTTAATAAATAAATATATATATATATATATATATATATATATATTGCCTGTAGTTGCGACCGACAAATAGTATTAACAATTAACAAGACCAATGTAAATATTGTTTCCTCGGTCCTATTGGACGAGCTCCACGCCACTCGTTAAGCGAATGAAGTGTGGGAGTTTGTCTATCGAATGTCGATATATATATATATATATATATATATATATATATATATATATATATATATATATATATATATATATATATATATATATATGTATATATATATATATATATATTATTATTAGTGTTATTGTTCTTTGAGTCTCAGTCATTGATATTAGTTAACTGGAAAGTTTGTTGAAATGAATATCAAGCCACTACCTGCAGCCTCATATATTCAGGACGTATCGCAGGGTTCTTGCTATTCCCAGCAAGCATGCCTTTTGAAGTGTTCCAAAAAGCGTGGCTTGGCCAATTTTCTTTAACCATCCCTGGAAACTTTTTGAGATAGTACCTAGTGCGCCTATGACAATCGGGACCACTTTGACTTCATGGTAGTTCCAAATCCTTTTTACCTCCCACTTTAAGTCCTGGTATCGGTTAATATTCTCCCTCTCCTTCTCTTGCAATCTCGTGTCGAATGGGCAGGCCACATCCACAATCAGGCCTATTGTATTCCAGTTTCTTGTCCGTCTGTATCCTAAAATCCCACAGTACCTTCAGCTGATCGTTTTCTATCACGACTCTGGCTTATGCTCATACCACTTCTCAGAATGTGGTAAATTGTTTACTTTGCATAGATGCCAATGGATCACCCTGCCCATCACTTCCAGTTAAATAGCATCAATGACTCTGATTCAAATAATAATAATAATTGTTTCTACTTTATTATTATTATCATTATTGTCCCCTACATATCGGCCCCTGTGGCTAATAAATGAAATCATTATTATTATTATTATTATTATTATTATATAGGGCGGTGGAGTAGCAGTATCGGTAGAGGGTCGGACGCCATGCTTTCCAGCATAGTTACGTCCCTTTACGAGCTGAGTTAAAATCCCGCCGAGGTTGACTTTGCCTTTCATCCTTACGGGGTCGATAAAATAAAGTACCAGTAATGCATTGGGTAATTGCTGGCCTTGTGCCTAAAGTAGAAACAATTATTATTATTATTTGAATCACAGTCATTGATGTTATTTAACTGGAAAGTTTGTTCAAATGAACATCAAGCCTCTACCTGCAGCCTTAGATTTTCAGGACGTATCGGAGGGTTCTTGCTGTTCCCTGCAAACATGCCTTTTGAAGTGTTCTAAAAACGGGGCTGGACTAATATTATTTAACCATCCTTGGAAACTCTTTGAGATAGTACCTCGTCTCCTCTGACAATCGAGAACACTTTGATCTCATGACAGTCCCATATCCTTTTGTAACCCCCACTTTAAATACTGGTATCGGTTAATTTTCTTCTCCTTTTGAAGTCCTTGTGTCAAATGGGCAGGCTACATCTACAAGCAGACACGATCTTTTTTCTTACATTTGTTATTATTATCATTGTAAAGGGCGGTATCGGTAGAGGGCCGGCCTAGTGCCAAAAGTAGAAACAATTATTATCATTATTATTGATATTATTATTATTTTTATTATTTAAAATGACTGACCACTTCGAGTTTTCGCTGATACAACTGACCTTTAAAAACAGTTTTATTAACATCAACAATGTTCTATATCTGCAGCAGTTAGTTGCTATAGACATAAGGTGGTTAGTAGATGTAATAGACATGATGCGACGTAGGAGAGAAAATACAGGGTTTAGATGGCAATACACAAAAGCTGTGACATACAGACACACACGCGTATGTATGTATGTATGTATGTATGTATGTATGTATGTATGTATGGTGATGTGTATGTGTTTGTCGGGTCACCTTGATTGATTTTGGTAACATGTAACCCAGTACAAATTGTCGTATCGTCGGGTCGCGGGCGGCTAAACCGGCTACCCCTCCAAATTTACTTGGTGAGAAGGGTGATTTTGGACACCCTGCAGGACAAAAAACAAAACCTGACAAAGGGTGGAAGAACTCATAATATCCAAAAATGCGTAAATATGTATATGCATATGTATATATGTGTGTATGCATATAAGTATATACATGTATACAAATGCATATATATGCGCGGGAACATAGAAATAATCGGGATGGATACGCGATAGCCCAGTTAAACCACTGGGAGTGAAGGAACCTAGCCTTTGTCAGGGCATTCTTCAAGGAGAAGGCAACTCAGGAAACTGGGATAACTCCGATATAAAACTTGCGGCTCAGTAGCTACCGATCATGTTGATCTTTTCTTCTTTTCGGGTTATAGCTACGGTCTTTCCTCACTTTTAAAAATATCTTCACGCACAGGCATTGCACGATAGAATTAATTGATAATTATTAATAATGTTATATCGTGCAATGGCCATACTCGATAACGAGGGGTCAGCCATTATCATGTGTTTGTATATATATATATACATATATATATACATATATATATATATACATATATATATACATATATATATATATACATATATATATATATATACATATATATGTATATATATATATGAAAAAGTGGTCTACGAATTCGGTAAACGCAAGTTTTGTGAAGTCGCAGAGGAAAGAGAGAGAGAAAAAAATTCCATACCAGCTCGGTCAAGACCGCGCGAGAAAAGAATTACACACAGGTCAAACTTGAAGGAGGAGGAGGAAAGAGGAGGAGGAGGAGAGGTAGTGACAGAGAATGAGTGAGTGAAAGTTGAGGAGAGGGTAACAGAGAGAGAGACTGCTAGAAGTGGTAAAGATACAAGGAACGAAACAGACGAAGGCAGCATGGAAAAAATATATGTGTAAATATGATAATAATGGAGCTGCGGCGTTGCAAATGGGATACATATGAAAAAGTGAGTCCTTCATCAGTGACCCT
>OZ024756.1:5951752-5959252 GCA_964016885.1 Eledone cirrhosa
ATTCTCCAGAAAGCCAGACAAGGAATATTGAACTAGTTTCGTTGTTGTTACAACTCATCAGCAATATTTACCTATCTTCCGGCCTCTCTAGAGAATCGTAAAAGCACATATCGCTATATGCTTTTTCTATGAAAATTAGTAGTGGGCAGACCAACTTGCATAGAGTGTGAGTAAGTACCGGTTCAACGGAGACGATAAAAACAAATAACGAAACGAAATTAAATTTTGTTTCGTTTGTAACTCACTTTTGTATGACTGACGCTCAAACAATTAAGTCAAAGATGTACATCCATATATGTATACTGAAATACTAGTATGTATATGAATACACACACGTATACATATGTAGATGTACCAAGTTTTTTTTCACTGATCACTTTACTGTGAGTGGCCAGCTATTCTGTATGTAAACACACAGACAAACCGGTTTTTAGAGTCATACTGGTTTTTGAGGAAACACCTTTCCTCTATTCTCCAGAAAGCCAGACAAGGAATATTGAACTAGTTTCGTTGTTGTTACAACTCATCAGCAATATTTACCTATCTTCCGGCCTCTCTAGAGAATCGTAAAAGCACATATCGCTATATGCTTTTTCTATGAAAATTAGTAGTGGGCAGACCAACTTGCATAGAGTGTGAGTAAGTACCGGTTCAACGGAGACGATAAAAACAAATAACGAAACGAAATTAAATTTTGTTTCGTTTGTAACTCACTTTTGTATGACTGACGCTCAAACAATTAAGTCAAAGATGTACATCCATATATGTATACTGAAATACTAGTATGTATATGAATACACACACGTATACATATGTAGATGTACCAAGTTTTTTTTCACTGATCACTTTACTGTGAGTGGCCAGCTATTCTGTATGTAAACACACAGACAAACCGGTTTTTAGAGTCATACTGGTTTTTGAGGAAACACCTTTCCTCTATTCTCCAGAAAGCCAGACAAGGAATATTGAACTAGTTTCGTTGTTGTTACAACTCATCAGCAATATTTACCTATCTTCCGGCCTCTCTAGAGAATCGTAAAAGCACATATCGCTATATGCTTTTTCTATGAAAATTAGTAGTGGGCAGACCAACTTGCATAGAGTGTGAGTAAGTACCGGTTCAACGGAGACGATAAAAACAAATAACGAAACGAAATTAAATTTTGTTTCGTTTGTAACTCACTTTTGTATGACTGACGCTCAAACAATTAAGTCAAAGATGTACATCCATATATGTATACTGAAATACTAGTATGTATATGAATACACACACGTATACATATGTAGATGTACCAAGTTTTTTTTCACTGATCACTTTACTGTGAGTGGCCAGCTATTCTGTATGTAAACACACAGACAAACCGGTTTTTAGAGTCATACTGGTTTTTGAGGAAACACCTTTCCTCTATTCTCCAGAAAGCCAGACAAGGAATATTGAACTAGTTTCGTTGTTGTTACAACTCATCAGCAATATTTACCTATCTTCCGGCCTCTCTAGAGAATCGTAAAAGCACATATCGCTATATGCTTTTTCTATGAAAATTAGTAGTGGGCAGACCAACTTGCATAGAGTGTGAGTAAGTACCGGTTCAACGGAGACGATAAAAACAAATAACGAAACGAAATTAAATTTTGTTTCGTTTGTAACTCACTTTTGTATGACTGACGCTCAAACAATTAAGTCAAAGATGTACATCCATATATGTATACTGAAATACTAGTATGTATATGAATACACACACGTATACATATGTAGATGTACCAAGTTTTTTTCACTGATCACTTTACTGTGAGTGGCCAGCTATTCTGTATGTAAACACACAGACAAACCGGTTTTTAGAGTCATACTGGTTTTTGAGGAAACACCTTTCCTCTATTCTCCAGAAAGCCAGACAAGGAATATTGAACTAGTTTCGTTGTTGTTACAACTCATCAGCAATATTTACCTATCTTCCGGCCTCTCTAGAGAATCGTAAAAGCACATATCGCTATATGCTTTTTCTATGAAAATTAGTAGTGGGCAGACCAACTTGCATAGAGTGTGAGTAAGTACCGGTTCAACGGAGACGATAAAAACAAATAACGAAACGAAATTAAATTTTGTTTCGTTTGTAACTCACTTTTGTATGACTGACGCTCAAACAATTAAGTCAAAGATGTACATCCATATATGTATACTGAAATACTAGTATGTATATGAATACACACACGTATACATATGTAGATGTACCAAGTTTTTTTTCACTGATCACTTTACTGTGAGTGGCCAGCTATTCTGTATGTAAACACACAGACAAACCGGTTTTTAGAGTCATACTGGTTTTTGAGGAAACACCTTTCCTCTATTCTCCAGAAAGCCAGACAAGGAATATTGAACTAGTTTCGTTGTTGTTACAACTCATCAGCAATATTTACCTATCTTCCGGCCTCTCTAGAGAATCGTAAAAGCACATATCGCTATATGCTTTTTCTATGAAAATTAGTAGTGGGCAGACCAACTTGCATAGAGTGTGAGTAAGTACCGGTTCAACGGAGACGATAAAAACAAATAACGAAACGAAATTAAATTTTGTTTCGTTTGTAACTCACTTTTGTATGACTGACGCTCAAACAATTAAGTCAAAGATGTACATCCATATATGTATACTGAAATACTAGTATGTATATGAATACACACACGTATACATATGTAGATGTACCAAGTTTTTTTTCACTGATCACTTTACTGTGAGTGGCCAGCTATTCTGTATGTAAACACACAGACAAACCGGTTTTTAGAGTCATACTGGTTTTTGAGGAAACACCTTTCCTCTATTCTCCAGAAAGCCAGACAAGGAATATTGAACTAGTTTCGTTGTTGTTACAACTCATCAGCAATATTTACCTATCTTCCGGCCTCTCTAGAGAATCGTAAAAGCACATATCGCTATATGCTTTTTCTATGAAAATTAGTAGTGGGCAGACCAACTTGCATAGAGTGTGAGTAAGTACCGGTTCAACGGAGACGATAAAAACAAATAACGAAACGAAATTAAATTTTGTTTCGTTTGTAACTCACTTTTGTATGACTGACGCTCAAACAATTAAGTCAAAGATGTACATCCATATATGTATACTGAAATACTAGTATGTATATGAATACACACACGTATACATATGTAGATGTACCAAGTTTTTTTTCACTGATCACTTTACTGTGAGTGGCCAGCTATTCTGTATGTAAACACACAGACAAACCGGTTTTTAGAGTCATACTGGTTTTTGAGGAAACACCTTTCCTCTATTCTCCAGAAAGCCAGACAAGGAATATTGAACTAGTTTCGTTGTTGTTACAACTCATCAGCAATATTTACCTATCTTCCGGCCTCTCTAGAGAATCGTAAAAGCACATATCGCTATATGCTTTTTCTATGAAAATTAGTAGTGGGCAGACCAACTTGCATAGAGTGTGAGTAAGTACCGGTTCAACGGAGACGATAAAAACAAATAACGAAACGAAATTAAATTTTGTTTCGTTTGTAACTCACTTTTGTATGACTGACGCTCAAACAATTAAGTCAAAGATGTACATCCATATATGTATACTGAAATACTAGTATGTATATGAATACACACACGTATACATATGTAGATGTACCAAGTTTTTTTTCACTGATCACTTTACTGTGAGTGGCCAGCTATTCTGTATGTAAACACACAGACAAACCGGTTTTTAGAGTCATACTGGTTTTTGAGGAAACACCTTTCCTCTATTCTCCAGAAAGCCAGACAAGGAATATTGAACTAGTTTCGTTGTTGTTACAACTCATCAGCAATATTTACCTATCTTCCGGCCTCTCTAGAGAATCGTAAAAGCACATATCGCTATATGCTTTTTCTATGAAAATTAGTAGTGGGCAGACCAACTTGCATAGAGTGTGAGTAAGTACCGGTTCAACGGAGACGATAAAAACAAATAACGAAACGAAATTAAATTTTGTTTCGTTTGTAACTCACTTTTGTATGACTGACGCTCAAACAATTAAGTCAAAGATGTACATCCATATATGTATACTGAAATACTAGTATGTATATGAATACACACACGTATACATATGTAGATGTACCAAGTTTTTTTTCACTGATCACTTTACTGTGAGTGGCCAGCTATTCTGTATGTAAACACACAGACAAACCGGTTTTTAGAGTCATACTGGTTTTTGAGGAAACACCTTTCCTCTATTCTCCAGAAAGCCAGACAAGGAATATTGAACTAGTTTCGTTGTTGTTACAACTCATCAGCAATATTTACCTATCTTCCGGCCTCTCTAGAGAATCGTAAAAGCACATATCGCTATATGCTTTTTCTATGAAAATTAGTAGTGGGCAGACCAACTTGCATAGAGTGTGAGTAAGTACCGGTTCAACGGAGACGATAAAAACAAATAACGAAACGAAATTAAATTTTGTTTCGTTTGTAACTCACTTTTGTATGACTGACGCTCAAACAATTAAGTCAAAGATGTACATCCATATATGTATACTGAAATACTAGTATGTATATGAATACACACACGTATACATATGTAGATGTACCAAGTTTTTTTTCACTGATCACTTTACTGTGAGTGGCCAGCTATTCTGTATGTAAACACACAGACAAACCGGTTTTTAGAGTCATACTGGTTTTTGAGGAAACACCTTTCCTCTATTCTCCAGAAAGCCAGACAAGGAATATTGAACTAGTTTCGTTGTTGTTACAACTCATCAGCAATATTTACCTATCTTCCGGCCTCTCTAGAGAATCGTAAAAGCACATATCGCTATATGCTTTTTCTATGAAAATTAGTAGTGGGCAGACCAACTTGCATAGAGTGTGAGTAAGTACCGGTTCAACGGAGACGATAAAAACAAATAACGAAACGAAATTAAATTTTGTTTCGTTTGTAACTCACTTTTGTATGACTGACGCTCAAACAATTAAGTCAAAGATGTACATCCATATATGTATACTGAAATACTAGTATGTATATGAATACACACACGTATACATATGTAGATGTACCAAGTTTTTTTTCACTGATCACTTTACTGTGAGTGGCCAGCTATTCTGTATGTAAACACACAGACAAACCGGTTTTTAGAGTCATACTGGTTTTTGAGGAAACACCTTTCCTCTATTCTCCAGAAAGCCAGACAAGGAATATTGAACTAGTTTCGTTGTTGTTACAACTCATCAGCAATATTTACCTATCTTCCGGCCTCTCTAGAGAATCGTAAAAGCACATATCGCTATATGCTTTTTCTATGAAAATTAGTAGTGGGCAGACCAACTTGCATAGAGTGTGAGTAAGTACCGGTTCAACGGAGACGATAAAAACAAATAACGAAACGAAATTAAATTTTTTCTGGAGAATAGAGGAAAGGTGTTTCCTCAAAAACCAGTATGACTCTAAAAACCGGTTTGTCTGTGTGTTTACATACAGAATAGCTGGCCACTCACAGTAAAGTGATCAGTGAAAAAAAACTTGGTACATCTACATATGTATACGTGTGTGTATTCATATACATACTAGTATTTCAGTATACATATATGGATGTACATCTTTGACTTAATTGTTTGAGCGTCAGTCATACAAAAGTGAGTTACAAACGAAACAAAATTTAATTTCGTTTCGTTATTTGTTTTTATCGTCTCCGTTGAACCGGTACTTACTCACACTCTATGCAAGTTGGTCTGCCCACTACTAATTTTCATAGAAAAAGCATATAGCGATATGTGCTTTTACGATTCTCTAGAGAGGCCGGAAGATAGGTAAATATTGCTGATGAGTTGTAACAACAACGAAACTAGTTCAATATTCCTTGTCTGGCTTTCTGGAGAATAGAGGAAAGGTGTTTCCTCAAAAACCAGTATGACTCTAAAAACCGGTTTGTCTGTGTGTTTACATACAGAATAGCTGGCCACTCACAGTAAAGTGATCAGTGAAAAAAAACTTGGTACATCTACATATGTATACGTGTGTGTATTCATATACATACTAGTATTTCAGTATACATATATGGATGTACATCTTTGACTTAATTGTTTGAGCGTCAGTCATACAAAAGTGAGTTACAAACGAAACAAAATTTAATTTCGTTTCGTTATTTGTTTTTATCGTCTCCGTTGAACCGGTACTTACTCACACTCTATGCAAGTTGGTCTGCCCACTACTAATTTTCATAGAAAAAGCATATAGCGATATGTGCTTTTACGATTCTCTAGAGAGGCCGGAAGATAGGTAAATATTGCTGATGAGTTGTAACAACAACGAAACTAGTTCAATATTCCTTGTCTGGCTTTCTGGAGAATAGAGGAAAGGTGTTTCCTCAAAAACCAGTATGACTCTAAAAACCGGTTTGTCTGTGTGTTTACATACAGAATAGCTGGCCACTCACAGTAAAGTGATCAGTGAAAAAAAACTTGGTACATCTACATATGTATACGTGTGTGTATTCATATACATACTAGTATTTCAGTATACATATATGGATGTACATCTTTGACTTAATTGTTTGAGCGTCAGTCATACAAAAGTGAGTTACAAACGAAACAAAATTTAATTTCGTTTCGTTATTTGTTTTTATCGTCTCCGTTGAACCGGTACTTACTCACACTCTATGCAAGTTGGTCTGCCCACTACTAATTTTCATAGAAAAAGCATATAGCGATATGTGCTTTTACGATTCTCTAGAGAGGCCGGAAGATAGGTAAATATTGCTGATGAGTTGTAACAACAACGAAACTAGTTCAATATTCCTTGTCTGGCTTTCTGGAGAATAGAGGAAAGGTGTTTCCTCAAAAACCAGTATGACTCTAAAAACCGGTTTGTCTGTGTGTTTACATACAGAATAGCTGGCCACTCACAGTAAAGTGATCAGTGAAAAAAAACTTGGTACATCTACATATGTATACGTGTGTGTATTCATATACATACTAGTATTTCAGTATACATATATGGATGTACATCTTTGACTTAATTGTTTGAGCGTCAGTCATACAAAAGTGAGTTACAAACGAAACAAAATTTAATTTCGTTTCGTTATTTGTTTTTATCGTCTCCGTTGAACCGGTACTTACTCACACTCTATGCAAGTTGGTCTGCCCACTACTAATTTTCATAGAAAAAGCATATAGCGATATGTGCTTTTACGATTCTCTAGAGAGGCCGGAAGATAGGTAAATATTGCTGATGAGTTGTAACAACAACGAAACTAGTTCAATATTCCTTGTCTGGCTTTCTGGAGAATAGAGGAAAGGTGTTTCCTCAAAAACCAGTATGACTCTAAAAACCGGTTTGTCTGTGTGTTTACATACAGAATAGCTGGCCACTCACAGTAAAGTGATCAGTGAAAAAAAACTTGGTACATCTACATATGTATACGTGTGTGTATTCATATACATACTAGTATTTCAGTATACATATATGGATGTACATCTTTGACTTAATTGTTTGAGCGTCAGTCATACAAAAGTGA
>OZ024756.1:5964252-6004252 GCA_964016885.1 Eledone cirrhosa
CCTTTTTGTTTTCAACAATATATATTTCAACTATTATTTCTCAACAATATATATCTCATATTATTTCTCAACAATATATATCTCATCTATTATTTCTCTTAATGAAGGAACGTGGTATTGTGGTTAGGATATTCGGCTCTCGATTGTAACGTTGTAAAATTGTTTTCCGGCGGTGCCTTGTGTCCTTGAGCAAGACATTTTATTTCACGTTCTTCCAGTTCACTCAGCTGGCAAAAATGAGTTGTACCTGTAATTCGAAGGACCAGCCTTGTCACATTCTTTTTCGCGCTGAATCTAACTTAGAACTACGTTAAAGGTATGCCGCAATTCTGTGGAATGCTCAGCCATTTGCAAGTTAATTTCACTCGTAAGGTGTGTCGTTGAACGTATCAACGACAAGTGTTCCGGTTGAGTGAGTGAGCAAACGGCCGAAGCTATCTCCGCTCTATTCGACTTGCTTCGTTGCCTAAGTTCCTTTTACAAAACAGTATCTTTCCATTTCAGGAAGACGCGCTCCATCATCCACTTTTCTAAAAAAAAAAAAAAAAAATCATACACAGAACGCCAGCACCAACAGTTTTCCAAGAGATGTCAACATCAATGGACCTGTTAGTTTTATGTAAAGACCTTTTTCCAATTCCAACACACCCGTCCCTTCAATCTATCTCATTTCTGATTCTTTCTTCTGATGAAGAACTAGCGTCCGAAACGTTAAGACCCTCTTCCTGCTATATGAAGTGTTAACCTAATATATACCTTCCATATACGGTACCGATTGTGTTGTTATTTCTGTTTACCTTTTACATACATACACACACACACAGCCACACCCACTCAGGCACATATATATATATATATATATATATATATATATATATATATATATATATATACACATATATATACACACACACACACACACACACACACACACATATATATATATATATATATATATATATATATATATATATATATATATATATATATATATATATATATATATATATATATATATGTTATATAGTAAGGTGCATTATTGGTTGTGTAAAATGGTCCAATAACTTTATGTTAGCAATATTAAGTTCTTCACGCTTTTGTATACCTCCAATTCCATTCAAGGGAACAGCTAGATGATGTAAAACGGAGTATATGTATCAAAATGAACCGAACTTACTTGCGCGCACGCGCGTGTGTGTGTGTATGTGTGTAGCGTTGGTTAACCCAATATTTCTAATTTACATCGTCAAATTGAGATTTGACCGACATAGCTTCTGTTGCTTTGTGAACTAACTTTCGGTGAGTGCTGTGTTGGTACATTCTTATATTTCTTTTTTCTCAGACATCGCTTCGGTGTGTGTGAAAGGGTGTGTGTACCCACCCACGCTAATTCTACGGGTTTAATACTGTGTTGATGTGTGTATATATATGTATATATTTTTCTTTGACCTCGCGCCGATGTATGTAGGTGTGGAGTGTGTGTGTACCCACTCACATTTAACTGTGACTGACTGTATCCCTACAGATTTGATTGATGTCCAGCGTCTTTTGCAGCGATAGAAATCTGAAAACTTTTATGACCTCAACTAAAGCTAATAGCAGTCGCCATGTCTCTGACTGGCTGGTGTGTCTCCATATGAGGGAATGAATTCTGTGAGAGAACATCGTTTTTTTTCTAACTCATATCAAGAATTTGAAGACAATTCATTTTCACCTGATGAAGTCAGTCATAATCGACCATGTGTTCACAATCGATCTATCTCTTATTGAAACATGTGTCGTGATTAAATGATTGGAATTTTACCTTGCCTTCGGATTTTCATTTTGATATATATATATATATATATATATATATATATATATATATATATATATAAATATATGTCTATACACACACACACACTCACACACACACACATATATATATATGGTTTGACTATTATCCCACTAATTAAGGCTGATCTGTTTCCTAATGGTTATATTAATTTTCCTGAGTATACCCTTACTAACAAGACCTATCTCCGTTTTAGCAGGATTTATGAGCCTGTAAGTTGGTTTGTTGGCTAAGTCATTCTTATGGTCCTTAAGTGTATTATAAGCCATAACCTAGCATAGCGCTCTAACTTATTATCGCCTCTAGAGGCGGCAGCCATATCCTTCGCGTCAGTATTGGTGGCATAATAAGTAGTAGGGTCAGCTTTTTTGTATTTTGCCTGTATGGTTTTGTTAAGTATTTGGTTGTAGGTAGACTGATCTAATTCATACAGGTTATTGGTTTTATCAGATAGGACGAAGGTTCTGTCAGAGGATCTAATGTCTTTAATGGCTCTACTTATTTTGTTTTGAACATAATTGGATTGTTTGCGGTCAGAAAGTTTAGAAACGAGATAAAGAGGATCAACCTCAAAACTAGCGAGATCATTTACCTTAGGTGGGGACTTTCTAGACTTGAGGTTGAAAATATGGGAAGAACTTGACACCATTCCATCAAATGCCAATGCTCTCCATCTCAATCGCTTGACCACATTTTCACCTTATATATATATATATATATATATATATATATATATATATATATATATATATATATATATATATATATGTGCAAAAGTTCTATTTAAATTGTTGGGATACAACAAGCAAATATTTTTATAACTGATATAAAGCACTCGACAAGTATTTGGAGTAAATATACGATATTAACAAATGGAAACTATATTTATAAAACCATATTTATTTTATTATACATATTTCAAGCATACCATGTTAAATTATGGTATGCCTATCCTGATGTCTTCCAAAAGTAACGGTTGCATTTTGAAAGGGTACGTCAATGTTTCTTTATAAAACTGGTATATATTGTATTTTGTCTGATGAAGGCATACCATAATTTAATATGGTATCCTTGAAATATGTATAATAAAATAAATATGGTTTTATAAATATAGTTTCCATTTGTTAATATCGTATATATATATATATATATATATATATATATATATATATATATATATGCAGAGAGAGAGTGACAGAGAGAATGAGAGAGACATTCATAATGTAGACATAGCTTCTAAAGGACTAGAACTGTTTCATTTAAAGGAAACCATCAGGATGATTTCCTTTGAATGGAACAGTTCTTGTCCTGTAGAAGCCATTTCTATATTAAACATTTATACTCTACTACTGAGTACCTTACTTACTGTGGTTACCCGCGATTTAACACGGGACACACACACATATATATATACATACATACATAAACACACATGTAAAAACTCACTCATACAGAACGGACAGAAATACCTACACATTAGACAGTCGTCTAAATATCGACGGAGGTCCACTACTGCGATTTCTTATATATTATCAAACATCGACAATGTCTTCCTATAAATTTATATTCCATTTACCTCGACATGAAACCGAGTAACATATCAAAGTTGTGACATTATTATAGAGTGAAGGAGACAGAAATGGCGTTAAATTGAAATCGAAACTACAGCCAGGTTATAATAAGAAGACATATATTTGCCGTTGGGTAGGAAGTATAGTTAATCAATTACAATAATCTTACTCAACTATTATATGTTCCTGCTGTAGGATTAGTTGGTTATCGCCTTTGTTTTCTCAGCAGCAACAATTTCATATCAAATTGTGTGGTATTAAGTCTTAAGATTTTTCTCAATTACAACTACACGTCGACGAATCCCTATTGAGACTAGTTGAATATGCTTATAATTTCATACCCTAAAGTTACTAAGTCAAAACCAGCAGGGGTCTTACAACTTATCATAATGTTATACTATAGATTTCTCCTTATTTAATTAGAAAATTACTACCTGTGTCTTGGATTTAATGACCAAACGACACCCTTCTGTGATTTGTTAATTAAAATGACGCCATTGAATATGATGTGGGGAGGCACTACATTATATTCTGTACAGATTTATAGAGTAATGCAGGCACTGAAAGCGTCTATTTGTATCGGCTTTTAACTTTGTTGAATAGCAATAAGTTTATGGAGTTCTTAGTTCTTATGCTATGTAACAAATTTGGTTTCTACTTTAGCGTAAGGTCCATCTAGTGAGGTTCTGCTTCTATTGAAGCTCCACAGCAAATGTTAATCTGTAGCTAGAGAGGCTCTGTGGTAAGTGTGGATATATAACTATAAAGAGACTCAGTGCATCAGTGAAGCTCTAGAGTTTGTGTGGATCAGCAGCTACTATGGCCCAGTGGCTAGCATGACTTAGCAGCTACTATGGCTCAGTAGCTACTATAACTCAGTAGGTAGTATGGCTTAGTAGCTAGCGCGGCTCATTACTTGGTATGGCTCAGTAGCTAGCATGGAGCAGTAGTTAGTGAGGCTGTGTAGCTAGCCTGACTCAGTAGCTATCAATCAATCTATCTATCTATCTATCTATCTTGATAGAGTAAGACACGCTTCACATCGGCTCTGCTATTCCATCGGGATTTACCCTTACTATAGTAAGTACCGGATACATTTTTCAGTGCAACACATTTGGAACACTAACCCCTGTTATTTAGGGAAACATTTTTGCATTTACCCCCTTTTTAGGGGGTAAAATAAATATATATTTTTTGCCGAAAAATGTCTTTCTTGGCAGCATGGCGGAAAAGATGGCAGACATGTCTGGCATTAGCTCTGCCACGCCCCCCAAGTCTGAAGAACAAAAAATAATTACAACAAAATTAGACAACGAAACAAAAAAGGAAAATGAAAAAACAAATGTTAAGGAAAACGAGCAAACGGAAAACAAACAAACAGAAAATAATACAAATAACAACAGGGCAACTTTCGCTCAGAAAACAAAACAATCCATAACATACACACCAATTGACTTAACTGCCGCCAGAGAAGAACTGGCCGAAGCGAAAAAACAAATAGTCTTGGGGGAGAACGGAATGTTTTCCATTAACTCCCCCGCCCCCAGAATTCAAGAAAGCCAGAACAGAGAGCACAGTTCTCTTCAGAACTATACTGAACCAGACAAGAAAGCCAGCACAGCCCAGCCAAATGGAAATAGAGTTGGTCCTAAAAGACTATATGAAGAATATTCTCTTCATACGAAAGGACCGACTCTATGGCAGCATTTCGGTCCTAACAAAAGACAAGGAAACGGCGGAGAAGCTTTCCCTAAGCCCACTCTCATCGACAACATACAGCTTCTATCCCTCCTACATGGGTAGAAGAACACAGAGAGTAAAAGTAAAAACAATGCTGCCCACAATGGACTTCTGGTGGGCTATTGCTGGCTTCATAGACATGGGCGAAGACACAATGCTGTGAATGGGGAAGGCAACTTGAGATGCGTTCCTGGGAATGGGCCTCGACATACTAGTCCAAATGAGGCCCGAAAGAATAGCACAAATCCCGGATCGCATCTGGCTGGATGACCTTACCCCAATAGATATAATTGTAGAGGGGAGAAGACCAGCATGCTATTTATGCATGGAAAGGGGACACGTTAAGGCTAACTGCCCGAAACGTATCCCCCCAAAAAGGACTATTGCCCACACCCACCACAAACAGTACACCAACACCACCCACCTCCAAAAATACACTAATACCACACACAGCAAACAAAATACAGACACCACCTACCACAAACACAACACAAACATCACCACCACCAGCACCAAACACAAGCACGACACAAAAATCACCACCACCAACCACAACACAAACATCACCACCACCATCACCAACCACAAGCACGGCACAAACATTACCACCACCACCACAAAACCCATTCCAAACAAATAATAAAAAAAACAGTAACAAATCTACCCCTCCCGCAAAAAAAAACAACCACACAACACGTCCCTCCCACCTAGCGCTGAAGAGTTTCCCCCAACTTCTGAAGAAGAAGGAGGAGAAGCCTTCAGACAAGTTAAAAGAAAAAAAAGAAAACACACACCCAACACACCACAAATAACCCACACACAAACACCAACTCCAATCAAAAACACCCACCCTCAACAAACAAAAATAAATCTGCGCCTCCCCTCTCCGAAACATTGACAGCATCACAAAAAAAGACGTTGCAATACACATATATAAATAAAGAAAACAAAAAACTGGTTAAATTAATAAACAATAACCCTATGGTGCAGACCGAAGGGCCAAACTTTATCTCAACAGAGAACTTCACCCATTTAAAAATGATAAAGGTCCGTCTGGACCTTTATCGTTCCTTAAAAGAACAATTTAGACGGGACGTGAGCCCCCCCTGTTTAAAACCGTTAAATCGCGTCCTCTTGAAAGATTTCCCCATAACCGCCCCTCTCCCTGACACAACTCCAAATACCCCAACCCCACCACACACGGGTACCCCCACACCACCACAAAACATCCCTCCACCCAACACACCTGATGCCATCGAAATTACACAACCCGGAGAGGTAGGTGCTTTTCTTTCTTCACTTTCAACACCAAAATAGATCAATTGAGAGTTGGCTGTTTGAACGCGCGTGGCCTGGGCTCAGCTTGGAAGCAAGCAAAGCTTCTAAATGACCTCAGGTCACAAATTATAGATGTGATGGTTGTTTGCAAGAGTCGGATCAGCAGCGTGAGACAGCTGGCGCCCACCTTCGATGACTTTGAGATGCACGCATCTCTCTGTCAACCCGGAGGCGGGGGGGGTGGGTGCCGTACTGCTGGATAAACGTCTGGCTCTCGACGTACAGATTGTTCACTCGGACCCGGGGGGTCGATTACTGGTGATGGACGTCGGAGGCGGTGAAGGCGGGGCTTTCAGACTGGTCGGTCTTTATGCCCCCTTCGGGGCTGAAAGAGCCGACTTCTTCCAGCGTCTGGAGACTTTTCTAGGAACGTCGCGTTCCCTGCTTTTAGTGGGGGACTGGAATGGAATCCTAGATGCACGTTGGGACTATGCAGGGGCATGTCCCAATAGAGGGGGGTGTAGCAGCCTCAAGGGGTTACTCGATCTATTCGACCTGGTCGTTAGATTTCGACTAGATTGTCCAACTGCGCCAACCTGGACCTGGGCAAACCGCAGTGGACAATCTAGATCGTACCTAGATAGGTTTTTGGTTAGGAGTAAGGATAGGGACGTATTTAGTTGTCCAGAATTGATCATGGTTGGCTATTCAGATCACAAATTAGTGACCTGCATGGTCAACCTTGATAGAACGCATAGACAGGGTCCCGGTTACTGGAAGATGAACTTGTCCTTGCCGGCAAAGAAAGATTACAGGAACCGGATTAGTAGCTTAGTTAAGATGCGGTTGACGGGAGCGATCGTCAACATTAGGTGGTGGGTATCTCTAAAGAGAGAGATTAGAGTAAGTTCGATAGGTTACAGTAAGGAACTAGCGGCGAATAGAAATAGGAAGGAAAGGGAGTTAGGCGATTAGGAGCGGAGACGTAGCCAGAGTGTTAACGGCGAGAACGGCGTTGAGCCAGTTCTTTGACGCGAAGCACGAAGGCTGCGTTGTCCGAAGTAAAATACGTGCTTTAGGAAACGAGGGGACCAAAGCTGTTAGCTGGGCCCGCGTGACAGAAGCCAAGAGTGGGATTAAATCCACCATTCGGTCTTTGCGAGACCAGGATGGACGGGTGATCCTTGAACCTGAGCGGATGTGCGAGGCCTTTCAAAGGCACTTTGCTCGACTGTTCGGAGGGGCCGGGGGGCCGGACGGGGATGTGGACTTCGGTCCATACCTCGACGGTCTACCGCGTCTTTCGAGCAGCGAAGCGGAGTGCTGCGAAAGGTCAATCACAGCCACTGAAATCGGGGAAGCGCTCAGCCAATGCAGCAGACGCAAATCCCCGGGTCTCGATAGTCTACCATACGAACTTTATTTAGCTATGCCGGTCTTGTTCTCCGAACTCCTCGAGGCTGTCTATTGCAACTGGCAACAGAACGGGAGAATTCCCTGTTCTGTGACCAAGGGTGTGGTCACGCTAGTGAGGAAGGACGAGAGCAAGGGGGACGACTTAAGTAACTTTAGGCCCATAACTCTGCTGAATGCAGAGTTACAGATTTTGGCCAAGGTGTTGGCGAAGAGGTTGGCGCTTGTGGTGGATGGTTTGGTGGGAGACACGCAGACATGCGCTATCCCGTCCAGGTCCATTCACGACAACCTCCACCTCATGCGATACATCATAGAGAGGGTTGGCAACGAACCCGGCTTTGGTGGGGCCCTGATCAACTTGGATCACTCTAAGGCGTTCGATAGGGTCGACCATGGTTACCTGGATGCGGTGCTAGCGGCGGCGGGCTTCGGACCCGTTTTCAGGGGCTGGATTTCTGCCATGCACAGTGGCAACATCTACTCTAGGATTAAAGTAAACGGCTACCTCTCGGAGCCGTTTCAAATCACCCGGTCCATCAGTCAGGGGTGCCCCCTCTCCTCCCTTCTGTACGTATTGACTCTCGAGCCACTGCTGCGGAAGTTGGAGTTGCTGCGGGCATACCCCTGGAACCGGGATTGCACAAAGCGGTCTCGGCCTATGCCGACGACGTAACAGTAATGGTGGCGGACGCCTCGGAAATCGGGGCGATCGCCAACCTACTGGAGGAATACTAAAGGCTGTCGGGGGCTAGGCTGAACCAGGACAAGTCAGTCGGTTTGCAACTCGGAACGTGGAGGGGCAAACCGATGCCGTTAGACGGTGTCGTCGGGCGGTGGACGGAGGGCCCGGTGAAGCTGCTCGGGGTCTGGTTCAGACCGGACCTCCAGGTGGAGAAGAATTGGGGCGAGGTGACGAGCAGGGTGTTTGCGCTGACCCAGAAGTGGGCCAAGTGCAAACTATCACTGAAAGGTCGGGCGGAGGTGACGAACGCTTACATAGCGTCCGTCATCTACTACCGCCTTACCGTCGTGCCTTGCCCCAAGGAAAAGCTCACCATCATGGAACGCATGCTCTTCCAGTTCCTCTGGAAGAAGCGGCCTCCCATGGTGAGGAGATCCATCTGCTGCCAGCACACTTCGAAAGGAGGGCTGTGTATGCCGTGGCTGTTGATGCGTAGGCACGCATTGAGGCTACGGCATCTACAGGTATTCCTCAACGGTCAGCCGGTGTGGGCCCCGTTTGTGAGGCGAGCCTTCCCACAGCTCGTCTCGCTCACCGAACTGCAATCCTGGGTGAAGCAAAGACCGTTAATACTGGGCAACTGGCACACCGAGTGTGCCCAGGCACTCACGGCTATCTGGCAAGCGGACCCGACTATCAGTGGAGAATCCACCTCGACATTCTATAGAGGGTTGGTGGCTAGCAAGGGCGACGACACCCTTGGAGAGTCGCTAGGCATGGAGGAGGACGAACTGGCCAGCCTGTTCGGTAGAACTTTCGGCCCGGTACCCATGGACAACTTCCAGAGGTCCCTAGCCTGGCAGTGTTACCGGGGGGCTCTGCCCGTTCGAGAAAAGCTCTACAGACACGGGCGCCCGGGCAGGGATCCCGCGGAAAAGATCTGTCCCAGATGCGCGCGCGACGAGGAAACCGTTGCGCATGCACTGGTACACTGCCCGGGCGTTGCCGATCTGTGGGGCTACGTCGATCGACTGCTGTCGCGTGTGGCGCCGATTCGATTAACCGCCGAGTCTGTGGTGAACATCAAGCCGCCTCCTCCCTTCAGAAATGAAGCAGAGGCGGTCTTTCTGTGCGTAATAGCCATGATGAAAGAGGTTGTGTGGTGGACGCGCCTGAAAGGTCTGAGGTCGGGTGACTTTCTCTCCGGCCATCACCTGGTTTACTTCTTCCGATACCACTTCGGAAGAAGGATCAGGATGGAGAGAGAAGTGCTTGGCCCCAGACAGTTTTATGAAAGGTGGATGAAAGAAGCGAGAATGGCCCGTGTAAATGGGCCTTCTCTCTACATTGTTCTGTAGGTGAAGAAGTGAAGAGGAAAGGGGGAGCGCCTCCTCTCTGGGCTTCCCCCGCGAAAAGAGTTGCACACTTTTCGGGGGTATGTGCAATCCCCAACACGCCCCTCCCTTTTGAGGACTTTTTATTGTTATATTATTATTGTTATTCCTTTTTTCTTTACTCGATTTATGTAAACTCCCCCACTGTGTAAATGTCCCCTTCTTTTGTGCCCTCGTGGCAAATAAATAGAAATTTATCTATCTATCTATCTATCTATCTCTATATCTATATGTCTGTCTCTTTGTCTGTCTATCTATGTATCTATCTATATGTTTATCTGGCTTTCCGTATGCTTGTCTATATGTCTGTCTGTCTATTTATCTAACCTTCCATCCACCGTTCTATCTATCTATCTATCTAGCTATATATCTATCTATCTTTCATTTTCTGAAAAAAAAAAAGAATATTGGTAGCGTTTCAAATGGGGAGGAATGGTCTGCGCTTGTTTTAAACTGCTCAAGACAGATATGTGTCAGGTCAGTGGCCCTACCTCTCCATCAGGAGATAGGAGCCATTTGTCTTTTGTTTTTTTTCTATAATAACTCCATTGGATGTACTTTAATATCCGTAGTATTTACTTGACGAGATGGTACATCTCAATCTTTCTTATTATTGATTTATTTTTGGTGAGACATTAAAAAATCGAAGTTAATAACTTTGCTTCGTTGGTTCTTCAAACTTTTATAGTACATTCTATTTTCGTGTGAAATTTGGATTTGGCAATGTAAGCCATAAACCTCTCATCAGATGTCAACTGACATAGCACTTTTCCCACCTACCCACCTTATATCTATACCTGATGTCTTACTGGCTACATGGCAAAAGATGGAGATTCAGCACGCTTTTTTTTTAACGAATCTGTCTTAAATATTTGACCCTTTTGATACCAAATAACCTGAAAGCTCCGCTGGTAACGTAACACAGACTGGCGCTTCAAGTATGTTTTTTTTTAACTATTCCGTTTTAAATATTTAACCCTTTTGATACCAAATTACCCTGGTAACATAATACAAAATGGAGCTTCGTGATTTTTTTTTATTATTATCTTTTGGTGGGGGAGAGAAATTCTTACCGCTTTCTGCAACTATGTTTCATTGACATTATATACGCCGAGGTTAACTTTGCCTTTCATCCTTACACGGTCGATAAAATAAAGTACCAGTTTAAGCATGTGTATATAGAAACACGGCCATTTACGTGGAGTTACGGCCATTTACTTTCTGAATTAAAATCCCGACGAGGTTAACTTTGCCTCTCGTCCTTACGGGGTCGATAAAATAAAGTACCAGTAATACACTGGGGTAATTGCTGGCCTTGTGTCAAGAGTAGAAACTAATATATATACGCATGCTTTGTGGCATAGTGTTACGTTCTAAATTCAAATCCGACGATGTAAACTTTCCCTTTCGTCCTTACGGGGTTGATAACATAAAGTACCAGTAATGTACTGGGGTAATTGCTGGCCTTGTTCCAAGAGTAGAAACAATTATATACACATGCTTTGTGGCACAGAGTTACGGCCATTTACATTCCGACTTCAAATCCCGGAGAGGTTAACTTTGCCTTTCATCCTTACAGGGTCGATAAAATAAAGTATTAGTAATTCATTGGGGTCGATTTAATCGACTTTCCCCTCGCATCAAAAACTTGCTGGCCTTGTGCCTATAGTAGAAATAAATACATCCTTACTGTTTGGATAAGGTATTCTTTTATAATGTTCCAATTACTCAGATCATCATCATCATCATCATCATCATCATCATCATCATCATCATCATCATCATCATCATTATTGTTCTTTGGGTCTCAATCATTGATATTAGTTAACTGGAAAGTTTGTTGAAATGAATATCAAGCCACTACCTGCAGCCTCAGATATTCAGGACGTATCGCAGGGTTCTTGCTGTTCTCAGCAAGCATGCCTATTGAAGCGTTCCAAAAAGCGTGGCGGGGCCTATTTTCTTTAACCATCCCTGGAAACTTTTTGAGATAGTACCTAGTGCGCCTATGACAATCGGGACCACTTTGACTTCATGGCAGTTCCAAATCCTTTCTACCTCCCACTTTAAGTCCTGGTATCGGTTAATTTTCTCCCTCTCCTTCTCTTGCACTCTCGTGTCTAATGGGCAGGCCACATCCACAATCAAGCACGATCTATTTTCCTTGTCCAAAACCACCAGGTCAGGTCTATTGTGTTCCAGTTTCTTGTCCGTCTGTATCCTAAAATCCCACAACACCTTCACCTGATCGTTTTCTATCACCGACTCTGGCTTATGCTCATACCACTTCTCAGAATGTGGTAAATTGTTTACTTTGCATAGGTGCCAATGAATCACCCTGCCCATCATATCATGTCTCCGGCCTTTATAGTGAGTCTGGGCTAGGTGTTTATACTTGGATACAATGTGAGCCACAGTCTCCACTCTCTCTCCACAGATCCTGCACAGTAGGCTAGCCTCCTCCTTGTAAATATGGCGTTTCAGCCACTTCGTTTTGAGGGCCTTCTCTTGCGCAGCCATTAGCATTCCTTCTGTAGCCTTTTTAAGGTCTCCTCTTCTCAACCAGTTCCATGTCTGTGGATCTCTGAATTCAGTTTTCTCAGAGAAGGTAATATGAAGGGATTTTTCATGAAGGCTGCTCTTTCTCCTCGTTGTTATTTCCTCCTTGGACATCCCCTAGGCTATTGTCCTCTCCTTCAGTACAATTCTGAGCATTGGCTCCTTACTATCACTCACGTATTTGTGTAGGTTGTTTTTCTCCATCTGAACACAGTCCTCTATGCTGATAAGACCTCTTCCACCTTCAGATCTCCTTAAGTAGAGTCTATCGACATCACTCCTCTTGTGGAATATGTTGTAGATAGTCAATAGCCTCCTAGTCTTCCTATCCATTTCTTTTTGTTCAGTAACATTCCATCTCAGAATTCCCGCACTGTACCTAATAATAGACACAGCTCGGGAATTTACTGCACTTATGGCATTCCTACTGTTCAGATGTGACTTTAATACGCTCCTTACTCTCCGAATGTATTCAGATCTTATCAATTCCTTCATTTTTTGGTTCTTGATGTCATCAGCCTCCAGAACACCCAAATACTTGTATTCTTCGTCAGAGTCAATTTCCTTTATCATCTCACCTGCTGGTACCTGGATTCCGTTGCTTCTGCACAATTTACCCCTCTTCATCTCAAGGACTCCACACTTACTAATACCAAATTGCATACATATATCATTGCTGAAAATACATAGTGTCAACAAGCAAATCCAACTCCTTCTCACTCTTCCCGAAGAGCTTAAGATCGTTCATGAAGAGGAGGGGGTTAATGGTAAGCTCTCCCTTTCCCAACTTGTATCCTGCTCTCACTTTTCGCAGTATAATGGTCAGGGGCATCAGGTCAAGGACAAACAACAGAGGGGACAGACTATCTCCCTGGAAGATACCTTTCTTGATCTTCACGCCTCCCAAGGATTCTCCAGCTGATGTTAACTCTGTTTTCCAGGACTTCATACTTTTGCTCAACAACTGTCTGATGTTATCTGCCACCTTGAAGATCACTAGGGTTTTGGTGATCCAAGAATGAGGCACCATGTCAAATGCCTTTTTGTAGTCTATCCATCCCATGGCAAGACCAGAGTGTCTCCTCTTGCAATTCCTCATTACCATCTTATCAATAAGTAACTGGTCCTTTGTACCCCGGGACTTCTTTCGGTATCCTTTCTGCCCGTCCGGTAACAAGTTGTTTGTGTGGAGGTGATGGTAGATTTCCTCAGACACAATGCTTGTCAACAGTTTCCACATTACGGACAGAAATGTGATAGGTCTATAGTTGGTAACATCATTACCCTTGATTCGGTCTTTCATTACCAGAACTGTGGTACCTTTTGTCAACCACTCTGGTACCTCACCCGACATCAAGCAGTCATTGAACATGGTTGTCAGTTTCGGGTGGAGGGATGTTATATTTTTAATCCAATACTCCTGCACACCATCTGGGCCTGGTGATTTCCAGTTGGTTAGTTTTTTGGCCTGCCCCTTAAGAGTTTCAACTGTGATATTCAAATCAGTTTGTTGGTGTGCCTGTTCACTAATCTCCTTTTGTACTGTCTCAATCCACACCGCCTGGTCATTATGTTTAACATCCTGCTCCCATATTCCTCTCCAGAATGTCTTAGTTTGTTCCGCCTCAGGGATCAAGTTGTTGCCTCTTTCTTTCCCTTCAAGCTGTCCAAACAACATCTTCTGGTTGTTGTCAAACATGCGGTTCTGTCTATACTGACTGACTCTGCTCTCGTATCGCTTAATTTTGCACTCTTTGCTACAATGCGTTGCTTCAGTTCCTCTATGATAATATTTAGCTTTTTCCTCCTAGTTTTGTACTTTATTTTCAGTCTATTTTTAGTGTCTATGTTTTTTAGTGTCCCATTCAGTAGAGACTCAAGCTTTCCAATGTCATTTCTCATTTCCCTGATTTGACCATTCAGTCGTTTCTTCCACCAAGGTTCTGATCTTTCTTATTTGTTGTTTCCTCTCGCTTTTATGCCAAGTAATTTCCTCACCGCATTTGCTGTTGCTTTGAGGATATTGTTGCACTGGTGAAGGCTCCTCGCCTCAAGGTATGGGATGACTTTGTTTACCTTAGCTGTTGTTTCTTTTAACTTTTTCCTGTCTACAAATATTAGGTTCATAGGTGTCCCACTATCATTGTTCATTTCATCTACCACTAAGTTTAGGATATCAACCAAATCTTGTCCTAGCCCGTCAGCATTCATCTCCTCATAGGCCGTATCTTTGTTCCAGGTATTATTTATTTCAGCATTCAGATCATTGTCTGCTTCGGATGCTTCCTCCGTTCTCTCAACCCCTTCACTTTTATTTCCCACTGGCTCGTTTGCCTGGTATACTCCACTCTCCATTTCCAACCTAATCTCCCTGCTCAGTTCCTCCAGTTCCAGCTCGCTTATCCACCCATTAGTTCTTATTACCCGAGCCTGCCCGGCCAATTTTTGTTTAATAGACCAATCTCGTTCCAGATGTTATGCATCCGTTTCCTATAGCCTTTATCCTTGGGGTTGCTCTTCAGGTAACATTGCATAACAGTTCTATTCAATTCTTTCGTCCAGTTGGTTCTGGTCTCTTTCCTTCTTCTTCTTCCTCCGACACCAGCAGTATTATTATTATTATTATTATTATTATTATTATTATTATTATTATTATTATTATTATTATTGGGGATTGGCAGTACCGGTAGAGGGTCGGACGCCGTGCTTTGCAGCCAAGAATTTCGCCCCTTTATTGGTCTAAATTCAAATCCCGCCGAGGTTAATTTTGCCTTTCATCCTTACGGGGTCGATAAAATAAAGTACCAGTAATGTACTGGGATAATTGCTGGCCTTGTGCCAAAAGTAGAAACATTTATTATTATTATTAGGATAGGCGTTCGTGAAGGGAGGTTCCGCTGTATATGTCTGTACTCTACGGACAGTGTCGATGTTGATTGACTTATTACAGACTTGAAAATATAAATTCCTATACTGAGACCAGGAAAGATTTCCTGATTTCTTCATCTTATTTCAACATCTTAAAGTATCGTCTAAATTTCTTTTTAGATAAGATGATGATACGGGTGTAGAAGGGTAGGCTGAAAAGTTGATAGCCTGACTACGCAGAAGTGATGCTGGAGGTGTGAAATCTTGCATGCATTAATGTCAACTCTTCTTATTAATAACTGGATTGTTTCTTTCCAAGGACTATGTTGAAAAGTGAACCATATTTGGTCATTCCATGAGAACATTTTGGAGAACCAATGGACTTTTCACCCGACACTCATATAAACAGTCACCCTTATTCCAATCATATACAAAAAGTCCCAAGTTCTCTTTTTATTAATGTCTTTTAAACTGCATCTCTCCGAATTGTACTTTCTGTTCGTATATTTTCTTCATTGGGACACACACACACACATATATATATATATATATATATATATATGTTATTCCGGGTTGAATCGGAGGTAACCACAGTATGTAAGGTACTCAATACATAGCAGCGTATAGATCTTTTAAACGAATACAGTTTTACAATAGATTAGATGCACTCGACTGTAGATTTTCCTGATTATTCAAAATATTCTCATAATCAAAATATATATTTTATTATAGATATTTCAATATATATATATATATATATATATATATATATATATATATATATATATATATATATATATATATATATATATATATATATATATATATATATATATATATATATATATATATATATATTTATTAAAATAACAGATTAAAGTTTAAGCAAAGAATCGCTGCTTTCACCCTTAACGGGATCTTCTGAAACTAACAAAGTCAATCTGTAAACGCAGAACTGTATATTTCAAAAAACGTTACAACCGGAGGCGGACAGGAAGACGATACTTTGGTTCGTGGAAACGTTCGCTGGCTAAGAACGGGAAAAAACGAATATAATACGTCATTAATAGGAGCGGTGAAAAACAATTACGCGCAAAGACAGAACCACCTTTATGGTATAAAAGAGGTCGTAGACTAATGTTCTCTTAGGTGGTGCATATAGACGTTCTCTGGCAATGAACGAAAAAAACGAAGATAATAAGTCATATGTGGAGCGTGGAGAACAATAGCAAGCAAAGACAAAACCACGTAAATGGTATAGCAGAAGTCGTAGACTAAAATTCTAACTAGGAGAGTTAAGAACAAAGTAAATAAATACAATACAGAAGTAATAGAAATAAATAAATACATACACGCACACACATACCTACATATAAATACACGAATGTTCGGAGACGTAAGTCAACTAAAACAAGAAGTACACATATACACGCACCCACCATACGTACGAACAGTCTTCAAAGTTATTATTATTACTATATATATATATCAAAGAAGAGAAATAGGACGAAGGTAAACAATTACACTTTGATTACACTCCTCGTTTGTTCGTGTTTCCACTACAGAATCCCTACCAACCTGTCGAGTCACCTTAACGTATGTTGAGAACTTTCCTCACAACTTGTTCTACCAAGCTTTGGAATACTCCTAATAACTGAATATATATATATATATATATATATATATATATATATATATATATATATATAATAAGTTGAAGGAACTAGCATGGGTATTACTGCTATAACCGGTTGTACTCAATAGGTAATATTAAATAAACTCCCAGATTATACACATAGTTATTCGGTTCAATACAACACACTTAACAGCGTACCTTCTATATATATATATATATATAATTCGTCCTTGAATTTGTTTTGCGAGATTTCTTATCTGAAATGTGTCTTGAAACAGATATTTTTATACTTTGGGAGGGTCATGTTGCCAATAAAAACATATGCACCTTAGATTTTCACTTCAGTTTATCGTAAATTTCCGGTTGATCGGTTGGTTCGATAACCGGAACGGTGTTTATATATTGTCACAACCTTTTCGTCATATATTCTGTAAAAATCAACAGGTGCGTGTGTTGTTGTTGGCAACCTGACCCTCCCAAAGTATAACAATATATATATATATATATATATATATATATTATATACAAGTTAAAGGCCGAAACACTAGCCTAAAGGATTTTTTTCTGTGAAGATCTTCTGATGTCCATCTCTCTTGAGAGTTTCTTACCAATTTCAAACTGCAATCATATCTTGGCTTTAAGATTGTAAAACGACGCCGTCTCTTATGACTTAAACATTACAACTGTTGGGACGTATGCATTCAGATACACACACACACACACATGTATACACACAGATTAATATATATATATGTATGTCTCTCTCTCTCTCTCTCGCTCTCTCGCTAAATATATATATATATTTACACATATATATATATATATATATATATATATAGATACATACACACATATATATATATATATATATATATATATATAATATATATATATATATATATATACAGAGAGAGGGAGGGAGTTAGTGTGTATGGAGAAATTAAGAAAGGGGCAAGAGAGACGGACAAATAGAGAATTCGAGCGAGAGAGAGAGAGTGTTTGTGAGAGAGAGAGAGATAGGGAGATAGAGGGAGAGATATAGAGAGAAAGAGTGTGAGAGAGAGAGGTGGAGCAATAGCGAGAGAGAGAATGAGATTCCATTTCATGCAATAATAATTTTCAAGGTTTTCCAATTCCCAAACGAATGACATCAAACATTAAATATTGCTGATTCTTAATGACATGGAAATATATGTCCACAAAAATTAAATAAACATTTCGAAATCAATTGAAACACATTTTTCCTTGTTATTAAATTGATAAAATAAACTGACCTTCGTTGCAAAGTTTATTTTCTTTTTTTCATTTCAATTTTATTTTATTGTTAAAAATACATAGTGTAAGTAATTTGGTTTGATATTAAATACTTCAGTTGACGCCCAATATAAACTTCTCAAGGGATTCTGACTGAAAGAGAAATAAATGTTATTTTCCGTAACAGAATATCTGTGGATTATATTATCCTTGTCACTTATAGGATTAAGTATTACTTACATTTATTGGTACAAGCTTTGAAAGCTAAACGTTTGAAATGTCATTCAGTGACGTTCAGATCCTAAATGTCCATAAATTGAAACAAGAAAAACTAAGGACCAAAATTCTCCCCTAATATATGTCATTTGGTCCTTTAAGAAGTGAGAAGACCGAGGCAGTATTATTTGGTTCTCTTTTTCTTTCTTTCTTTCTTTAACTAATTATTGCTAGATCTGAAGGAAGGAGATTTGTCCGTGGTTTCCCAATGTCCTCCTTGATTGATGTCGTTGATATTCCGCTTAAACTACTGTAGATCAACGCCTGTAGGAAAGACAGAAGCAGTGAGAGGGGATCATTCTAAATGATCCACGTCTTGCTGAGAAAGAACTGTGTGTAGGGCTGCGGCGCGTAGTACCTGTTAAGTTGGACACATGGCAAATAAAAGGAGAAGAGATGGGTAGTTTGGCAGGACTTGAATGCAGATGGTAAACCGCTTCCCAGGTCAAAGGGCACAGACCATTATACTAAAGAAGACAAAAGGCACAGAAAGAAGCAGGGAGTCTGTGTGTGACCTTATACTGAGGCACTACCGAGACATGTCTGTGTGATCTTATACTGAATTATGTCCGTGGGACCTTATACTGAGGCATGTCTGTGACCTTATACTGAAGCACGCCTGTGCTTGACCTTACACTGAGGCACTACCGAGACATGTCTGTGTGACCTTATACTGAGGCACTACCGAGACATGTCTGTGTGTGACCTTATACTGAGGCACTACCGAGACATGTCTGCATGTGACCTTATACTGAGGCACATTTATGTGTGACCTTATTCTGAAGCCTGTCTGTGAGTGACCTTATACTGAAGTATGTGTGAGTGTGACCTTATACCGAGGCATGTCTGTGTGTGACCTTATACTGAAGTATGTCTGTGTGTGACCTTATACCGAGGCATGTCTGTGTGTGACCTTATACAGAAGTATGTCTGTGTGGGACCTTATACTGAGGCATGTCTGTGAATGACCTTATACTGAAGTATGTCTGTGTGGGACCTTATACCGAGGCATGTCTGTGTGGGACCTTATACTGAAGTATGTCTGTGTGGGACCTTAAGCCAATCACTCCGCTACCTTTTCTGTGGATGCGGTCTGGGGCGTTTCTAACCCCTGCTAGCATAGAAAATAGTCATTACATGATGATATATATATATATATATATATATATATATATATATATAATATATATATATATATATATATATATATATATATATATATATATATATATATATATATATATATATATATATATATGATGTTGTTGTGATGATGATGATTCATATTGTGTCTAGGGAGAATAGCTTTAGAAATTAGATTAAGGTCTCTGTGGAAAGTTTCAATAGTCTTACATTTTCCGCACTTTAAAGAAAGATTAAAAGAATGTTGTAACGTTTAATGCCTTTTTTCATAAAATTTAGTGAAATGACAAGTGAGATGCTGTAACCTTCATGCATCTCCCCAAAATTAGTATCGGCGTAAGGTTGGATATTTAAGACGTCGATATATCTCGAAATACTTTCGCAGTATAAGTGAAACTGATGCTACTGGCAATCGAGATAAGATCAACGACTCCGTTAGCTCCAAAATTAGTCCTGCACCGAGGTGTTTCCCGTAAATTGTTATAAATAGAACAACAGCACAGATGGTAGCTTTAGGTAGTCTAAGAAGACTTGAGTGTGTGAGTAAGACGACCAACTCACAAATAGGTTGTTTTGTGTTGAATCATGCTTTGAAGTACCTTTGGAAGATATTATCTTCGACAGATTCGTGCCAACCAAAATGCTGAGAGTGAAATCTGTTAGACGGAAACTGTGTGGAAGCCCATCATTGGAGGCTATTCCTGTTTTAGGTTAATGTACTTAATTCTTCACTCAGGTTAGCAACATCGGTTGTCGTCTGGATGACTTTAACAGATGTTATTCTGTTGTGAGCATTATGGCCAGGAATCCATTTGATAGATAATATATTTCCTCCCACAGATCAATCTTGAAGGCCATGACAAGTGTCCTGCCTTCCACTATTCTTCCTCCTTTGAGTAATTATGTCAAATACATAAAATAAATAATTGTTTCTACTTTAGGCACAAGGCCAGCAATTACCCAGTGCATTACTGGTACTTTATTTTATCGACCCCCGTAAGGATGAAAGGCAAAGTTAACCTTGGCGAGATTTGAACTCAGATCGTAAAGGGACGTAACTATGCTAGAAAGCATGGCGTCCGACCCTCTACTGATACTGCCAATCCACCGCTAAATAAAATAAATAATTGTTTCAAATTTAGTCACAAGGCCAGCAATTAGCCAGTACATTACTGGTACTTTATTTTATCGACCCCCGTAAGGATGAAAGGCAAAGTTAACCTCGGCCGGATTTGAACTCAGATCGTAAAGAGACGTGACTCTATGCTGGAAAGCATGTCCGACCCTCTACCGATACTGCCAATTCACCGCTAAATAAAATAAATAATACAACTCAATACCATGGTTCGGTGGCAACTATTTAAATTTCCTAATTCTTTTCTTAAAAGTGTGAACATCCCATTCTCCCTTACCAAAAAGATTCATGCTTCATGTCAACGTACGTATGAAGGTATTGCAACATAGTTGAACAATCTATTCGTTCTGGCATCAAAATATCTCCTACTGAAATGTCGATTGTCTTCAGAATGTGTGGAATATTTTCTATATTTAAAGAAGTAAAAGGGTAAAGAGTAAAGACCCCTTTCGGTGACGAAGGACCACGAGATCTGCACCTAGAAAGTTCCCCACCGAGGCACAAGTCCGGGCAAGGTTATTTGTGGAAGGCCAACAGTCGCCCATGCATACCAGTCTCTCCTCTCCACGCCACTGATGATGTCCTAGGGAAAGGCAATGGCCGATACAGCTTAGCACCAGTGATGTCGCAACTCATTTTTACAGCTAAGTGAACTGGAGCAACGTGAAATAAAGTGTCAGGCTCAAGATCACAACGCAAAGTGTAGTCCGAGAATCGATCCCACAACCTCACGATTGTAGGTCCGGCGCTCTAACAACTAAGTTACGCCTCTTCACATGTAGAAGTATATGTCCACAATAAAGCGGGTTTAGATCACCAGTTCTTCTTTGTACGATTATCTACCTCAATACGACTGAGCTGTTGAAGAAGAACTGATTGGGATGGCCCAGCAACAAGCATTAAGCAACTACATAATCAGCTACAGAGCATACGAGTAATTGTTGCAGATGGAATATTTCTGGATCTTATAGAGAAAGAGAGAGAAGGAGTTTGTCTGTGATTGATTGTATTAAAACGACGAATCATTTGTAGATTTGGCAGGAATATTTGAACGCTTGGTTTGGATGAGAAAGTGTCGGAGCTTGAATGGTCTGTAAAGGGTTCCTTGAGATGGGTCCTTGAGATGAATTTGTGAAATTGGTGCCAACTGTAAGAGAAGAAAACATTGAAATGTGTTAATAGGTTTAGTAGATTTAAAACACAAGATATCTGTTGGTAGAAGCTCTTCCTCAATATATTCGAAGCTTTATTCATCAATTTTCAAAAGATAGGTCTTTGGTTAGAATGGTTTTGGTTACAAGTACACTGATGTTTAATCAGAAATGTAATTAATGTGAAATATTTTATTCCGTGTATTATATTTTCAGTCTAAATCCTACTAACTGAAAATACAGCAGCATTCAGATTCAAGTTGGTCTCTTCAGACCACACTGGTATGGGGTTTGACGTTTATACCTACTAGGAAAAAAGACCAGGAGGCTTACACACACACACACACACACACACACACACACACACACACACACACACACACACACACACACACACACACACACACACACACACACACACATACACACACACACACGCACACATACACGCACGCACGCATACACGCACAGACACAGACATATACACACACAAACCCACACACATACATACACACACACAAACACACTCACACACAGATCACACACACATAAACATACACATACAAATCATAAATTATTAAGGAAACAGTAAGGTGGAATAGTTATTTATATATATATATATATACATAGATGTGTGTGTGTGTATATATATATATATATATATATATATAGTTATATATATATTGTTATACTTTGGGGGGGGGGGTTATGCTGCCAATAAAAACACACGCACCTGTTGGTTTTCACTTCAATTTATTATAAATTTCCAGTCGGTTTTTGGTTCGATAACCGGATGGTTATTTATATATTGCCAATACTCTTTCGTCACATAATATGTAACCTCCTCAGTGATTGGATTTTTATTTTGTGGCTCTCTTTTGTTCTGTCCTACACCATCTTGTAGGATAGAACAAAGGAGAGACACAAAATAAAACCCTAGTCACTGAGGAGGTCACATAATGTGTGACGAAAGAACTTTGACAATATATAAACAACCATCAGGTTTTCGAACCAACAACCGACCGGAAATTTATAATAAATTGAAGTGAATACCGACAGGTGCGTGTGTTTTTATTGGCAGATGACCCTCCCAAAGTATAACAATATATGTTTCAACACACGTTTTGAGATAAGAAATCTTGCGAAACAAATTAAAAAACGAATTGTATATATATATATATATATATACATGTAGATAAATCTACCAAAAGTTTACGGTAGTGTCCAATCCGTATGAAGACTTCAATGTAATCCGGATATCATGAAAAGAAGAGATGCATTCAAAAATCACTTTCGGTGAAAGATAAACGGAATACAGAGTCAAGATAAATTATTAAAAAAATAATGAATAAACAAAGAAACAGTTCCTTATATTAAACAAAAAAAGTTCATTATTTTACGATCGTTTCTAGGACATATATGTGTTAGAATTGGTATGCATATTCAAAAGATCTATGTACAAAATTATACAAACTATCAAAGAGAATATACATACCTTCACATATATATGTTGTCTTCAGAAATAATATTATTTCTGAAGACAGCATATATATGTGAAGGTATGTAATATTCTCTTTGATAGTTTGTATAATTTTGTACATAGATCTTTTGAATATGCATACCAATTCTAACACATATATGTCCTAGAAACGATCGTAAAATATTGAACTTTTTTTGTTTAATATAAGGAACTGTTTCTTTGTTTATTCATTATTTTTTTAATAATTTATATATATATACATATATATATATGTGTGTGTGTGTGTATATGTATATATATATACATATATATATATATGTGTGTGTGTATATGTATATATATATATATATATATACAGTAGAGATGTTTAATAGTGAAGGAAATAACTGTTTCTACTTTTGGCACAAGGCCAGCAATTTCCCAGTGCATTACTGGTACTTTATTTTTTATAGACCCCGTAAGGATGAAAGGCAAAGTTAACTGCGGCGGCATTTGAACCCATAATGGCAAGGGCCGTAATTCTATGCGTCAAAGCATGGCGTCCGACCCTCTACCGATATTGTCAATCCAATGTCAGACTTATCATTTACCAAGATTTCGTAAGTAATAGAAATGCTGGGGAATGTGTTTGAATAGTGCAATAGTGCGGGCATGGTATCGTTCCTTCATTTATAGAAATTGAATTGAATAGCTACATTTCTATGATAAAATGATACATGTTTAGTGTGGGTGTTATTGAATATGTTCTTACAAGTCTAAAATATATCGATATATAAATGTGTCGATCGACTTTCGTCAAATCGGACCGAGGAAACAATGTTTCCATTAGAATATATTTTTCTAATACTATCTATCGATCGCAACTCCAGGTAGAAGGATCAAAGGAAAATAAAGTGTCATGCTCAAGGACATAACGCAATGCCCCGTCTGGGAATCGAACTGACAACCTCACGATTGCGAATCAAGTTCTCTAACCACTCAGCCATACGCCTTCACTGCTCAAGCACATAACGGACCGGGTGATGCGTTAAGTCCTTAATCAAGACACTTTATTTTCCCGTTGCTTCTTCTACCCGGAGTTTCGACCGATAGATAGTATTAACAATTGGAAAGACCAAGGGAAACATTGTTTCCTCGGTCTGATTTGCACGGGATAAGGTATTTTGGAAGGCGAGCGGCCAACAGACCTAATCGTGGAAAAACTTCATGCCTGGACAATATGTAAAGAACATAAACCGAATACTCTGATGGCAGGATAATCTTTAAGATTTTACTCGATGAAGCAGAAAAATGCAGGTTTTCACCTAATCCTAGGGGATGTGCATAACATGCCTTGAAATTAATGCGGGCCCTAGGGGATCAAGAAAATGAATTTTTTTTAATGTGCATAATATGCCTTGAAATTTCGGGAAAATCGGCTAGACGTAACGCTCCCCAAAAGCCCTAAAAGGCTTTAAAAATGAAGTCTTTCACCTAATGCCATAAACAAGTTGGATTTTCTTTGTTCACGGTATGAAGAAGAGACTGACTAATACATAGTTCGAATTTCAAGGAAATCGATCTGACGTAACGCCTCAAAAACCCCTAAAAACCTGAAAAAATGCGGGTGTTCACCTAATGCGGGCCCTAGGTGATCAAAAAGTGGAATATTTTATGTCCATAACACTCCCTGAAACATCAGTAATACACATGTAAAGTTTGAAAAAAGTCGGTTGGGTATTTCTGGAGGTTAGGGATTCAAACTCACTGGCACACACACACACACACACACACAGACATCCTCAGGGAAGTGACGTAATGCAGACAGTAAGACATACAGACATATATTATACGGGCTCGACGTTATATGCATCTATCTAAAAAGAGAAAGACTAAGAATTATAGAGAGATATCGCTAAATCACCTAATGCGGTCCCTGGGGCATTGACAATTTGAAATTTTTGTTCAGAACACTCCCTGAAACATAAGTATTACATGTGTAAAGTTTGAAAACAGTCGGTTGGGTGTTTCTCGAGTTTTAGGGATAAAAACTGACACACACACAGACAGACATCTTCAGTTTTATATATATAGAAGATAATAAGAGTTCAATTCGGTATGTTTTAGTTATACTGCAAAATAACATAAAGGAAAAGATCCTAAAAGAAAGCAAATATCGAGAAAATGTTGAAACGTTTGAGATCGATCAATGCTGCGCATCAGAAAGACGTGAACTTTTGTTGTACAAAGAATGATGAGAGTCTTCTTGAAATTCTTATCTAAATTATTTCCCTCGAACATGTTTTTGTAATGGCGTCCAGGGACATAGTTATGAAAACAAACGCTCCCAGTAATATCGGTTCCGATGCAATGTATTTCCGAAATACTCGTATCTTCATCTTTTTATCAATAAAAATATGAATTTTAATCAATGTTAGGCCTGCTAGCAATGAAGAGATGCGGATTAGAGCAGTATTCATTTAATGGGGATTGCATCGAATTCTTTTGCAATTTCCCATCTTAATGACACTTATAGGAATATAGATAATGCAATCTGAAAATAGATATTCTTATCTTCCAGGCACGCAGTATACATGTAAATGGCTTATATTTGTTGAAATAACTAAACATACTATAGGTTTTACGTGTCTGTGCATAAACATTGTATATAAGGTTTGATATTACGTCTTGAGAGTCGTTATGGAAGTATTTAATGTAGAAGGAATCCGATATATAAATACATATATATATATATATATATATATATATATATATATATATATATATATATATATATATATATATATATATATATATATATATATATATATATATATATATATATAGGAACGATTAAGACCCCGACGGCTGAGCTCAAGCCGTTTCGACGGCTAATTATGAGTCCAGAATTAGCCGTCGAAACGGATTGAGCTCAGCCGTCGGGGTCTTACTCGTTCCTATTACCCACTCTACTACCCTAAGTATTGAGTACTTTGGTGCGTTATGGTCCACCTGGTTCCTTACCACATTTCCTTCGTTATATATATATATATATATATATATATATATATATATATATATAAGTATTAAGTTGTTAAACAATATTCGATGATTATGTCAAATAATGAGTTTTACAGTAGATTGGAAGCACTCAACAGTAAAATAATGTTCAGGAGTTAATTAATATTAAAATATAATTATTCATAAAATAGATGTTCTTTTGATCAATTACATTTTATTATACATATTTCGGATGTACAACAGTACGTCCTCATCAGACAAAATATAATGATACATGACATACACTGAGATGTTAAATGGTTAAGATTTAATCAAGGTACCTTGATTAAATCTTAACCATTTAACATCTCAGGGTATGTCATGTATCATTATATTTTGTCTGATGAGGACGTACTGTTGTACATCCGAAATATGTATAATAAAATGTAATTGATCAAAAGAACATCTATTTTATGAATAATTATATTTTAATATATATATATATATAATTGTTTCTACTTTTGGCACAAGGCCAGCAATTACCCAATACATTACTGGTACTTTATTTTATCGACCCCGTAAGGTTGAAAGGCAAAGTTAACCTCGGCGGGATTTGAACTCAGATCGTAAAGGGACGTAACTACGCGGGAAAGCATGTCTGACCCTCTACCAATACTGCCAATTCATATATATAATGTATGTGAGTGTATGTGTGTGTGTGTGTATCCCGGGTTCTATATATATACATATATACATATATTATATATATATATGTACACATATATTATATATATATATATATATATATATATATATATATATAACGGAGGAAATGTGGTAAGGAACCAGGTGGACCATAACGCACCAAAGTACTCAATACTTAGGGTAGTAGAGTGGGTAATAGGAACGAGTAGGACCCCGACGGCTGAGCTCAAGCCGTTTCGACGGCTAATTCTGGACCCATGGCTAATTCTGGTCCAGAATTAGCCGTCGAAACGGCTTGAGCTCAGCCGTCGGGGTCTTACTTGTTTCTATATATATATATATATATATATATATATATATATATATATATATATATATATATATATATATACAGGTGCACACATACACACAAACACAAGTACTCAAACGCACACACGCATTTATATATGTTCGATGTGGATGTTTATGTTAGCATTGGGCATAATATATAATACACATATATATACATATGTAGGTATTTATGTTTATAGGTAGATGAAGAGATGGGTAGATAGCTGAAACGCTAATGTTAGTGTTTAAGACTATTTAAGACATAATTGGAATATTTCAACTTTCACCCAACCTTCCCACTGGGAATCACAGAATCTGTTCAGTTTTCTTTCTCTTCAAACCGAAAATACAATAGTTAGTCTAACATTCTCAACAAAAGAAATATTTATATCCTGAAATTCTTAGACATGCACTATATTTAAAGAAGGGTTAAATATTTCTCATCCCATTCATTATGTAATTGCAGATTTGATAGGTTGCTATTCAAAAATTTAACGTTGGGGAATATTCAGGTAGATGTTTTCATTTAGCTTTATTCTATGTATAACCTTTGAAACCTTTCCTAGAATATTTAATGTACTTTAGAGCAAATCTGATTCATAGATTCTGCATATTTTCAGAAGTACGAATGGAAGGCTCAAAGTGTAATTTCCCAAGAATATTTAGTTGTGAAGTATGATAGATGCAATGAAAAGATTGAGAAGTAAGATAAAGGTAATTCAATGGATGAATGCATACACACACATATATATATATATATATATATATATATATATATATATATATATATATATATATATATATATATATATATATATTTATATATATATATAAATATATATATATATATTTATATATATATATAAATATATATATTTATATATATATATAAATATATATATATATATTTATATATATATATAAATATATATGTATATATATATATATATATATATATATATATATATATATATATATATATATATATATATATATATATATATATATATATATATATATATATATATATATAACAATTGTTCTCGGCATAGTGAACTAACTGTTGTGTTACTACTTATATATATATATATATATATATATATATATATAGGTTTGTGTGTGGGTAAGTTTGTGTTTATGAGTTACTGTGTTTATATGTGTATATGTCCGGTTTGTGTGTGTTTGTGTGTATATATGATTCTCTGTCCTTATATACCTTTCTCTATCTGTATATACGTTTCTCTGTCTGTGTGTAGGTTTCTCTGCCTATGTATGTGGGAGGTCTAGGAAGGTGAGTGTATATGTAGCGTAAAACTAAAATGTTATATGAACAATGAGATGTGAATGATAGAATATATAATAAAGATAAGACTTGTTAAAAATAGCAAATGAATTACAAGCAGCAAAATATTTTCTTTTATTCGTTTAGTTGACAGGAGTCCCTGAGGCTATTAAATTCAGAGGTATTTATTGAATCAGCTGAAGTAAAAGTAAAATTCTCCGATTCACTATAGAGGAAACAACAGGCGAGAAATTGGATACAAAATCTCTTTTAAATTGTGTTTTTCAACGAGGTAGAGAGATAACTTTTAGATGCTGACTGAATGGCTGACTTGTTAGTTATAATAAAGACATACAATTACACAAAATAAAGAATAGATACAATTGACTCATGCATTCATACACACTCACCCCCACTTACACTTATTTTATATATATATAAATATATATATAGATAATATATATATATATATATATATATAATTGTTTCTACTTTAGGCACAAGGCCAGCAATTACCCAGTGCATTACTGGTACTTTATTTTATCGACCCCGTAAGGATGATAGGCAAAGTCAACCTCGGCGGGATTTGAAATCAGATCGTAAAGGGACGTAACTATGCTGGAAAGCATGGCGTCCGACCCTCTACCGATACTGCCAAAAGTATATACATACGTATATATATATATATATATATATATATATATAAATACGTATATATATATATATATATATATATATATATATATATATATATATATATATATATATATATATATATATATATATATATATATATATATATATATATATATATATATATATATATATATATATATATATATATATATATATATATATATATATATATATATATATATATATATATATATATATATATATATATATATATATATATATATATATATTAATACGTATATATGTATATATATATATATATATATATATACGTATGTATATATGTATATATATAAATATACATTTATTTATATATATATGTATATATATATATTTATATATAGTTACATATATACATATACATATATGTATATATACACATATATACATATTTACATATGTACGTGTATATATACGTGTGTCAGAAAAGTTCCAGGACTGATGTCACAAAAGATTTATTTCAAACCCAAACTTCACAGCAGAGTTTTCTCCTTCAAAGTAATCCCCCTGGAGTATGTAACTGTCATCTTAGCTCTCCGCAGCGATCAAACTTTTTTCTTCATAATTTGATATAAATGTCCTCTGTTTCAGGTCGTCAAGTAATGAACACAGAGCAACGAACAAACTTGAAGTTTCAGGTACGGTTGGGGAAAACTCCGTCAGAAGCTCTGGGATTGCTGCAGCAAGTGTATGGAGATGTTGACGATGTCACGCTCACGTGTTTTTGAGTGGTGCAAGAGGTTAAAAGAAGGACCCGAGGACGTGGAAGATGACCCCATGTGCGGAAGGCCCTCAACAACCAGGACTGAGATTAACGTTGAGCGCGTCAGGCAGATGGTGCGTAGTGATCGTCGGTTGACTGTTCGACTGATGGCAAATGAGCTGGGCATGAATCGGGACAGTGTCTGGAAGATTTTCACTGAAGATTTGGACATGCAGAAAGTCTGCGCGAAGATACGAAGTGTCGACGCATGCAAGTGTGCCAGGACATCCTCGAGCGTCTTGAAACCGAACCAGACTTGCTAGGGACAGTCATCACCGGTGATGAGTCATGGATCTTCGAGTACGACCCGGAGGGGACCCGTTTTGAAAACGTGGACGACATCAAAAAGACCATGACGACGGAACTGCGTAGGATCCCGGAAGAATCCTTCCAGGAGAGCATGCAAGCGTGGCAGAAAAGGATGGAAAAGTGCATTAGACTCCAGGGGGATTACTTTGAAGGAGAACTCTCTTAGTGTGAAGTTTGGGTTTGAAATAAATCTTTTGTGACATCAGTCCTGGAACTTTTCTGACACACCTCGTATATATATATATATATATATATATATATATATATATATATATATATATGCATAAATACATGTGTACGTCTATATATATATATATATATTTATATATGTTTATATATATACGTACATATGTATGTGTGTGTCTGTCTTTATATGTATATATATATAGTAAATGAGTGAAGAATAACACGGATCGGCTGTCCAATACGGTTTCTATGTATATATATGCAGGTTTATGTATATATTGACATATATACATACACCTGCCTATATATAGGTATTTGTATATATATGCAGGTTTAAATATATTATAAGTGTGTGTGTGTGTGTGTGTTTGAGCCTGTATACATCGATATAAGGATGACTATACAGTGTGTAGGTGCACGCGTGAGTGCCCATGAGTGTGTGTGTGTGTATATGTGTGTCTGAGTGTGTGTGTGTCTGTGTACGTACAATAAACAAACTATTTGCGGTGACCGACACAGCTTTTAGGTTTCTACACACGATAGATTCCGCTTGTATACAAATCATTTGTCGATATCTACTTTATAAGTAAATGTTGATAGAATGTTAACAAGCATGACACGGACTTTAGTTATTGACAAACTAGATACATTTACTAAAAATGATGAGATAGTTGGTGTAGAAGGAGCTAGTTGTAATGGGTGCTTGGGCAATTTATTTATCTAGACTCTTTCCCAACTAGAATACATTACTGTGAATTATATTGTTAAAGTTTGGAATCAACTGTTGAAATAAATTGCATGAAATAGGTGGCAGAATTAGTCTCTCAATATCATAGAATCTTGGTGGCTGCATCTCACTAAATATCATAGTATCCTGGTGGCTGAATCTCACTCAATATCATAGAATCTTTGTGGCTGAAGCTCACTTAATGTCATAGAATCTTTGTGGCTGAATCTCACTTAATGTCATAGTATATTGGTGGCTGAATCTCACTTAATATCATAGAATCTTTGTGGCTGAAGCTCACTTAATGTCATAGAATCTTGGTGGCTGAATCTCACTTAATGTCATAGTATCTTGGTGGCTGAATCTCACTTAATATCATAGTATCTTTGTGGCTGAATCTCACTTAATGTCATAGTATATTGGTGGCTGAATCTCACTTAATGTCATAGTATCTTGGTGGCTGAATCTCACTTAATGTCATAGTATCTTGGTGGTTGAATCTCACTTAATATCATAGTATTTTTGTGGCTGAATCTCACTTAATATCATAGAATCTTGGTGGCTAAATCTCACTTAATGTCATAGTATCTTGGTGGCTGAATCTCACTTAATGTCATAGTATCTTGGTGGCTGAATCTCACTTATGTCATAGTATCTTGGTGGCTGAATCTCACTTAATATCATAGTATCTTGGTGGCTGAATCTCACTTAATATCATAGTATCTTGGGGGCTGAATCTCACTTAATGTCATAGAATCTTGGTGGCTGAATCTCACTTAATGTCATAGAATCTTGGTGGCTGAATCTCACTTAATATCATAGTATCTTGGTGGCTGAATCTCACTTAATGTCATAGAATCTTGGTGGCTGAATCTCACTTAATGTCATAGTATCTTGGTGGCTGAAGCTCACTTAATGTCATAGAATCTTGGTGGCTGAATCTCACTTAATGTCATAGAATCTTGGTGGCTGAATCTCACTTCATATCATAGTATCTTGGTGGCTGAATCTCACTTAATGTCATAGTATCTTGGTGGCTGAATCTCACTTAATATCATAGTATCTTGGTGGCTGAATCTCACTTAATGTCATAGTATTTTACTGGCTGAATCTCACTTAATATCATAGTAATTTTGTGGCTGAATCTCACTTAATATCATAGAATCTTGGTGGCTAAATCTCACTTAATGTCATAGTATCTTGGTGGCTGAATCTCACTTAATGTCATAGTATCTTGGTGGCTGAATCTCGCTTAATGTCATAGTATCTTGGTGGCTGAATCTCACTTAATATCATAGTATCTTGGTTGCTGAATCTCACTTAATATAGAATCTTGGTGGCTGAATCTCACTTAATGTCATAGTATCTTGGTGGCTGAATCTCACTTAATATCATAGTATCTTTGTGGCTGAATCTCACTTAATGTCATAGTATAGTGGTGGCTGAATCTCACTTAATATCATAGTATCTTGGTGGCTGAATCTCACTTAATGTCATAGAATCGTGGTGGCTGAATCTCACTTAATGTCATAGTATATTGGTGGCTGAATCTCACTTAATGTCATAGAATCTTGGTGGCTGAATCTCACTTAATATCATAGTATCTTGGGGGCTGAATCTCACTTAATGTCATAGAATCTTGGTGGCTGAATCTCACTTAATGTCATAGAATCTTGGTGGCTGAATCTCACTTAATATCATAGTATCTTGGTGGCTGAATCACACTTAATGTCATAGAATCTTGGTGGCTGAATCTCACTTAATGTCGTAGTATCTTGGTGGCTGAAGCTCACTTAATGTCATGGAATCTTGGTGGCTGAATCTCACTTAATGTCATAGAATCTTGGTGGCTGAATCTCACTTCATATCATAGTATCTTGGTGGCTGAATCTCACTTAATGTCATATAATCTTGGTAGCTGAATCTCACTTAATGTCATAGAATCTTTTTGGCTGAATCTCACTTAATGTCATAGTATCTTTGTGGCTGAAGCTCCCTTAATGTCATAGTATCTTGGTGGCTGAATCTCACTTAATATCATAGAATCTTGGTGGCTGAATCTCACTTAATATCATAGAATCTTGGTGGCTGAATCTCACTTAATGTCATAGTATCTTGGTGGCTGAATCTCACTTAATGTCATAGTATCTTTGTGGCTGAATCTCACTTAATGTCATACTATCTTGGTGGCTGAATCTCACTTAATGTCATAGTATCTTGGTGGCTGAATATCACTTAATGTCATAGAATCTTGGTGGCTGAATCTCACTTAATGTCATAGAATCTTGGTGGCTGAATCTCACTTAATGTCATAGTATCTTGGTGGCTGAATCTCACTTAATGTCATAGTACCTTGGTGGCTGAATCTCACTTAATGTCATAGTATCTTGGTGGCTGAATCTCACTTAATGTCATAGTATCTAGGTGGCTGAATCTCACTTAATGTCATAGTATCTTGGTGGCTGAATCTCACTTAATGTCATAGAATCTTGGTGGCTGAATCTCACTTAATGTCATAGTATCTTGGTGGCTGAATCTCACTTAATGTCATAGTATCTTGCTTGCTGAATCTCACTTAATGTCATAGTATCTTGGTGGCTGAATCTCACTTAATGTCATAGAATCTTGGTGGCTGAATCTCACTTAATGTCATAGAATCTTGGTGGCTGAATCTCACTTAATGTCATAGTACCTTGGTGGCTGAATCTCACTTAATGTCATAGTACCTTGGTGGCTGAATCTCACTTAATGTCATAGTATATTGGTGGCTGAATCTCACTTAATATCATAGTATATTGGTGGCTGAATCTCACTTAATATCATAGTATATTGGTGGCTGAATCTCACTTAATGTCATAGTATCTTGGTGGCTGCATCTCACTTAATGTCATAGTATCTTGGTGGCTGAATCTCACTTAATATCATAGTACCTTGGTGGCTGAATCTCACTTAATGTCATAGTATCTTCGTGGCTGAATCTCACTCAATATCATAGTATCCTGGTGGCTGAATCTCACTTCATATCATAGTATCCTGGTGGCTGAATCTCACTTCATATCATAGTATTTTACTGGCTGAATCTCATTTAATGTCATAGTATCTTGGGGGCTGAATCTCACTTAATGTCATAGTATCCTGGTGGCTGAATCTCACTTCAAACCATAGTATTTTACTGGCTGAATCTCATTTAATGTCATAGTATCTTGGGGGCTGAATCTAACTTAATGTCATAGTATCCTGGTGGCTGAATCTCACTTCATATCATAGTATTTTACTGGCTGAATCTCATTTAATGTCATAGTATCTTGGGGGCTGAATCTCACTTAATGTCATAGTATCCTGGTGGCTGAATCTCATTTAATGTCGTAGTATCTTGGGGGCTGAATCTAACTTAATGTCATAGTATCCTGGTGGCTGAATCTCACTTCATATCATAGTATTTTACTGGCTGAATCTCATTTAATGTCATAGTATCTTGGTGGCTGAATCTCACTTAATAGCATAGTATTTTACTGGCTGAATCTCATTTAATGTCATAGTATCTTGGTGGCTAAATCTCACTTCATATCATAGTAACTTGGTGGCCAAATCTCACTTAATACCATAGTATCCTCCTGGCTGAATCTCACTTAATGTCATAGTATCTTCGTGGCTGAATCTCACTTAATATCATAGTATCCTGGTGGCTGAATCTCACTTCATATCATAGTATCCTGGTGGCTGAATCTCACTTCATATCATAGTATTTTACTGGCTGAATCTCATTTAATGTCATAGTATCTTGGGGGCTGAATCTCACTTCATATCATAGTATTTTACTGGCTGAATCTCATTTAATGTCATAGTATCTTGGGGGCTGAATCTCACTTAATGTCATAGTATCCTGGTGGCTGAATCTCACTTCATACCATAGTATTTTACTGGCTGAATCTCATTTAATGTCATAGTATCTTGGGGGCTGAATCTAACTTAATGTCATAGTATCCTGGTGGCTGAATCTCACTTCATATCATAGTATTTTACTGGCTGAATCTCATTTAATGTCATAGTATCTTGGGGGCTGAATCTCACTTAATGTCATAGTATCCTGGTGGCTGAATCTCATTTTATGTCATAGTATCTTGGGGGCTGAATCTAACTTAATGTCATAGTATCCTGGTGGCTGAATCTCACTTCATATCATAGTATTTTACTGGCTGAATCTCATTTAATGTCATAGTATATTGGTGGCTGAATCTCACTTAATAGCATAGTATTTTACTGGCTGAATCTCATTTAATGTCATAGTATCTTGGTGGCTAAATCTCACTTCATATCATAGTAACTTGGTGGCCAAATCTCACTTAATACCATAGTATCCTCCTGGCTGAATCTCACTTAATGTCATAGTATCTTCGTGGCTGAATCTAACTTAATATCATAGTATCCTGGTGGCTGAATCTCACTTCATATCATAGTATCCTGGTGGCTGAATCTCACTTCATATCATAGTATTTTACTGGCTGAATCTCATTTAATGTCATAGTATCTTGGGGGCTGAATCTCACTTAATGTCATAGTATCCTGGTGGCTGAATCTCACTTCATACCATAGTATTTTACTGGCTGAATCTCATTTAATGTCATAGTATCTTGGGGGCTGAATCTAACTTAATGTCATAGTATCCTGGTGGCTGAATCTCACTTCATATCATAGTATTTTACTGGCTGAATCTCATTTAATGTCATAGTATCTTGGGGGCTGAATCTCACTTAATGTCATAGTATCCTGGTGGCTGAATCACATTTAATGTCATAGTATCTTGGGGGCTGAATCTAACTTAATGTCATAGTATCCTGGTGGCTGAATCTCTCTTCATATCATAGTATTTTACTGGCTGAATCTCATTTAATGTCATAGTATCTTGGTGGCTGAATCTCACTTAATAGCATAGTATTTTACTGGCTGAATCTCATTTAATGTCATAGTATCTTGGTGGCTAAATCTCACTTCATATCATAGTAACTTGGTGGCCAAATCTCACTTAATACCATAGTATCCTCCTGGCTGAATCTCACTTAATGTCATAGTATCCTGCTGGCTAAATCTCACTTAATATCATAGTATCCTGCTGGCTGAATGTCACTTACTTAATATCGTGTAAACCGAAGGCCGGATTAGATCTGCAATTTCAATCAGCCGCATGTCCCGGAGTCAAAGACGCTACTTTTTTCCTCAAATAAGTCTCAACAATCTACCATGCATCCTGGAGGCTGAAGCTTGTTTATTAATTTTTGGTGGTCAAAATCAGGGTGCGTTCTCGAAGACGAAGCGTTTTCGGCGCCGGAAAATGCGGTAAGTTCATGTTATTACCTCTCAGTTTTCATCAGTTAAAATATCCCCCACCATCACCCAGCTGACATTTAATAAGTATCTTTTTCCTCTGTGGCCTTAGTCCATGCTTTTTCCATTCTTTTCCTCTCAATTATAGCATTTATAGCCCTTTTCTCCACTTTTCAATACAACCAGATCTTCCATCTTTACCCTCCCCCCTCTATTTCTCATCACTTAATTGTTGTCAAAATTAGGTTGCTTCCTCGAGAACGAAGCGTCTTCGGCGCCGGGAAATACAGTAATTCTGTAATTGGTATCATCTAATATGCAGCAAATAAGTGAGATATATCACATCAAGTAAGCAGAATCCAGCAGCAAGAAGAAAGTTGTATTACAAATATAAGTGCCATTCAATCGGTTTAGAAATGAAATACATGTATCAAATAGTTACACGTGTTTTAAGTGGGGTCCAAGATATCGACCTCCTTGCGGTGGTCCCTGGAATCTGACCAATGGTGGTCCCTTGAAACTGACCAGTAGTGGTCCGTGTAAACTAACCACTGATCTCTGCTCCTCTCAGTCAGCCGAACGACAAAAACCTAAATCAGCAACAGTGTCTTATGTCATTGTAGCGATGTCGGCTATGCATGACAAAGCTAAACATCCGTGTCTATTACAACAAATCCGTGGGTAACAGATACCTCTCTCACACTGGTGTTGTTTTCTCAAAGAACTGGTGGCACATATGTATTACATATATTATACACTCATATATATATAATGTATATACTATATATATATATATATTTATATATAATATACATATGTATACTGGTCACCGATGTAGTCACAACGAGAAATCAACAAGATATCAAAAAATAAAACGACACGTCTTAAACTATCTGATAAGAATATGCCAAAAGGTTATTGTATAACCACTCTGACATCTGGAAAGTACGTATAATAGAATAATGTACTAAAAAGATGTACCAATAAAACTGTCTTTCTTATTCATAATATATATACACGCACACACACAGACACATATATATATATATACAATGTAGATAACACTCATTTTTGTTTAATTCATGTAATTGCTAGTTGCAAGGTGTGTAACCAATAAGTTTGAACTGTACAATTCTATACGTATTGCTTAAACATGTCACAACTATAGATAGCATCATTTTCTCCATAAACTTTATAAAGCTTTTCGCCTAAATAGCTTCGCCTATAACTAATATATCTTATAATTGTTTCTACTTTTGGCACAAGGCCAGCAATTACCCAGTGTATTACTGGTACTTTATTTTATCGACCCCGTAAGGATGAATATGCTTATAATATCTAACACCTCTATGTATGCTATCACTACACAATTGTCTTACTTTTATTGCATGTTCACTGATATCATTTATATTCATGGTATAATATTCTTGCTATAATGTTTTAAAAGTAATATTCCATGCATATATCATATAGGTTTAAAACAGATTTTCTTTATAATACTTTATTACTATATTTTCATTATAATTATTTCATTATAATTGTTTCTACTTTCGACACAAGGCCAGCAATTATCCAGTATATTACTGGTACTTTATTTTATCGACCACGTAAGGATGAATGGCAAAGTGAACCTTGGCGGGATTTGAACTCATATCGTAAAAGGACGTATTTCATTATAATATTCTTTTGCTCTAACTCTTTAATATATTGCAACATACACAAACAATGATAATTGTACTCCTCTACTTATAGTACATTTAAAGCAACTTAAAATGGTGATATGTGAACACATATATGTGACATATTTTGTGACACATATATGTTCTAAGGATTAGGAATTTATTGTTTTAACATTATATATGCTCCGATGAAATCAAACCTATGTCTGGAAGAAACGATCGTTAGCAATTAAATGCATTAAACAGCAATTTGATTGTTATCTATATTGTATTTATGCTCTGTAGTATATCTGATATTTTACATTGAGGTAATTTTCTTTCTTGTAATAATGTAATACAAAATATTACACTTATCTTTTTTGTAATTATATATATATTATATATATAAGTATAACTATTATCATTATATACATTATATATATATAAACAAAAATGATGAAATCGAAAATACAACTGGAGTCTTATTTTTTTTAAAATGTATATATTTATTTGGTTCCTTTACCGGTTTCGAAGTTCTTCTGCTTTTCAAAAGTAGAGTTGAGATTGAGGGTCTGTGGTTTTTCTCACATCAGATGTGAGAAAAACCACAGATGTGAGAAAAACCACAGACCCTCAATCTCAACTCTACTTTTGAAAAGCAGAAGAACTGCGAAGCCGGTAAAGGAACCAAATAAATATATATATTTTTATATATTTTTTTAAAAATAAGACTCCAGTTGCACTTTCGATTTCATATTTTTTTCTTTGTACTTTCACTCGTGTAGGACACCTCGGTTATTTTTCATTTTGTAAAAAAAAACCTAAGACACTTTATTTCACGTTGCTCCAGTTTACTCAGCTGAAAATGAGTACCGGCAATAGCTGGAGGTTTAACCCTGCGATGGACTGGCGTCCTGTCCAGGGGGGAGTCTTGTACTCTCAGTCGCTTTACGCCATGAAACAGGGATAAGCACCGGCCAAATGACCCTTCTGGCTTCAGACAGATTTTAGACTTACGGCCTGCCCGCCCAGCCAGTGGGATGGCGTCATCATATGGCTAAAAGAGCACTTTATTTTATCGAAGGCAAAGTTAACCTCGGTGGGATTTGAACTCAGATCATAAGGGGCCGTATCTCTATTCTGTAAAGTGTGGCGTCCGACCCTCTACCGATACTGCCAATCTTTTTCCTCACCTGTAACTATATGTTTCCTCATTTGTTTCTTTCTCTGTCTTTTCTTCTTTCTTCAATAATTTAAATTATTTGAATCTCTAACAGTTATGTAATTTGCTATTATGTATCTTGTTAAGCTTTCTCACACGCACCCCCTGTATTATATGTAATGTTTTCATGTCTCAATCTTAAGGTATATAAATATTGAGTTTTGTCATATCTTATTAACTTCCATGACTGAATCTTAACCATCTACTAAGTCAGGGTATGTCATGCATCATCTTATTTTATCTGATGAGGACATACTGTTGAAGATAGCTCAGTACCTCTGAAATATGTATAATAAAATATACTTGATCACACGAATGTCTATATTTGTTAATATTTTGAATTAATATAAAGCATTGCTAAAAAGTTTTGTAGTGCTAAAAAAGTGATTAAGGAGTTTGGCAAT
>OZ024756.1:6016752-6019252 GCA_964016885.1 Eledone cirrhosa
CCGTATACCTAAGTGCCGTACTAAGAGTGAGAAATGAAATTTCATTTCATTCTATTCCATTTTATAATTATATATATATATATATATATATATATATATATATATATATATATATATATATATATATATATATATATATATATATATATATATATATATATATATATATATATATGTATATATATATATGTATGTATATATACATACATATGTATATATACATATAAATGTAAATATACATATGTATGTATATATATATATATATATGTATGTATATATATATATATATATATATATATATATATATATATATATATATATATATATATATATATATATATATATAATGTATAATAAACAATACAATATAATTACACCATTACCAGAGGTTTCCCGAATAAGACGAATACGAAAAACGTCCTCATTCGTTCGTCGGACAAGGCAATTTAAAACATAGTGCTATATATATATATATGTATATATATATATATATATATATGTATATATATATATATATATATATATATATATATATATATATATATATATATATATATATATATATATATATATATATATATATATATATATATGTGTGTGTGTGTAATATGAGTTTTTCGAATATTAATAATAATATTCGGTTCGTTTGCAATTATGCAAACAGCCTCTCTTTTAAACCATATCAGTAGAATGAGCCCCTCATCATTGCTCTTGTGTTAGCATGTAAATAGAACTGCAGACACTAATTCTTCTGGGTGATTACATTTAATCAGTGCAGTTTACTGTTCACCTGCGAACTGTCAGGGCTAGTGAAAACATATATTTTCTAAAATATGCAGTGAATGATCAGCCTGATTTGATATTAGTAGACTGACTGATCAGTCAGAAACAGATTACATTTATTGTATTCAGCCATGTAGAGTGATACATTTTTGGGTAGTTATATATATATATATATATATATATATTGATAGAATATATATATATATATATTGATAGAATATATATATATATAGATTGATAGAATTTAATGACCAACTATGGACCAGAGCAGATAGAGATAGCAATTTTGACATTACTATGGGATCATCCGACTCAGCTCAGGTAACTGACCTTGTGGGCTTATTTTTAATCAATTCGCTGCATAGGAAATTACCTGGTACTACCGGAGGTTTATATAGAGATGACATGCTTTTACTTATTGATAATAATAACTCTGAACTAAATAGAAAAAGAAAACAAATTACACAATTTTTTAATTACTTTAATCTAAAAACAGAAATTGAGAATCACCATAGAATAGTCAATTTCCTAGATATAACATTAAATCTCAACACATGTCTTCACTATCCATTTCACAAGTTGAATGAAAACTTAAACTATGTCAGCTTTAACTCTAACCACCCCAGATCTGTTAAAAATACTATAGTAAACTCTGTTCAAAAACGTATCTCTAGAATCTCGTCTAATAGAAAGATTTTCGACGAAAAAGCCCAGTACTACAATGAAGCGTTAGCTAGAGCAGGATATAGTGATAAAATTATGTACATAGATAATGATAGACAAACTAAACAAAATAACAACTATTTGAATTACGGCCACAACCTTAACAACTATAATAGAAAGCATTACAATAATTCCAAAAGCCAAAAAAGAAATAGAACTAGGAACATAATATGGTTTGCCCCCCCTTTCTCACTAAACATTAAAACCCACATCGCTAAACTATTTTTTAAAGCTCTTGATAATCGCTTCCCTAGAACACATAGGTATCACTCAATTTTCAATAGACATACTATAAAATTAACCTACTCATCCACCAAAAATTTAGCACAAAATATTAATAGAATAAATAATAGGAACTTAAAACCTAGCGATAATAGCATAAATAATATACAAGTTCACAAATGTAACTGTAGAGATAGATCTAAATGTCCGTTAAATAACAACTGCTTAGTTAAAAATATAATATACAACTGTAATGTTAAAACGGACTCTAATTCTTTTAACTACGTTGGTTCCACATCGACGGAATTTAAACTTCGCTATAATAACCACAAGAATTCTTTCACAGATCCAAGCAAAAAATCTTCAACAGCACTATCAGGCGTACTCTGGCAACTTAGGCAAGATAACGTTAGATATTCGACGGCTTGGAATATAGTCTCAAGAGGGATTCCTTTTAATTCATCCTCTGAGACATGTGACCTCTGCGCGGAGGAGATATTCTTTATACTAAAATCTAAAAATTCCCTTAATCTACGGACAAATTTATTCAGTTGCTGCAAACATAGATTGAACTCAACTTTTAAATATAAATTTAAATTTAAAATGTAGTATATTTAGTTTGATTTGTAATTATTTATGTAACTAGCCGATAAATCTTTCGATTTCTTCTTTTTATTCTTCTTTTTATTTTTATTTTAAACATTCTTCATGAAAAATTAAACTACCCTAAAAGTTGATGCTCCAAATATATCGAATAAATGTTACACTAGAT
>OZ024756.1:6039252-6041752 GCA_964016885.1 Eledone cirrhosa
AACAGCAAAATAGAACGGTCAATTTTCTGTAGGCATAAAGCAGCTACTAAATTCGCTAATTTCAAACCAACTTGATTCGAATTGTACCACCTGAGTCTATTATAATAACCCATTATTGTTATTATTATCTGTCAATAAATTAATTAATCAATGAATCAGCATCATAACCTCCTAACTTTTCTCTCTTTCACTCTCCTTCCCTAAAACTATTTCACCTCTTACATTATATCATATCGTGTTCTCTTCACTCCTAACATAACTTCAATTTATTAATTTATTAATTTATTAATTTAACCAATGCATATATGTATATAATTAATATTTTTATGTTTATACCCTCACATCTTTATATTTTAACCACCACCACCACAATTATTTTCAACAATCATATGTTCTTCGCAGACATGTACATTTTTTTATTTATTTGTTATCATCTTCATTATAACTTATAAATTATTATTTATTTAAGGCGGAGGATTGACAATATCGGTAGAGGGTCGAACGCCATGCTTTTACGCAAATAGTTATGGCCCTTTCCATTCTGAGTTCAAATCCCGCCGAGGTTAACTTTGCCTTTCATACTTACGTGGTCGATAAATTAAAGTACCAGTAATTCACTGGGTATTTGCTGGCCTTGTGCCAAAAGGAGAAACAATTATTTATTTATTATTTTTCTCTTTCTTTATCTTTTTTTCTTTTTTCGTTTTACTTCTTTTTTTCTCTCTCTATCTTTTTCTTTTTTACTTTTTCTTTCTTTATTACTGATGTTGTGATTTGAATTTCCCTAGTATATTACACACGCCGTGTATAATTTTAATCAGTTCTTCTGATGATTTGGTTAAGTATACATTTGTATTTAAAATTGAGTGACACAACTTCATGTTAGACATTTTTAGACAACTTAATCAATGAAACAATTGTTAATACTGTAAATAAAACCCTTGTTGTACTGTTGGCCATGTTTTTCTCCACTCTTTCACTATAATACTCCAAGATTAACTTGCATAGGAATTCCCGAGAACTCACAAACTCGCTACCTAAGGAAACCTCTTGTTGAATCAAACAACGCCGTACGCTAAACCTATCCACAATACCGAGTATTCACAACCTCTAACTGGATTACCTATAACGATAATTTGTTATCCCACACACACACACACACACATATATATATATATATATATATATATATATATATATATATATATATATATATATATATATATATATATATATATATATATATATATATATTATATATATACATTAATATATATATATATATAAGCATATACACATATATGTGCGTGTGCGTGAGTGTGTATATATATATATATACATATATAAATGTGAGTATTTGTGTTTACAAACGTGGGAAATACCTAGTGTATGTATAATTCAACATAAAGTCGGCAGCTTCTTCAGTCGTAATACTGAGTGCTGTTACGTTTCTCAGATAAAGAAAAGAACGTGAACATATATTAATTCTCTAATTCAAAGATCGGAATACTCTAAGACAGCGATACATCGGTAATTTATGACTGTGTCACACATTACTGTATTCAAGACGATGTTCAGAATACCTAATTGAAAATATATAGGATTCTGTTTCCGAAATTACAAATTTCTCGAAAAGGCAATTGTATTCCATGTATGACCTTTCACTAATAATTGTTTCTACTTGTGGCACAAGGCCGGCAATTGTCACAGTGCATTACTGGTACTTTATTTTATCGATCTCGTAAGGATGAAAGGCAAAATGAACCTCGGCGGGATTTGAACTCAGACCATAAAGAGCCGTAACTCTTTGCTGCAAAGCATGGCGTCCGACCCCTCTACCGATACTGCCAATCCACCGCCCTTTCACTAATTGTTTCTACTTTAGGCACAAGGCCAGCAAAAAATATCAGTGCATTACTGGTGCTTTATTTTATCGACCCCGTAAGGATGAAAGGCAAAGTCAACCTCGGCGGGATTTGAACTCAGATCGTAAAGGGACGTAATTATGCTGGAAAGCATGGCGTGCGACCCTCCACCGATACTGCCACTAATAATATCACCAGTTACAAGTGATCCACAGATCTCAATAAAATGTCCCCTTGTATTAACACCGGATCTCATTTTGTTATCAGCGATCTCTATTAAAAAATATTGAAATATTCCACAAATATATTTTTAATGGCGTTACTCCAGTTTGGCCTCAGCCTGTTGGCCGTAACATGTAATAGTATAACACAGGGATACATAGTAGGTAACAGGGTCATTAAATCATTGAATACAAACATTCTAATCCCTCTGAAATCTAACTCCCTACTGCCACAGAAAAGGACAACCTCAGTATTTTGGTTGTTGGTGCACCATGTCCTAGAATATGACACGGGGTGTCACAGCTAGACGTCCTTTGCAATCCCCTACTTATATAATAGCCTTGTGTATTCGTCCGTCACACACTAGAAATGACTAAGGAAGGGGTGATTATGTCAACTGAGGTAGGAGGGGG
>OZ024756.1:6046752-6056752 GCA_964016885.1 Eledone cirrhosa
TACAAAGTTTACAGCTTGTCTAATCTAGCCGTAACAGACATCATAAGAACTATTTTTGTATCATTAGTAGTCATTGCAGCCTCCTCTGAGAAGAAACACTGAATGAAGATTAGAGGAGAGGGGTGTTATTCTTTTACAAAATGATGAACCCATCGAAAACGATACGCTATCGTCCCCGTAATGTGAGTTAAGGGATGTTTATTAGAAGATATGGGCATTTTTACATGGAATTTACACGCTTGTATCCGAGACTGAACAATAGAAATTTGACATCGAATGCCATATTAGGTTTATAAACAACTTCTAAAAATTTAAACAATATTTTGCTGTCCTCCTGTCTCGACTTAAAAGTGTATTTAGTGACGTCAACTAAACCTTTCATTCATCTCTTCTTCACTAAAGGTTGTCTATAATATGCTTGTGAAGACACGTGGCCTAGTGGTTAGAGAGTTGAATTCTCAATCGTAAGTTTACGAGCTTGATTTCCCGTACGGGCGATGCGATATGTCCTTGAGAAAGACATTATTTCATGTTGCTCTGTCTGCTAAGAGCTGTGACCCGTGGATAGTATCAGTAATGGAATGACCAATTGAAACATTGTTACCTTGGTCTAATTTGACAAGTTCCACTCCAGACAAGCGAGTAATGTCTGGGATCTTGTTGATCATTTAAATAAAAATTAATCATTCGTTGGAAAAATGCAATACCATTTGTAAATCCGAAACTTGGACATTTGAATAGAACCAAGTGACCTTTTGACTAGAAAGCGGTAAATTATAAAAATGCAACGAAAGGCAATACTAGGAGTTACATAAGTCAATATAATCATCAAAGGAGTGCAGCTTCATGAGGCATAAATACTAACGACTGACTGAAATATTTCTCTGTCGATAATGAGTTTTCTAGATTTCAATCAATTGTACACCTCATTGATTGAGACTTTTAGCTGGAATATATATATATTTTTTTTTAAACGATCGACTTTCGTCAAATCGGACCGAGGAAACAATGTTTCCGTTGGTCTTTCCAATTGCTAATACTATCTATCGGTCGCAACTGCAGGTAGAAGGAGCAACGTTAAATAAAGTGTCTTGCTCAAGGACATAACGCATCGACTGGTCCAGGAATCGAACTCACAACCTTACGATTTCCAATCCAATTCGCTAAACACTCAGCCACACGCCTTCACTAGCTGGAATATGTAATATATAAATTAGGCCCAGTCTAAAACTTTAAAATCATATAGAAAATTTGGATAAATATGGATCATCATCATTTAACGTCTATCTATCACGCTAGCATAGGTTAGACAGGAATTGTCCCACTTATGGCAAGATTGATCGGGTGACCGTGTCTCGCTCGTATAGGACTATCTGGCAGGTTTTCTACGGCTGGATGTCCTTCCTAACACCCACCACATTTACAGTGTGGACTGGGAGCCTTTTTACCATGTCTCCTAAACGACCACTTTACTGTGTGAAATGGGTGCTTTTTGTCGTGACACCTACACGTTTGGACTGGATGTTCTGTGGTACCAACATACATTTACAGAGAAAGGGTGGTGTTGGTGGGGGTGTGAGGGGGGATGGGGTGGGGGGATGGAGTGGGGATAGTGGGTTGGGTGTATATTTGGTTAAGAGTTGTATATTTATTTATATTACAATGAATTAGATGATATATTACAAAATAGAGGATATATAAATCTGATGTTTGTATAAGATCATAGCAGATTGAATCACACAGATATATAATTGAAAATCTATTTGTATTTCTGGGAGACTTTACAACGAAGGAAGCTAGAAATAATACATTTATTTATGTATTTGTAAAACAAGGGTGTGATGTAACCAGCTGCGTCTTTGTTTTTATGTATTAAATATTTGTCCTAGTCGCCATGATGTAATAATGGTAGTCAACATAATATAAAATGACTCTGCAAACGACACTTATGTGAAGATTTAAGATTTGAACTGTCAAGAAAGCAATTATATAATATATGATACTACAATTGGTTACAAGCATGGTGTGTTCATCTCATGTTTCCTAGGTTTAGATAAATGAGTTAGGCTAGCGTCTTGGACAGAAACAGAAGTGAACGACATTGAAATTACATGAAGAGTAAATCATTTGTCCTTTGCGGTGACACACTATTCAAATGAGCTCGTTGATGGTCATCTAAATATCGGAATATCTTACTAATGAGGTAAATACATAAATTACAAAAGATAATTCAAGTAGATTTCAACACTTAGCTCTAGGTGTTCTACACAGAGATAGAATAAACAGGGAATAGTGAGACACACAGAGAGGAAGGGAAAGTGATAAATAGAAGAGAGTTACTGAGTGAAAGAGAGGAGAGAGTAGAGAGACAGAGAGAATGGGAGAGAGAGATAAGGTGGGTGGAATGTGAGAGAGATGAGAGAACGTGAAAGAGAGAGTGAGAAGATAGAAAGGAGAGAGTGTGAGTGAAATAGAGAGAGTGTGAAAGAGTGCAAGAGAGTAGGGAGAGAGAAGAAAGAAATTATATAAATGAAATTGTTTAATTTTCCATCTTGGGAACGAGGGACCCCAACTTTTCAAAAACAAGAGTATAATTGTTTATAAAGAGGACGTCAAACATCATTTGAGGTGGAAACCTGTTGACATTTTGGACTTTCTTGTTGCCTTTTCAGATATCAACAATTGTAGCTGACAAAATGCCTTCAATTTCATCGTTTATCTAGTAAAATTGCGTGAATAAAAACATAATTTATCTCATCAACTGGCGTGACATTTCTTCCTGTCAATATTTCTCCACGATTACCAGTTCTCAGTCAGAGTATATTTAAAGTCATAGCATAATTTCCGAATCTCTGTGACTAATTGAATAGTGTCAATAATCAAATTTTATAGGATGTCAACTTTAGATGCTACACTAATTGCCCAGAAAAGTATTATAGTGGCGACATTTCTATGTAATTGTTTATAACCAAATGTGTTATTATAAGGATATACTGCTAAACCTCGTATTGAATTTTAAAGCTTATGGGATCAAAAATGTTATATATACATTCATAAATGCGTTTTTGGTTTGCTACGATAATGTGTTTTACTACATAAAAATACCTTCGTTCATTTGCATTTTAATAGAAATATTTAGAGATACAAAATATATTGGTACCTTTATTAATTTTTCCTTGGAAAGGTGGCACGCCCCCGTTTGTAACAACGGAGGTTGCTGTAGTTGTGATACTATTTGGATCCGCTTTTTTACAGGCCGACTTCTTGCAGCAGCAAATTATAGCTACGATGCAAACGATGAATATTACGATACTGCCAACTGTGATAGCAACGGCAGCGGTGACTCCAAGTGTCATAAAGCGATTTAGGACACTATCTGAAAAGAGAGATAATAGAAAGAAGAAAAAACGATTTTAAAATCAAGCTTAGAAAGTGCGGTGAATGAGAAAGTTCATAAAGGAAAAACAGGAAAAACAACCGAATCGGAAAATATTCGAAATATTTGAAATGAAAATCTAAAAAAAAAATGTTTCATCAAAAAGAGAATTATAGACAAAACGAGAAAAAAAAAAAAGAAAATAAATAAATAATAATGAAAAAAAAAATCACACACTGGCAAAAAAAATTATAATTGAATCAAGTGGGACCGTGAAGTAGTGTTTTTAAAACGGAAATAAAATTGATTCTAAAAACATTTCAAATAAAATGGAGAAAAATTAGTGAAACAAAAACATGATAAAATTATTTTTTAAAAATAGGATAAACGAATGTTTAAGATAAATAATTGAAAAAATTTATCAAATAGTAAAATATTGTTTCAGCTCAACTTTACTGGAAAAACAAAGAAATCGATTTCTGTTGAAAACGAAAAGGTATAGAGCTTTGGCACAAATATATATATTTAAATATAAATAAATATATATATACACACACAAATATATATATATATATATATATAGATTTTGAGTTTATGTTGGTTGTATACCAACACCTCAGTATGCAGGCTGGAGCACTCGACGAAGTGCGCAGGTTGGTTTGGTTACTCCGGAGTAGTGTAAAAGAAAGTTAAATAAAAAGTCAAATGATTAAAATTTAGCTTCGTTTATTACTGCTATATATATTCCAGTGACAGCCATCTTTGGCTGAGACCTCCCCAGGCAGTTTGAATTAGTATGGTATAGACGAGTACATATGTTGTTTAGGTGTATAATATTGTCAATACTCTGATATGACCAGTTCCTTGTTTGGTTGTTAATTCACTGAGGAATATATATATACGTGTGTGTGTGTGTGTGTGTGTATGTAAAAGGTAAAAAGAAATAACAACAAAATCGGTACAGTATATGCAAGGTATATATTAGGTTAACGCTTGATATAGCAGGAAGTGGGTTTTAACCTTTCGGACGCTAGTCCTTCATCAGAAGAAAGAATGAGAAATAAAATAGATTGAGGGGGATGGGCGGGATGGATATATCTATATATATATATATTAAAATATAAATATTAAAATATGAATATAAAATAGATGTTCTTTTGATCAATTATATTTTATTATACACATTTCGGATGTACGTCCTCATCAGACAAAATATAATAATATTTGACATACCCTGAGATGGTTAAGATTTAATATATGAGAAATTAAAAGATGGTTAAAAAAGATCCATATATATTATTATGCGCATTTTAAAAACAAATATCATCCTGGGACGATAACTGCGTTCTCATCAGATACAATAAGGTAACCTGATATATATATATATATATATATATATATATATATATATATATATATATATACACATACACACACATATATATATATTATATATATATATCTTACATATATATCATATATATATATCATATATATATATATATCACGATAAATTAACGGAGGCATAGGCCGTCGTTATTCCCTGTAAATAATGTGCTCAAAGGAGAAGAGATCCTGAGCCCTTTAAAATATAATATGTTGAGAAGGTAACACACCAGAGAGAGATATATAGTGCGTTATCAATAATACAGGGAAAAAACCACCAGTGTATGGGATCTATAACCTATGAAAGGCAGACTATAGACACGATAATTAAAAATATAAATTAAAGCGTAAATAAATACCTCTATAACTATATAACACACGTACAAATCCAAAGATATGTTTCACCAAAAAATTTGTTGAAAGAAATGGTCTAGTCTCGGTTCATCAGCGTGTGTATGGCCATACATTTCAGACAACCAACAATTTGTGGGGAGGGGAAACATTGATCGACCCCAGTGTATTACTGTGGCTTTAATTTATTGACACCGCAAGGAGGAAAGGTCGGATTTGAACTCATAACGTAAAGAGCCATAACTCTAAAGCATGGTGTATGACGTTCTACCGATACTGCCACTCAATAATAATAATAATTGTTTCTATTTTTGGTACATGGCTAGTAATTATCCTAATGAATTACTGGTACTTTATTTTATCGAATCCTTAAGGATGAAAGGCAAAGGTAACCTCGGCTGGACTTGAACACATACCGTTAAGGGACGTAACTCTGCGCTGCAAAGCATGGCTTCCGACCATCTACCGATACTGCCAATCCACCGCTAATAATAATTGATTACTTAGTTGAGAAAATTCGGTAAAATATTCCCAATAAAAGATATTTAAGTAGTTGTTCGTTAATGAGTGTGTATTGAGGGATGTGTAATGTTGTATGTTGTGGTCTCCTGTATTGAGGGATGTCTAATGTTGTATGTTGTGGTCTCCTGTATTGGAGGATGTGTAATGTTGTATGTTGTGGTCTCCTGTATTGAAGGATGTGTAATGTTGTATGTTGTGGTCTCCTGTATTGAAGGATGTGTAATGTTGTATGTTGTGGTCCCCTGTATTGAGGGATGTGTAATGTTGTATGTTGTGGTCTCCTGTATTGGAGGGTGTGTAATGTTGTATGTTGTGGTCTCCTGTATTGAGGGATGTGTAATGTTGTATGTTGTGGTCTCCTGTATTGAGGGATGTGTAATGCTGTATGTTGTGGTCTCCTGTATTGAAGGATGTCTAATGTTGTATGTTGTGGTCTCCTGTATTGAAGGATGTCTAATGTTGTATGTTGTGGTCTCCTGTATTGAAGGATGTGTAATGTTGTATGTTGTGGTCTCCTGTATTGAAGGATGTGTAATGTTGTATGTTGTGGTCTCCTGTAGTGAAGGATGTGTAATGTTGTATGTTGTGGTCTCCTGTATTGAGGGATGTGTAATGCTGTATGTTGTGGTCTCCTGTATTGGAGGATGTGTAATGTTGTATGTTGTGGTCTCCTGTATTGAAGGATGTGTAATGTTGTATGTTGTGTCTCCTGTATTGAGGGATGTGTAATGTTGTATGTTGTGGTCTCCTGTATTGAGGGATGTGTAATGTTGTATGTTGTGGTCTCCTGTAGTGAAGGATGTGTAATGTTGTATGTTGTGGTCTCCTGTATTGAGGGATGTGTAATGTTGTATGTTGTGGTCTCCTGTATTGGAGGATGTGTAATGTTGTATGTTGTGGTCTCCTGTATTGAGGGATGTGTAATGTTGTATGTTGTGGTCTCCTGTATTGGAGGATGTGTAATGTTGTATGTTGTGGTCTCCTGTATTGAGGGATGTGTAATGTTGTATGTTGTGGTCTCCTGTATTGAGGGATGTGTAATGTTGTATGTTGTGGTCTCCTGTATTGAAGGATGTGTAATGTTGTATGTTGTGGTCTCCTATATTGAAGGATGTGTAATGTTGTATGTTGTGGTCTCCTGTATTGAAGGATGTGTAATGTTGTATGTTGTGGTCTCCTGTATTGAAGGATGTGTAATGTTGTATGTTGTGGTCTCCTGTATTGAAGGATGTGTAATGTTGTATGTTGTGGTCTCCTGTATTGAAGGATGTGTAATGTTGTATGTTGTGGTCCCCTGTATTTAAGGGTGTGTAATGTTGTATGTTGTGTCCCCTGTATTGAAGGGTGTGTAATGTTGTATGTTGTGGTCTCCTCTATTGAAGGATGTGTAATGTTGTATGTTGTGGTCCCCTGTATTTAAGGGTGTGTAATGTTGTATGTTGTGGTCTCCTGTATTTAAGGGTGTGTAATGCTGTATGTTGTGGTCCCCTGTATTTAAGGGTGTGTAATGTTGTATGTTGTGGTCTCCTGTATTGAAGGGTGTGTAATGTTGTATGTTGTGGTCCCCTGTATTTAAGGGTGTGTAATGTTGTATGTTGTGGTCTCCTGTATTGAAGGATGGGTAATGTTGTATGTTGTGGTCCCCTGTATTGAAGGATGTGTAATGTTGTATGTTGTGGTCTCCTGTATTGAAGGATGTGTAATGTTGTATGTTGTGGTCTCCTGTATTGAAGGGTGTGTAATGTTGTATGTTGTGGTCCCCTGTATTGAAGGATGTGTAATGTTGTATGTTGTGGTCTCCTGTATTGAAGGATGTGTAATGTTGTATGTTGTGGTCTCCTGTATTGAAGGATGTGTAATGTTGTAAGTTGTGGTCTCCTATATTGAAGGATGTGTAATGTTGTATGTTGTGGTCTCCTGTATTGAAGGGTGTGTAATGTTGTATGTTGTGGTCCCCTGTATTGAAGGATGTGTAATGTTGTATGTTGTGGTCTCCTGTATTGAAGGATGTGTAATGTTGTATGTTGTGGTCTCCTGTATTGAAGGATGTGTAATGTTGTATGTTGTGGTCTCCTGTATTGAAGGATGTGTAATGTTGTATGTTGTGGTCTCCTGTATTGAAGGATGTGTAATGTTGTATGTTGTGGTCCCCTGTATTGAAGGATGTGTAATGTTGTATGTTGTGGTCTCCTGTATTGAAGGATGTGTAATGTTGTATGTTGTGGTCTCCTGTATTGAAGGGTGTGTAATGTTGTATGTTGTGGTCTCCTGTATTGAAGGGTGTGTAATGTTGTATGTTGTGGTCCCCTGTATTTAAGGATGTGTAATGTTGTATGTTGTGGTCTCCTGTATTGAGGGGTGAGTAATGTTGTATGTTGTGGTCCCCTGTATTTAAGGATGTGTAATGTTGTATGTTGTGGTCTCCTGTATTGAAGGATGTGTAATGGTGTATGTTGTGGTCCCCTATATTGAGGGATGTGTAATGTTGTATGTTGTGGTCCCCTGTATTGAGGGATGTGTAATGTTGTATGTTGTGGTCTCCTGTATTGAGGGATGTGTAATGTTGTATGTTGTGGTCTCGTGTATTGAGGGATGTGTAATGTTGTATGTTGTGGTCTCCTGTATTGAAGGATGTATAATGTTGTATGTTGTGGTCTCCTGTATTGAGGGATGTGTAATGTTGTATGTTGTGGTCTCCTGTATTGAAGGATGTGTAATGTTGTATGTTGTGGTCTCCTGTATTGAAGGATGTATAATGTTGTATGTTGTGGTCTCCTGTATTGAAGGATATATAATGTTGTATGTTGTGGTCTCCTGTATTGAGGGATGTATAATGTTGTATGTTGTGGTCTCCTGTATTGAGGGATGTGTAATGTTGTATGTTGTGGTCTCCTGTATTGAAGGATGTGTAATGTTGTATGTTGTGGTCTCCTGTATTGAAGGATGTATAATGTTGTATGTTGTGGTCTCCTGTATTGAAGGATGTGTAATGTTGTATGTTGTGGTCTCCTGTATTGAGGGATGTGTAATGTTGTATGTTGTGGTCTCCTGTATTGAAGGATGTGTAATGTTGTATGTTGTGGTCTCCTGTATTGAAGGATGTATAATGTTGTATGTTGTGGTCTCCTGTATTGAAGGATGTGTAATGTTGTATGTTGTGGTCTTCTGTATTGAAGGATGTGTAATGTTGTATGTTGTGGTCTCCTGTATTGAGGGATGTGTAATGTTGTATGTTGTGGTCTCCTGTATTGAGGGATGTGTAATGTTGTATGTTGTGGTCCCCTGTATTTAAGGATGTGTAATGTTGTATGTTGTGGTCTCCTGTATTGAAGGGTGTGTAATGTTGTATGTTGTGGTCTCCTGTATTGAGGGATGTGTAATGTTGTATGTTGTGGTCTCCTGTATTGAAGGATGTGTAATGTTGTATGTTGTGTCTCCTGTATTGAAGGATGTGTAATGTTGTATGTTGTGGTCTCCTGTATTGAAGGATGTCTAATGTTGTATGTTGTGGTCTCGTGTATTGAAGGATGTGTAATGTTGTATGTTGTGGTCTCCTGTATTGAAGGATGTGTAATGTTGTATGTTGTGGTCCCCTGTATTGAAGGATGTGTAATGTTGTATGTTGTGGTCTCCTGTATTGAAGGATGTGTAATGTTGTATGTTGTGTCTCCTGTATTGGAGGATGTGTAATGTTGTATATTGTGGTCTCCTGTATTGGAGGATGTGTAATGTTGTATGTTGTGGTCCCCTGTATTGAGGGATGTGTAATGTTGTATGTTGTGTCTCCTGTATTGGAGGATGTGTAATGTTGTATGTTGTGGTCTCCTGTATTGAGGGATGTGTAATGTTGTATGTTGTGGTCTCCTGTATTGAGGGATGTGTAATGTTGTATGTTGTGGTCCCCTGTATTGAGGGATGTGTAATGTTGTATGTTGTGTCTCCTGTATTGGAGGATGTGTAATGTTGTATGTTGTGGTCTCCTGTATTGGAGGATGTGTAATGTTGTATGTTGTGGTCCCCTGTATTGAGGGATGTCTAATGTTGTATGTTGTGGTCCCCTGTATTGGAGGATGTGTAATGTTGTATGTTGTGGTCTCCTGTATTGAAGGATGTGTAATGTTGTATGTTGTGGTCCCCTGTATTGAGGGATGTCTAATGTTGTATGTTGTGGTCCCCTGTATTGGAGGATGTGTAATGTTGTATGTTGTGGTCTCCTGTATTGAAGGATGTCTAATGTTGTATGTTGTGGTCTCGTGTATTGAAGGATGTGTAATGTTGTATGTTGTGGTCTCCTGTATTGAAGGATGTGTAATGTTGTATGTTGTGGTCTCCTGTATTGAGGGATGTGTAATGTTGTATGTTGTG
>OZ024756.1:6061752-6071752 GCA_964016885.1 Eledone cirrhosa
GTTTGTGTGTATACATACGTTTGTATACATATATATATATATATACACATACACTTACACGTTTGTGTGTATACATACGTTTGTATACATATATATATATATATATATATATATATATATACACACACACGTGTCTGTGTATACATACGTTTGTATACACACATATATATATATATACACATACACTTACACGTGTATGTGTATACATACGTTTGTATACATATATATATATATATATATACACACACGTACACATTTGTGAGTATACGTATGTTTGTATATATATTCAATTAGCGTACTCCACGTATCCCAGTCTACCTGGTCAATATATAACGACTGTTGTCATTGGACTATGTAGAATAGAAAGATGAATCATTAGTTCTGGGCTGACCACTTAAATAGACATTAATACTTCTGGGTAGTCCTGAAGACATACAACCACTTTTACTGGGATGCCGGACTTACCTTTTAGAATTAGACTTATTTCTACTTTTGGCACAAGGCCAGCAAATACTCAGTGAATTACTGGTACTTTATGTTATCGACCACGTAAGGATGAAAAGCAAAGTCAACCTCGGCGGGATTTGAACTCAGATCGTAAAGGGACGTAACTATGCTGGAAAGCATGGCGTCTGACCCTCCACCGATACTGCCAATCCACCTTTTAGAATTATAATGGTTTCTACTTTTGGCACAAGGTCAGCAATAATCACAGTGTATTACTGGTACTTTATTTTATCGATCCCGGCAGGATTTGAACTCAGATCACAAAGGGAAGTAACACTATGCTTCAAAGCATAGCGTCAATGGTTTCTTATATAGGCACAAGGCCAGCAATTTTGAGGGAGGGGAATATCGATTAAATCGACCTCAGTGCGTGACTGGTACTTTATTTTGTCGACCCCGTAAGGATGAAAGCCAAAGTTAACCTCGGCGGGATTTGAACTGAGTCCGTAGAGGGCCGTAACTCTTTCCTGAAAAGCATGGCGTCCGACGCTCTACCGATACTGCCAATACACTGCCATACCTTTTAGAATTATAATAAAAACTCTATTCATCTATGTTCATTTGTGTGGGTATGTGTGGTTATGTGTGGGTATGTGTGGATGAGTGAGAACGTGTGTATGTTTCTGTGTGTGTGGGCGAATATGTGTGTGTGTGTGTATGTGTGTGTCCATGTGCGTGTGTGAGTGAGAGAGTGTGTGTGTCTGTGTGAAAGAGAGAGAGAGGGAGAGAGGGGGAGAGAGACAGATGGGAGAGAGTATGTGACTGTGTGACAGAGAGAGGGAGTGTGTGTGTGTGTGAAAGAGAGAGAGAGAGGGTGAGAGAGAGAGATAGAGAGAGGGAGAGAGGGAGAGAGAGAGAGAGGGAGGGAGAGAGAGAGAGAGAGAGAGAGAGAGAGAGAGAGAGAGAGAGAGAGAGAGGAGAGAGAGTGTATGTGTGTGTGTAGGTGAGACAGTTTATGTTTGTGAATGAGTGGACTGAAGGAGTCTGAACGAAAGTAACTTGCTCAATGTCTCAACATGGCGTCGAAAATCTAACTCACTGTTTTAAGATAGTTTGCCGGACACTCTTACCCCTAATCTATGGTTATCCCTCTACATATGATAGAGGAAGGCTTTTCCAAATACATTGTTGCTAGCTGACTAGACTAGAGCAATGTGAAATAAAGTGTTTTGTCCAAGGAGGCAAGGTGGCACCAGGAATCGAAATTACGACAGTACATACATGGGACTTAGGGCATCAACATACGTTAACCTTGGTCTTCCCCTTCTAGTGTGTCCATGTAGGGGCTCCCAAAGGAGCACTGAGTGCAATGTCAACTCTGGATGTCGGTGAGCATGTCCAACTAACCTCAGTCTCCTCTGTATCACTTTTGAGTGTATGGCAGCGATAATGAGGCAGAGAGACCGCTGGAGAGAACTCGTCCATGGAACTCGGGAATTTTACCCGTCTTAGATAGATAGATACATGGAACTAACACCTTAACACCGGAAACACTAATTACACTCTTTCACAAAACATATGTACTGACGTAAACAGATATACATAGATCTCCCATCTTAATATATATATATATATATATGTGTGTGTGTGTGTGTGTGAATAGGGAGACACACAACAGGCTTTGTTTACAAAAGGCTAGCGAATTTGAAAATTAGGTAGGAACATATGCTTACGCCGTATTTGATTAAATAGAATTACTCTAGTATTAGTTGGTATTTTAAAAAAAACCTCTGAATGGAAACAAAAAGGATGAATATTGAGGTACGTGGGACACGAACTCACAATTTTGGTTTGCCAACTAACAGACTAATTATATTTAGTAAAATACCACGGAACCATATGTTACTACCTAATTTTTAAATTCACTAGCCGTTTGTAAACAAAACCTGCTTTGTCTCTTCCAATTTATATACGTGCTATGGTTATCTAGGTTCCAATAGATTGGGTGGCATGTTGGTGCAATGGTTACACATTGGTTCGGCAAATCAAATGAAATTAATGCTGTCACGTGAACAAGTTTTCATTAAATGTTCGCGCCCTTATTTGGAAATCTATTCTGTAGCCTTTTAAGATAATTTTATGACAAGCAAAAGATAATTGTCAAGAGAAATGGGATGGGAGATTTGTTCTGGTTCAGTGAATATGGTTAGTTCGCTGGGGTGTCAGAATTCAGATTTTCTATTGAAGTAAAGAAAGTAAAGATGTGTATGTTTATTTGTGTGCTTGTGTGTGTGGGTGCGTGTGTGTGTGTATTGGAAGATGATTCTATTAGTAGAAATGGGGGAGGGAGTTGTGTGTGTGTGTGTATATGGTTGTTATGTGTGTGTGTGGGAGTATGTTAAGATGGAGAGAATATATATATTTTGTGTGTGTGTATATATGTGTGTAGGAAAGTGATTCTATTAGTAGAAATGGGGAGGGAGTTGTGTGTGGGGGTGGTGTTGTTATGTGTGTGTATGGGTGTTATGTGTGTGGGAGTATGGTTAGCATGTTAAGATGAAGAGAATATATATATATATTGTGTGTGTGGGTGTGTAGGAAAATGATTCCTTTAGTAGGAATATTTTTGAATGAACATATTTTCCTTCCTTATTCGTATTTGTTCTGTTGTATTGTCAGCGCAAACGTATGTTAAGGTTTATTTAGTTCGGGTTTTTTATTTTCTAAAGTAGCAGGTGTTATGTGTGTGTGTATGTGTGTCTGTTTGGATGGTTACATGTTATGGTGTTGACATAATGTATATTAAATCATATTTAATGCTGGTCTATATTTTTGAATAAACATATTTTCCTTATTTATTCGTATTTGTTCTGTTGTATTGTTAGCGCAAAGGTAAAATGGGAAGACTTGGAATTTGTGTGTCTTATTACTTGCGCATATGTCTAGCTTGCGCTTAGTGGTATCTGTCTCGTGGTTGGATCTCGTAATTGTTGGCGATGAACTGTCATTCTGTTTCTGAGTGTGAGTTTAGTTTGTCCTATATAATCTTCATTGCATCCTTTACATTTAATGGCATAAATTAGATTATTTGATGAGCAAGTGAAGTGATTTTTACAGAAAAAATTTTGTCCTGATTTAAATGTATACGTGTTGCCTTCAATGAGGTGAGTGCAGGTTCCACAATTAGAGCGACCACAATTTTTTTACAATTGTTTGTGGGTTTGTGGTAGGTAATTTGGCATTGGTGAGTAATGTTTTCAGTGATTTCGGTTGTCTTATATATATATATATATATATTCAAGTAAGAATATTTTCGAAACAGCGATTGGGTTTGAAATTATTAGAATTGTAAGCTATCGCCGTATTTTGACGAAAGAAATTAAAGAAAATATTTAGCCCGATAGTGGGGTTAAGAAGCCTCGGAGAAATGGAAAAAGATGAGTATTGACGTACAATACTCATATTTTTCCATTTCTCCGAGGGTTCTTAACCCCACTGTCAGGCTAAATAATTTCTTTAATTTCTTTAGTCAAAATACGGCGATAGGTTACATTTCTAATAATATATATATATATATATATATATATATATATATATATATATATTTATAGTTAAAAGAATAGAGGTGTAACACACAAGTTATTATATATTGGTAAACGGAATAGAAAATGCTGACAAATTGTTCACAGTTGAAAAATGGTTTAATTAGGAATAAAAGAGTATTAGTGATTGTATGGGTTAGTATTCAGTTGTGGTTTTAAGTTTTTAAGTTTTTACCGGTTGCGCATTTCTAAATGCTTTTCAAAAATAATTTTGAGATAGAGTGTCCGTGCTGTTTGCTCTGATCTGATTAGTTTTGGGAATTCTACCTGTTTTTATGTTAAAAAAGAGGCTCCAGCGTTATTTTTGTGTTGCAAAAATGCTTGTGGTCAAAACAATTTTGATTGGTCGGTAGAGGTCATGTGGATAAAAAAATTGGTTTTGCGCCAAGATTGAGAAATGACTCTTTCACAACAAATATGTGTGTGTGTGTGTGTATGTATGTGTGTGTGTGTGTGTGTATATGTGTGTGTGTGTGTGTGTGTAGTAGTAGTAGTAAGGTGTTCGATGTTGCGACAATGGCCAGCAGCGATGTGTGTCAAATGGCTATTAAGATAAGTGTGTGTGTGTGTGTGTGTGTGTGTGTGTGTGTGTGTGTGTGTGTGTGTGTGTGTGTGTGTGTGTGTGTGTGTGTGTGTGTATAGCAGAGTAATTCGATGGTCAGTAAGAATGTGTCTGAAAGCAATGGGGGGTATTTTAGCATGTCAAAAGATATTTTTCAGCTTTTGTCTTATACGGAGAAGTGCGTGTGTGTGTGTGTGTGTGTGTGTGTATAAGTCTCTTTGTATGTTGATGTACGCGTGTGTATGTGTTTGTGTATATATGTGTGTGTGTGTGTGTGGGTGGACCAGTATTGTTTTCCCCCTGGTAAAATGGTGTACATTATTCGATTTTTTCAGTAAAATCGGTTCTCTTAATAGAACATCAAAAATCTTAACAATAAAAGGTGTGAAATGATATTCACTATATATATATACACACATACATATATTCACTACATATATATATATATATACATATATACATACATATATATATGCACATATATTTTTTTGTATTGCACCATAGAGCATGTGTGTTTACGTGTGTCATTGTGTTTATATGTGGGTAGAGATGTGTGCTGATGTAGGTATGTATGTTGACGTGTGAATGTTGTGGGTTCGTCTTAGGGAGAAGTGTTTAGACGGGGTCCGTATTTGTTAATGAAGTAAGATTCCTTGCTGATGCGCTGGGTGTGGATGGCATTATCTTTAAATTTGTAGAGGGGAAAGATTCTGAAGTTGGGATGATTTTGGGCGGCACAGGTATCAATGTGTTCACTCAGTGGTATTTTCCTGTATTCCCGTATTTTAATTTGGGATCTATGGACAGTCATGCGTTGGCGGAGGCTGTTTTTGGTCTGGCCTATGTACTGTTCTCGACAACCTGAACAAGTTAATACATATATTAGATTTTCCGATGCACATGTGAAATTGTGTTTTACTATAAAACGTTGTCCATCTTTGAAATAGAATTCCGAACCCTCTATTAGGTTGATGCAAATGCCACAGTTAGGTCTATCGCATTTTTTACTGTGGGTTTCGTTGTTGTGGTTGGCAGTACTTTGGCATGTGTTAAGATGTTTTTCATTGACTTGGATTGTCTTTTGCTCTTTATGATATCGTGTGTTCGTAGAATTTGGTTCATTCTATGGTCCTTTTTCAATACAGGGATGTTGAATACTAACCCATACAATCACTAATACTCTTTTATTCCTAATTAAACCATTTTTCAACTGTGAAAAATTTGTCAGCATTTTCTATTTCGTTTACCAATATATATATATATGTATATATAGACACATACAAGACTTCATCCACCGTATGCAGTTCTCTGGTTACAATCAGAGAGATAAAATCAAAGTATATAGAGGAGCCAGAACTAAATGGGAAAAAATGGCGAATAATGATACAAATGGGACCTGCCCCTTGTATAGTAGCTAATTTTGGAATAGAATAGAAAGAAATAGGAATAAGGTCAATGGAATAAACTCATGGTATGATAGCAATAAATACCAGGGTGTAATATTCATCAATACAAACCCTAAAGGGAAATTAGCTTACGAATTTAGAAGGGACCTAGATAAACATAAACTCAATATTAAGATAGTAGACAGACCAGGTACCTCCATAAAAACACTTATTAGCAATACATACCCTTTTCAAAGACCTCCCTATATAGATAAGAAATGTATAATCTGTAAACTAAGTCCCCATATTAATTGTAAAACTAGAAATGTAGTATATAGCATAAGATGTACTAAGAAGGACAATGAAGAATACAGTGTACATAGGTGAGATATCTGCTAGTATAGGAGAACGAATAAATGAACACTGGCGAGACCTTCAAGATAAAAGAGAATCATCTGTAATCCACCAACATGCTAAAATAGAACATACGGGTAAATTAGGGAATATAGAAATAAAAATAGAATCTACACACAGAAAAGACGCAATGTTTAGACAAATCACAGAGGCAATAGACATAAATGAACTCCAACCAAAATTAAATAGAAAAGATGAATGGAATAGTAACATCACAACTTGTAATTAAGGAAAAAATGAAAACACACACACACATAGAACAAACAACCAACCAGTAACATGTAAATAAACAAATAAATAAACAAATATAAACACACACAGACACCCGGATGTAACACATACGCATACTAAGCACCCAATACACACAAAAACAAGATGGCGTAGGACAGAACAAAGGAGAGGCACAAAAACCAAGAAAAGAATCCCCAGTCACTGAAGAGGTCACATAATGTGTGACGAAAGAACTTTGACAATATATGAACAACCGTCCAGTTGTGGAACTAACCAACGAGCCGGAAATTTATAAATTCTTACATTTATAAATTTAATTTATAATAAATTGGAGTGAAAAAAACTGGTGCGTGTGTTTCTTATTGGCAACATGACCCTCTCAAAGCATAACAATATCGGTTTCAACACACGTTTTCATATAAAGAATCTTGCTAAACAAATTCAGAAACGAAAGATATATATATATATATATATATTATCAGAACAGATTAAACTCCAAGCAATGAATCGCTGCTGTCAACCTTAACGGGAGCTTCAGAAGATCCCGTTAAGGGTGAAAGCAACGATCATTTGCTTGAACTTTAATCTGTTCTTATAATAAATATTTGCTTTACGGGTTTATATATATATATATATATATATATATATATATATATATATATATACATTGAGCTAGACTTAGTTTATATATATATATAAATGAAAAGTATAGAAATTATTCTAGCAAGAAGCCAAAATTATTCTAGCAAGAAGCCAACATTATTCCATAATATATATATATATATATATAAGCCAACAGTATTCCATAATATATCTATCTATCTATGGCGGGTAAAATTCCCGAGATCCATGGACGAGTTCTCTCCAGCGGTCTCTGTTCTTCATTATCGCTGCCATGTCCTGCATCTCCAACAGGCCAGTGTCTGTCCTTAGGGCATCAACATACGTTACCCTTGGTCTTCCAATTCTAGTGTGTCCATGCAGGGGCTCCCACTGGAGCACTGAGTGCAATGTCAACTCTGGATGTCGGTGAGCATGTCCAGCTAACCTCAATCTCCTCTATGTCACTTTTGAGCTGACTTTTGGGATGCTCCCATACAGCTCTCAGTTTTTCATCCTCAGTGTATACTGATTAATGTTCAGAGCCATCCTCAGCATTCTCGTGTAGCACCCATCCACCATCTGAGTGAGTTTCTTGGTCAGTGTCCAAATCTCAGACCCGTACAGCAGCACAGATTCCACTACAGCAATGAAGACTACCTTTTTATCATCGTAGTGGACTATTGTATGCGCCTTGCACTGGGGAAACACCAGGATTCTGGTTTTACTGTAGCACCGGCTCAGAGCAGGATAGTTAAGGCGAAAAATGTATCGGATGCTGAATTTGCCGACGACATAGTTTTGGTGACAATATATATATATATAGAAACCTTATCGAGCCCTCTTCGGATTTTAGTCTTCACATTCATTATTACTGTGTGTATGTATATGTATATTGAGGAAAACTTTAAAAAGTTTCGTTTACTTGTAGTTGATTTTTTAATGTATATCGATGTGCTATGCTCGTACCGCAGAAGATTGGCTAAAGCTTGCCCATAGACGCTATTGAGCGACTCAATTATTGATCTTCTCATTAGACTGATGAATCGATGAGAAATGCAGTGTTTGATGTGACCGATAGGATGTGGGGTATATATAAACCCGGGTCCTATTTCTTTTCGTGGGTGAAGGAGTATGGGTGGGGTTGAGTGCATAGTCAGGACTATGAACATATATTTTATATATAGAAAATGAGGGGTTTTTTTATATAAAAAAAACACGAATGAAAAAAACGAGATGTCCTACACGGATGAAAGTATAAGGTAAAGAAATTGAGAATGCAACTGAAATCTTTGAAGAATATTTATTTATTTACTTTACTGGTATCACAGTTCTTATGTTTTTCAAAAGTAACATTGAGATGGAGGTCTTGTGTTTCTGTTGGGGTCAGGATAGAACCAGTTTTAAACTAGTTAGACCATTACTCAACAGAGCACTGAATACTTGGGCTAGTAGAGTGTGGTTATATTAGAATGTGTCCGGGCCCAATATATATATATATAAAGGGTGTCCCCAAAAAATTGACATCATTGAGCTAGACTTAGTAGTTTTCGAGATATTTGCTTTTAAAATGTCAAATCTTTTGGGACACCCTGTATATATATATATATATATATATATATATATATATATGTATATATATATAAAACGAAGGAAGTGTCGTAAGGAACCAGGTGGACCATTACACACCAGAGTACTCAATACTTAGGGTAGTAGAGTGGGTAATAGGAACATGTTCAAGACTCTGACGGCAGAGCTCAAGCCGTTTCGACGCCTATATATATATATATATATATATATATATGTGTGTGTGTGTGTGTGTATCTACTTATATATATATATATATATATATATATATATATATATATATATATATATATATATATATGTTTGTGTGTTTGTATGTGTATGGATATATATATATATGTCTGTGTGTGTGTTGAAAGAGAGGGAAAGATGGTTGATATAATAGAAGCCAGTATACTACCGCCAATATATAACAGAAAATATATAAAGTAATATATCTTTATTTCTGAGATTTTATTATTTTATTGTGTTTGTCCGAAATATTTCAATGTACTCGGTCGGTGGTGAAATAGCTAAGTGGAAATCTATATCACCAGTGGGAACCTCTTAAGAATTCAATATTTTCCCAAAAATATAGGATGGTTTTGCACTTTATGAAATGTTCAATGTCACTGAACTAATGTTGTTTTATCGTTTATCTGAATATATCTTATCTGGTTTAATAAAACTAGACTTTGCTGTATAAGCGCTGTGAAATTTTATATATATATATGTTTCATGAAGGAAAATAATAGATTTCGCTAAAGTCTTTTTGGAATATTATGGTCAATATCATAATAATATCATTCTTTTTTATTTATCAGTGTGCCAGAGGTGAAAGACCAGTATGGCTAGTCCTTCTCATAGTCACTGGAATAGTCGAGGGGAAGAAAGAATGGGATTCTCAAACTAGATCCTTGACATGAAAGAATGCCAACAGAGTGAACTACGCTTAATACACGAAACACGAAGAGGTATTGTTAAACTGGGAGACGCATTAATCCTACAACTCGAGAATAGGCAAAAACCATCATTAGGGCTTCCCTAGTTTCCGTCTAGCTATTTTAATTCACAACGCTTTTGATCGATCCGAGATTACCGCGTTACCGCCAAGTTACCGCGAAGTCTGGTCCAACCAGAAACTTAGTCGTTGCGAAACTAGTTCCTTAAACTAACATAGTATCTTGTTGTAT
>OZ024756.1:6086752-6096752 GCA_964016885.1 Eledone cirrhosa
TTTTTTACTTTCCGTGGCTGTTTAACCTGCTAGAAATGGCAGTTATTTTTAAAATTCCTCATATATATTCTAGTGTTTTGAAATAAATAAAGGAGATATTAAGCAATGTAATCTGAGAGATAGGTAGAGAAGGAACGTACATTTAAAAACACCATTGTCCCAACTGTCGTTTTTATATAACATTTGTATGTATGAAGCTCCATATGTGTTGTAAGGGCTATGTTTAGAATAAGAGGCTGAAGTAGCAGAGTCGTTAAAACATCGAGTGAAATCCGGTATATATTCCGGCACATTGCATTCTGAGTTCAAGTCCCGCTGATGTAAACTTGGACGTTCAATATTTTAAGCCCTAAAACATAATACCCAGTCCCGCACTGGAGTCGATTTAACCAACATTCTTCGCCTTCCAAATTGCTGGCCTTTTTCTTAACGTAGAATACAATATTTAATTATATGAGGTGCTTATATTCTGATTTAAATTTCATCTTCTTCTTCGTCCACCACGTCTTCTCTTTCTGCTTCTTCTTCTTCTTCTTATTCTTCCTCTTCTATTATTATTTATTATTATTATTATTATTATTATTATTATTATTATTATTATTATTATTATTATTATATTTTTCCTTTATTTTTGCCTTCGTTCATTCTTTCATTTTCGTTAATAGCTGATTTACGAGTTGGAAATAGATAATAAAATCTGTCAGATGATTTCACGCTTTGATTAAGGGATGGAGATTTTCCAACAATGCAAGCTGTCGGCTTACTGAACTTTCACACATCTGTGCAGTGACTCGCGCATGCGTATTTACACCGGCGCCGTCGTCGTATATACATAAAACACTCTTGGCTAACCACTACAAAACCATGTTGCTCGTATACACACGTACGCATGCACACACGTACGTATGTGTTGATAGATATATAGATACATATAGACGTAAATACGTATGTACAAATACTTTTACACCAATACATACACATGTACATAAAAACATGCATGCATACATACATGGAAACATATATAACTGTATACATACATACACACCCAATCACACAAACACATACTTATATACACACATACATACCCTACGTATAGGAATATGTCTACATGAGCGTGTATATGTAGGTGCATATGTGTATTTGCGTGTGTATATGAAATATAAGTTTGTATTCTCTGTCTGTGGATATGAGAGTGTTTAAGTGTGTGTGTATAGTTGGTCCTATGATTATATATATATATATATATATGTGTGTGAGTGTGCATATATTTATATTTATATATATATATATACAATATAATTGTTAATCTACACCTGATTTCTGTTTCTTCATTCTATTAAGCACACACACTCATGTATATATATATATATATATATATATATATATATATATATATATAAACCCGGAGGACAAATATTTATTATTCACACAGCTTAAAAGTTTAAGAAATTTCTGCTGACACCCCAAAGCGTGTTCTTCTGAAATATACACACACACACACACACATATGTATATATACATACATACATATATATATATATATACAAATATACACCCACACACATATATATATGTATATATATATATATAGAGAGAGAGATTAATAAATAGATTAATAAATAGATTAATGTATTTATATATATATATATATATATATATTGTTATACTTTGGGAGGGTCATGTTGCCAATAAGAAACACACACACCAGTTGCTTTCACTTCAACTTATTATAATAAATTCATAAATTTAGTAATTTATACATTTCTGGTTGGTTGGTTGGTTCCACAACCAGATAGTTGTTTATATATTGTCAAAGTTCTTTCGTCACACATTCGTTGACCTCTTCAGTGACAGGGGATTCTTTTCTTTGTTTTTGTGCCTCTCCTTTGTTCTGTCCTACGCCATTTTGTTTCTGTGTGTGTCACTGAAGAGGTCACAGAATGTGTGACGAAAGAACTTTGACAATATATAAACAACTATCTGGTTGTGGAACCAACCAACCAACCAGAAATTTATAAATTCCTAAATTTATAAATTTATTATAATAAATTGAAGTGAAAACGACTGGTGCGTGTGTTACTTATTGGCAACATGACCCTCCCAAAGTATAACAATATCGGTTTCAACACACGATTTCAGATAAAGAATCTTGCTAAACAAATTCAGAAACGAAATATATATATATATATATATATATATATATATATATATATATATATATATATATATATATATATATATATATATATATATATATATATATATAAATACATTAATCTATTTACTATTTTTGTGAAAGGAATATAAAACAATAATATAATGTAAAAATTGCAGGTTGATACAATAATTGAAAATATCTTGAAACACAAGAGATTGCGTCTAGGATGGTTGGCACCACATTCTGCGTTCTAAAACCTCATTTCTTAACTGATGCCCTACAAAATGTAGTTGATATCTTGTAGATACTAAAGCTGATTCATTGTTCTGATGGAAAGATTACTTTCAGTACGCGTGATGTGACAATCTGATAAATTTCAAGGACGTAACTACTGAACAATTTATGACAAAAGTTAATACTAAAAAATCTTCTAGGTACAAGCGAACTGAACCCGTGAATTGGTAGCGTTTGTATCAGGTTTGAAAATTAAATTCTATAAAAAGACATTTTAAATATATCTAAGTTTATCATAGAACGTCATTGAAATGTTTCTTGAGCCCGGCCGACTAAATGGCGACTTTATTATCCCGTGAGGCGCCCTGAAAGAGCCAATTCACTCCCTGGGGCTTGTTCTTGCGTATTGCCGTCTCAATTCAGATTTAAATGAGTAGAGAGCTTTGTCGAGATCCAATAACTATACACTCATATATACGTGCGCATGTTGAGATAATTGTGTGTGTATCTGTATGTATATATATATAGATCAGTTCCTGCCCATATATATTCAGATTTCATTCTATGCAAAAAACGTCCGCTATTAAAATATGAGGGCCCAATACTAATTTGAATTGACTACAACTAATTTTAAATCTGAAATACCAAAGTAACGGTATTTCTGTATTGTAGGTCTCATACAACATGGGGTGATTATATTATGGCCGATATTTAAACGGGGAAGGAAGGTATATAGAGAGGCAAGTTGCTTGATGTTTACGTTTTAGTCCGAATAGGAAAGGTATCCCTATATAACCATCCCGACCCAACTGTCCCACCACTAACACCACTAGCTCCACTACCACCACCATCGTGTATCCAAGACTGGTGAATGGAGTGTGGTTGTTAGCCCGAGAGCTCACAAGAAAGTGGACTCGTCTAGAGACATCTACACCCAGAGCAGTTGGTTTGTTTTACAGGTGTAAATATATATCCGTCCTTTTGTACCGTTACCTATTCATCTCAAAACCATCCGAGTGGCATGCTACCAAATATATTATTGTTTCTAACTTTGGCTTAAGACCAACAATATTTTTATCGACCTCAATACTTAGCTGATATTAATTTATAGACAATGGAAGCATGAAAACTAAAGTTAACCTCGATGGTATTCGAACCCAGAACGTAAGAACGTAATGAAACGGAACATATTCTACTAAGAATTCATCCAACGATGTAACTCTTTAGAAACTTGGTTACTATGATTACCAATTATCGTTAGAATAAATTGAATTGAAGCTAGAGATCAATTCGAATATGTTAGAATAGTTATCACAAGCAGACTTGGGTTGAATACAACCAATAAATCAATAAAACTGACCTTATGTTCTTCATTTACCAAAGAATATATCGATATAAAAGGATTTTATTAGGAAGAAGAACATTGAGTGTATAGAGCAAAACAGCAGTTTGCTAAATAAACAGTTTACAGGAAATATAATTGAGATATAATGTGCAAATATATTTGATTCGATACAATCGATTTAACAAAGTCGTTAGAAGATCGAATAAAACCTATTGCAATATTCTGGCTGCAATAGCTTTACTTTCAAATACCACCGAGACTTATTTTGCCTTTCATCCTTCCTAGGTCGATAAAGAAAGTTCTAGTTTAATGATGTTCCAAGCCACACTTTATTTTTCAATATCACATTCTATGTGTTCAGCTGTATCAAGTTTTCGAATTGGAATGATAATTATAATGGTTTCTACTGTTGGTACAAAGCCAGCAATTACCAGTGCATTACTGGTACTTTATTTTATCGACCCCGTAAGGATGAAAGGCAAAGTTAACGTCGGCGGGATTTAAACTCAGACCATAAAGGACCGTAACTCTTTGATGCAAAGCATGGCGTCCGACCCTCTACCGATAAGGTTAATCCTCCGCCCTAATGGTTTCTTTATAGGCCACAATGGCTAACATGAAGAAAAGCATTACAGATGGCACTGAATGATATAGGACGATACAAAGTAGGTTTTGGTCGTGTAAAAAACTCATAACATACATATATATATAATTGTTTCTACTTTTGGCACAAGGCCAGCAGTTATCCCAATGCATTACTGGTACTTTATTTTATCGAGTCTATAAGGATGAAAGGTAAATTAACCTCGACGGGATTTGAACTCAGATCATAAAGGAACTTAACTATGTGCAAAGCATGGTGTCCGACCCTCTACCGATACTGCCAATCCACCGCCTTATAATAATAACATATAAACCGGAATGTCATGAAATACTATTTTATTCTTTTACTAATTTTCGGTCATTGAACTGTGGCCATGCTGGAGGATCACTGGAAAGCTATTACTTTCACAATAACATATCGATCGAGGCTCTTTCGTCGATTTCAATTTATCAAATGGCTAAGTGGCATTTTTGACTAGAAGGGCAGCAAGTCAATACACGGTTCTACATGGGTATATATAAACACAGATTCAATACACTCTTTTACTCTTTCATGTATTCCAGTTGGCTGGTTAAGGCCATGCTGGGGCACATCCATTTAAAATTATGTCTCCGGCGATATAGAATAAATGACTTCGTGAGTCATAAAACTGAACCAATGTGGTAGAAATACATAAAGGCTAAAGGCTGATAAATAAAACAATGTCATGTTTTTACCCAGTATATTTCAATCTAATATTTCAGGGTTAAACCCTCTTTTCAAATGCAGGAACAAAGGCAGAAACTGTGCTAAATAAAATGAATGATCGATACGTTCTTTCCGAACTGGCCGTTATATATTTTTACAGCATTCTACCGGCTTCCTGAAACTGACCAGTCATTTATTACATATCTCACTGTCTTTCCTATAAACTATACCAATTTAGAGTATAGACTGGTTACAGGGTTTAATTTCTAATAATTTTTCTGTTTTAGGCTCAAGGCATGTAATTTGAAAGGGAGGGGAATGTCGATTAAATCGATCTCAGTGCATTACTGGTGCTTTATTTATCGACCCCCTTATAATGGTTTCTTTCGAGGAAATGGAAAGTCAATTAAATCTACCCCAGTGTGTGACTGGTACTTTATTTTATCGATCCCGTAATGATGAAAGGCAAAGCTAACATCGGCGGGATTTGAACTCAGAACGTAGAGGGCTGTAAATCTAATAATTGTTTCTACTTTTGGCACAAGGCCAGTAAATATCCCAGTGTATTACTGGTACTTTATTTTATCGAGTCTATAAGGATGAAAGGCAAAATTAACCTCGACGGGATTTGAACTCAGATTGGAAAGGGCCGTAACTCTATGCATCAAAGCATGGCGTCCGACCCTCTACCGATACTGCCAATCCACTTCTAATAATTGTTTCTACTTTAGGCAGAAGGCCAGCAAATACCCAGTGCATTACTGGTACTGCACTGAGTAATTGCTGACCTTGTGCCTAAAGTAGAAACAATCCGCTTCTAATAATTGTTTCTACTTTCGACACAAGGCCAGCAATTACCCAGTACATTACTGGTACTTTATTTTATCGACCTCGTAAGGATGCAAGGCAAAGTTAACCTTGGCGGGATTTGAACTCAGTTCGTAAAGAGACGTAACTATGCTGGAAAGCATGTCCAACCCTCTACCAACTCTGCCAATCCACCGCCCTTCTAATAATGATTTCCGGAATCTATACAACTGTATAACAGTTTATTAAGTGTAACTTAACATAATTTCAAATTTATGCTCTGTTAACCTGGCTTAACATAGGTTCAGATTTCCGCTCTGTTAACATGGCTTCCACACTCTGAAGCATTAACACTGCAGTAACTCAGCCATTCTTACGTTCCCATAATTGTTTCAATGCTTATAAAACTGGTAGCAGGTAGGGAGTAAGCTACCCTCAAATGTGAAATTTACCTTCGTACTTTCTCTAACTGACTGGTACCGCATTTACAAGATATTCTACCTACCTTTTTAGTTTCTGTACATACATACATATATATTTGTTTCTACTTTTAGCACAAGGCCAGCAATTATCCCAGTGTATTGCTGGTACTTTATATTTTATCGGTCCCGTAAGGATGAAAGGGAAAGTTACCCTCGGCGGGGTTTGAACTCAGACCATAAAGGGCTGTAACTCTTTGCTGCAAAGCATGGCGACCGACCCTCTACCGATGCTGCCAATCCACCGCCCTGCACACACACGCACACACACACACACACACACACACCCACACACACACACACACACACACACACACACACACACACACACACATATATATATATATATATATATATATATATATATATAAATATATAGGAACAAGTAAGGCCCCGACGGCTGAGCTCAAGCCGTTTAGGGGTCTTACATGTTCCTATTACCCACTCTACTACCCTAAGTATTGAGTACTTTGGTGCGTTATGGTCCACCTGGTTCCTTACCATATTTCCTTCGTTATATATATATATATATATATATATATATATATATAATAATAATAATAATAATAATAACAATAATAATAAAGATACTATTTATAGTTATGTATATACTATACTATAAATAAATATAAACAGGAAAGGTCAGTAATTATATGTACAAACATTGATAATGCTCCGATGACTCCAAACTGAAGATTGGAAGAAACAATTGTCAGCAATTAAATGATTTGAACATAACTTTGATACTTGTGTAATTTATATATATATATATGTATCTATATATATATAATGTTTCAAATTGACCCAAACTTCTGACTGAAATTGGATAGACGTGGATTATGTAGAAGCCTTTCAAATGGACTCACCGTGTACCTCAATGTTGTAAGACTAAGTACCTCGCTGAGTTTCTGTCAAATTCTGAGCTAGTTGTATGGTAATTTCATGAGCAAGTTGTTCCGTTGATCAACCAATTAGAACATTTATTGCAAATGAGAGGGAGATCCGTTTCATCAATATAACAATAAAAAACATCTACATTATTTGAGCCTTCCATTTCTCTCTCCTATCTTTCTCACTCACCCACTCTCTCTATCTATCTATCTCTCACTGTAACCCTCCATAATTAAAAAAAGAACAAGACTATTTGAGGCTTCTCTCCCAATCTTTCTCTCTCCCTATCTATCTATCAATCTATCTCCCACTCACTCTCTTTCTCACTCTTTCTCCCTCTTTCTCTTTTTCTCTCTGTATTTAAAAAGGAAACAAGATTCTGTGAGAATTCCATGTCTCTCTCCCAAGTCCTCTCTCTTCCCCCTGTCTCTCTATCCCCCACCATCTCTCTCTCTCTTTCTAACGATAACCCTCCACAAATAAAAAGAATAAGATACTCTGAGCCTTTCAATGTCTCTCTCCCTACGCTCATTCTTTCTCTCTTCCTCTCTCTCTCTCTATCTCCCCTCCCTCTCTCTCTCATCCTCCATAATTAAAGAAAACCATTATTTCCGTAACATTAAAGAATTCCTTGAGATTGATTTAAATGTAATTCTCTTAATGATCTAATTCGGAAACAAAAGAAAAATATGTTAATTTTTCAGTAAAATTTAAAAATACAAAAAATAGAGAAGATTAAATCTAAGAATGTTGAAGAAATCGCTGGAGGAAGTCACTGGGATATATTAGCATGGCTGAGCCAGAAAACTGATGCCTTCAAGCATTACTAAAACAAAATTGAATATGTTTGCATGTCGTTTTGTTACGTTGTTGAACCACACAGTCATATACATATATATACATACACTCACATATATATATACATATATATACATACACTCATATATTTATATACATATATATACATACACTCATATATTTATATACATATATATACATACACTCACACATATATATATATATATATTATATATATATATATATATATATATATATATATATATACATACACTCATATATATGTATATATACATATATATACATACACTCACATATATATATATACATATATATACATACACTCACATATATATATACATATATATACATACACTCATATATTTATATACATATATATACATACACTCATATATTTATATACATATATATACATACACTCACATATATATATACATATATATACATACACTCACATATATATATATATATATTATATATATATATATACATACACTCATATATATATACACTCATATTTATATATATATATACGAACACATATATATATACACACAGGCGCACACACACGAACACATACACGCACATACAGCCACAGACCCTCAGCCACGCACATTCTTTCTTTCTCTTTTCTCTCTCTCTCTTTCTTACCTCTCTCATACTTCCTTACCTCTCCCACTCTCTTACCTCTCCCTTTAGACACTCTCACTCTTTCTTACCTCTCTCTCTACTCTCTCACAGTCTCTTACTTCTCTCACACTCTTTCACTTACCTCTCTCACCCCTCACACTCTCTCACTCTCTTGCCTCTCTCCCTCTATGTATCTCACCCCTCTTATCCTCTCCCTTCTCTCTCTACTTCTCATAGTACTAATCTCTATCATCTACTTCTCTCTCTCTCTCCCTCTCTCCCTCTCTCCCTCTCTCCCTCTCTATCTCTCTACTCTACTTCTCTCTCCCTCTCTCTACTCTACTTCTCTCTCCCTCTCTCTACTCTACTTCTCTCTCCCTCTCTCTACTCTACTTCTCTCTCCCTCTCTCTACTCTACTTCTCTCTCCCTCTCTCTACTCTACTTCTCTCTCCCTCTCTCTACTCTACTTCTCTCTCCCTCTCTCTACTCTACTTCTCTCTCCCTCTCTCTACTCTACTTCTCTCTCCCTCTCTCTACTCTACTTCTCTCTCCCTCTCTCTACTCTACTTCTCTCTCCCTCTCTCTACTCTACTTCTCTCTCCCTCTCTCTATTCTACTTCTCTCTCCCTCTCTCTATTCTACTTCTCTCTCCTTCTCTCTCTCTCTCTCTCCGTTCCACTGATTTGGCGGAAATTAATAACTTCCGTTAATTGTGAATCTACACTCTCTTGTCTAAAAGACGTTTTACCTGAAGATAAATACCGAACAAATTTAGAGAAACAGACAAAAAAACAGTGTGAATGTCAGTATATATGTGTGTGTGAGTGTGTATGTGTGTGTGTGTGTCAGTATATATGGCTGTGTCTGTCTGTGCGTGTATATGTTTGTGTGTCTGTGTATGTATGTGTGTGGGTGTGTGGGTGTGTTTGTGTGTGTGTGTGTCTGTGTAATATATGTGTTTGTATCTACGTGTGTATGTTTGTGTGTGTATGAATGTGTGTATATCTATGAGTGTGTGTGTGTGTATATGTGTGTATGTGTGCATGAAATAGAGAGGAATAAATAATAAGAAACAGGAAAAAGAGAAGATGCCAAGATGCCGTGGAAGATGAGGGGGGGGGGTGTTATAAAATCGATGTGAAAATGAAAACTGAAAAGAAGAATTGAAAAAAATATCAGATGTTATTGGAAATTTATAGAAAAATAAGGGAACACGGAAGGACGGTTATATATATATATATATATATATATATATATATATATATATATATATAAATTATGCAACTTAGTACTTAATATATTTTTTCAATTTCTCATTTGCTATCAAGACGGTGAAAGCTTAACC
>OZ024756.1:6106752-6119252 GCA_964016885.1 Eledone cirrhosa
ATTCTCACTGCGTTTCTGGTTCAAGGACATCTTCCGCCCACCCTAAATAGGTCCGATGGTACTATTCTCCATCCTCATTATGTGAGAGGAAATAAAGTATATGACAAAGTGTGTGATAAGGATGACCTTTTCAATAAAATTTACAGTATATCTAAAGGGCTTCTACACTGTGTCAGTCTGCCAAATTTCCTTCAAATGTATTGAGTGGAGCCCAGACTACGGTAAAATTCACTCGTCGAAAATATGAGTATATCCAAAGGCTTCTATAATGTGTCAGTCTACCAAATTTCCTTCAAATGAATTGAGTGGAGCCCAGACTACGATAAAAGTCACTCGTCGAAAATATGAGTATATCCAAAGGCTTCTATAATGTGTCAGTCTACCAAATTTCCTTCAAATGAAGTGAGTGGAGCCCAGACTACGATAAAAGTCACTCGTCGAAAATATGAGTATATCCAAAGGCTTCTATACTGTGTCAGTCTACCAAATTTCCTTCAAATGAATTGAGTGGAGCCCAGAATACGGTAAAAGTCACTCGTCGAAAATATAAGTATATCCAAAGGCTTCTATACTGTATCAGTCTACCACATTTCCTAATAGGTGTCAGCCCCGCGAGTTGGAGTGGCTTTTCCAGCGCGTCTCCCTTGCCGTCCTCCGCCTTCTCCATTTGGTCCGCGGGAGCTGTAGGGGGACAGTCCGATTATATTATGAATTCTGTTGAATAGTCTTAAATACTGAAGCCTCCTGCTTAAGTTAATAGAAACATGCAATATGATTGACCCCAGAATCTCAATATTATGAAGCGATATTCTTAATAATTTGGATATCGGTTTGCGAGATCTTTCATTATTTTTCATACAGTATTCAGTAAAGTTGCTATACTTACCACATTTTGCACGTCCTTCCGATGATTCGTCCGAATAATCTCCACAATGGTTTATTCTATCACATATAAGATCATTATCAATGCACCAATTGTTATTACAACGGAAGGCTGAGCCACAACTAGCTTGAGTCTTGGAAACTGGAAGTTCAGAAAAGAAATAAATTAGCATTAATAATATTTTTAATTCTTTTTAAAATGGGAACAAGGTCAAACAATTTAGAATAAGGGTAGATAATGTTATCCCCAATATTTTACTGCTAGTTATTGTATTGGTCTCGCTTGGGGATCGAACCGGATCGGTTGGAGAAGGTTGCTTCTGACAGGACCTGTTGGAAGGAGTTTTTGAGAACTCTGTCCTTTTGACCTTCTCAAGAAGAAGAAGAAGAAGAAGAAGAAGAAGAAGAAGAAGAAGAAGATGAAGAGTTTATTTTATTATCCAAGAAGGATAGAATAAAATCCAAAGTTGACCCCATCAGGACAGAATCTCAGATCGTAGAAAGTCTTGACTAAATGCCGCTCTACTCATACTACAATGTTGTCTGACGTTCTACTGATACTACCATTTAATCTGTGGCTGTACTGATACTGCCATTTAATCTGTGGCTCTACTGATACTGCCATTTAATCTGTGGCTCTACTGATACTACCATTTAATCTGTGGCTCTACTGATACTGCCATTTAATCTGTGGCTCTACTGATACTACCATTTAATATGTGGCTCTACTGATACTACCATTTAATCTGTGGCTCTACACATAATGCCATTTAATCTGTTGCTCTATTGATACTACCATTTAGTCTGTGGCTCTACTCATAATGCCATTTAATATGTGGCTCTACTGATACTACCATTTAATCTGTGGCTCTACTGATACTGTCATTTAGTCTGAGGAAGTACTGATACTGCCATTTAATATGTGGCTCTACTGATACTACCATTTAATCTGTGGCTCTACTGATACTGCCATTTAATCTGTGGCTCTACTGATACTACCATTTAATATGTGGCTCTACTGATACTACCATTTAATCTGTGGCTCTACACATAATGCCATTTAATCTGTGGCTCTATTGATACTACCATTTAGTCTGTGGCTCTACTCATAATGCCATTTAATCTGTGGCACTACTGATACTACCATTTAATCTGTGGCTCTACTGATATTACCATTTAATCTGTGGCTCTACTGATACTGCCAATTAATATGTGGCTCTACTGATACTACCATTTAATCTGTGGCTCTATTGATACTGCCATTTAATCTGTGGCTCTACTGATACTGCCATTTAATCTGTGGCTCTACTGATACTGCCATTTAATCTGTGGCTCTACTGATACTGCCATTTAATCTGTGGCTCTACTGATACTGCCATTTAATCTGTGGCTCTACTGATACTACCATTTAATCTGTGGCTCTACTGATACTACCATTTAATCTGTGGCTCTACTGATACTACCATTTAATCTGTGGCTCTACTGATACTGTCATTTAGTCTGTGGAAGTACTGATACTGCCATTTAATCTGTGGCTCTACTGATACTGCCATTTAATCTGTGGCTCTAATGATACTACCATCTAATCTGTGGCTCTACTGATACTACCATTTAATCTGTGGCTCTACTGATACTGCCATTTAATCTGTGGCTCTACTGATACTGCCATTTAATCTGTGGCTCTACTGATACTACCATTTAATCTGTGGCTCTACTCATACTGCCATTTAATATGTGGCTCTACTGATACTGCCATTTAATCTGTGGCTCTACTGATACTACCATTTAATCTGTGGCTCTACTGATACTACCATTTAATCTGTGGCTCTACTGATACTACCATTTCATCTGTGGCTCTACTGATACTACCATTTAATATGTGGCTCTACTGATACTGCCATTTAATCTGTGGCTCTACTGATACTACCATTTAATCTGTGGCTCTACTGATACTATCATTTCATCTGTGACCCTACTGATACTGCCATTTAATCTGTGGCTCTACTGATCCTACCATTTAATCTGTGGCTCTACTGATACTGCCTATTAATATGTGGCTCTACTGATACTACCATTTAATCTGTGGCTCTACTGATTCTACCATTTAATCTGTGGTTCTACTGATACTGTCATTTAGTCTGTGGAAGTACAGATACTGCCATTTAATCTGTGGCTCTACTGATACTGCCATTTAATCTGTGGCTCTACTGATACTACCATTTAATATGTGGCTCTACTGATACTGCCATTTAATCTGTGGCTCTACTGATACTACCATTTAATCTGTGCCTCTACTGATACTGCCATTTAATCTGTGGCTCTACTGATACTACCATTAATCTGTGGCTCTACTGATACTACCATTTAATCTGTGGCTCTACTGATACTACCATTTAATCTGTGGCTCTACTGATACTGCCATTTAATCTGTAGCTCTACTGATACTACCATTGAACTGCCTTTAGTGGTAATTTAAAATTGTTTTTACCATTGACACAAGACCAGCAATTTGGAGGAAAGTACAAGTCAATTATATCAACATTAGTATTTAATAGTACTTAACTAGTAGTGTATTTACTCAATCTCGGAAGAATCGCAGTCCACGTTCACCTAGGCGAGATTTGTTAGTTTTATTTAATAATGTTTCATGATTTAGGGATGACGGTCAGAATTTGGAGGGAGTGGCAAGTCGACATTAAGTCGACACCAATACATTACGGGTACATTATTTTATCTGGCCTGTAAAGATGAAAGCGAAAGCTAACCTTGGCGGGATTTGAAATCAGAATGCAAAGTTTGTGGAAGACCAGCAGTCACCCATGCATACCAATCTCCCCTCTCCATGCCACTAATGTTGTCCAAAAGAAAGACACTGACCGATACAGCTTGGCACCAGTGACATCACATCTCATTTCTACAGCTGAGTGAACTGGAGCAACGTGAAATAAAGTGTCTTGTTGAAGGACACAACGCATCACCCGCTCCGAGAATTGAACTCACAACCTCCCGATTACAAGCCAAATGCTATAACCACAAAGCCATGCTTCCTTCACCACCCTATTAGTTATCTATCTATATACTACTAAAACTGTGATTGTGTCTTGTCTGTAATGTAATACAACCAAAACGGCGCATAATGGGTAAAATACTTGGAAAGGGAGTTGCCCATGAAATGGGAATACAAATGGAATAAAACAAATTTCGCGTAAATAGGAGCAGAGGTTCCTGTGATACGGGTTTTTTCCGGATACCTTCATCAATAGTCATCAGAGATAACCAATAATAATCTCTCTATATATTATAACCCTCTCTCTATAAACATATTATAACCTCTCTCTCTCTCTATATATATATATCATAACCCTCTCTATAAGTAATATAGCCCCTCCCTCTATATATATTATAGCCCCCTCTCTCTGTATATATTATTACCTCCTCTCTATATATATTATAAGCCTCTCTCTCTATATATATATATATTATAACCCCCGCTCTCTCTGCATATATTATAACCTCCTCTCTTTCTATATATTATAACTCCCTCACTTTATATATATATTATAACCCCTTCTCTATATATATTATAACCCTCTATATATATTATAACCCCCTCTCTATATATATTATACAACCCTCTCTTTCTATGTATTATAACACTCTCACTATATATATAATATTAGACCACCCGTCACACGTTGGGTCACGGGTGGTCTAGTATTTAATAATGGTTTCCTGGTTATGCCCAAGCAATGAACAACAACATCATTTACATTCTCTGTGGTTATAGAATATAATTGTGGAATACTTATGATGGGTTTTTAACGATAACAAGAGTGAAGACGTATTCAACAGACTCTTCTAGACGACACCAGCGTCTCTACCTACATATAGACCTACATACATATAGATATGTACTTACATACATACATATGTACTGACAGATGTACTACGTACATACATACATATATACATACATATGTAGTGACAGATGTACATACGTATATTCATACATGCATGCGTACATACATACAAGTATACAAACATACATATATACAGACGTACATACATACAGACGTACATACATACATACATGCAAACATACATATATACATAAATGCAAACATACATACATACATATATATATATACATAAATACAAAAAATACATACATGTAAACATACATACATATACATACATACATGTACGAAAACAAAAATTGTCTGCTGTTAAAAGTGTATAAAGTACTAGCTTTACACATAAAGTTCACATTTAGTTGACCCCCGCTGATATTTATACAGGCAGTATATATATATATATATATATATATATATATATATATATATATATATATATATATATATATATATATATATATATACATATATATATATATATATATACTGTCTGCGTGCGCGTGTTTGGGTATGATTGTGTGTGTATGTATGTACTTATGCTCTTTGTTCCCGATGTCAACTTCCCCCACGTTGTTATATATATACACACACACACACACACATATATATATATGTATATATATATATATATATATATATATATATACATATATATATATATATATATATATATATATATATGTATGTAGGTATGTATATATATATATATATATGTATGTAGGTATGTATGTATATATATATATATATATATGTATGTAGGTATGTATATATATATATATATATATATATATATATATATATATATATATATATTTACATGCTGAAGTAAACTGTCACAAACGCGTATTCAACGTTTAACAGATGCAAGTTCAAACTTAAACAACAGACATACAACAGGCAAGTACTTACTTACACTTGTTTGCCACATAACTACACAAAGACACAGTCACACACCCACACACACGCACACACACACTCAAACATACACATACACACATATACACTCAAACACACACACGTGCAGACACACAGAGAAGAAAGCACAGCCAGACACCCTAGCATGCAAACTAGACATATCACACATTCAGGCAAATATAAACCCACGCTCACTCACACAGAACGATTTCTATTTGCCAGGGATCAGACGATAGCAAAGCCAATTGCATACGCCTACAATGATCATAGAGGGTTGTGTAAAGAGTGGAGTTAACACACATGAACACACACACACATATACATGCTTAGAGATACATACATACATAGACATATACATACTTACATGAAAGACATAATACATAGACATATACATACTTACATGAAAGGCATACATACATAGACATATACATACTTACATGGAAGACATAATACAAAGTACACAAATACATACGTACGTACATATATACATACACACAAACATACATATACATGCATGCATGAAAGACATACATACATACACAACTAGTTAGGAAATTACAAGTACAATCCATTAATGGAACTGTAAAAATATGTGAAACATTCCAAAAATGTTGCATCTAATAACTGCATATACACATACACAGATACAAAGCATATACACATGCACACATACAACTCAAAACATACACATCCACATATACAATAACATCCATATATACACATGCATACATACATATCTACCTAGTTGATGTTGTGTAAATTCTAATGAGAGAGTCTTGTGTCTATGTTAGAAACCGACTCTCTCTCTATTGGGAAAAAAATTGTGAAATTATAAAACTAGAAGATCATACATGCATACATACATGTGTACAGGTATATACATAAGTATATACACATATACATACACATGCATATATATACAGACGTACATATAAACATATATACATACATAGATACGTACATACACACAAACGTAAATGATGCATACATACATACATTAAGTATACACACACACACACATATATATATCTATATATATATATATATACATATAAATACGTACATAAGTACAAGCATGTATACATACATATATACACATATATATATTTGTATTATATATACATATATATATATATATATATACATATATATAAACACATCCACACATACAATAACATCCATATCTACACATGCATACATACATATCTACCTAGATGATGTTGGGTAAATTCCAATGAGAGAGTCTTGTGTGTATGTTAGAAACCGACTCTCTCTATTGGGAACAAATTTGTGAAATTATAAAACCAGAAAAACAGACATACATACACACACATACATACATATCTATCTATCTATCTATCTATACATACATACATACATACATACATACATACATACATACATACATACATACATACTCCCTACCAAATATCTGCTGCACAAAAGAGGAGGGCCAGCAGCTGACAATAAATGTAGGCTATGTAATACAAAGATCGAGGATGTAAGCCACATTGTTGCCAGCTGCGAAAGAATGTCATCTCGCTACTACCTCCCCATGAGACACGATGGGATAGCTAGAACTATCTGGAACGCACTTCGGAAAACAAAATTAACAACAAACGAGGAAGAATATATTGAGACAGATGGCACTAAGGAATACTGGTGGAACCTGAAAATAAAAACTGCCACCAAATTAAAGCACAACCGGCCTGATATTGTAGTTTGGGACCACACATTGAAAACGTGTTCTGTTGTGGAGATCAGCTGCCCACTTGATGTAAACGTTGTCAGAAAAATACAAGAGAAGGAGGACATCTACGGACCATTGATGAGGAGCTTACAAATCCAGTATCCAAGATACACCTTTAGCTTCATACCCATCATTATTGGTGCTACGGGTTATATACCAACCCGCTTGGACCAAAGTATGACCGAACTTGGATTTGCGGACAAAAAGCGCAGCTCCCTAATTCATAGTCTACAAATAGCTGCGATAGCTGGCACCTTCAAAATATGCAAAACATTCTTGCGATTCAAGGGATGACAATTTCTTTTCTTTTACAACCTTGCCACCAGGAAGGTGGCCGGTCAAAAAAATATACTCGAAATTAAGAGAAAGAGAAAACATACATACATACATACATACATACATATCTATACATACATACATACATATATACATACATGCTTACATACATAGACATACATACGTACGTACATATATATATATATATAAATACATACATACATATATATATGGACACATAGATACATACATAGATATACAAACATACTTCCATAAAAGACGTATATATATATATATATATATATATATATATATATATATAAATACATACATGCTTACATACATAAAATACATACTTGTGGACGTAGTACCATCTAAACCCCTTCATATATTCACAGAGAAATATAGGCTGTGAAACTAACATTTAAACTCGTCAACAGAAACACACACTAACATACCTATACATACTTTCGTGAAATTCATACATACATACGGACGTACATACGTACGTACGTATATACATACATATATACACACATACATACATAGATACACATTCATACTTCCATGAAAGACGTACATATATATATATATATATATATATATATATATATATATGGTGGCTGCCAACTCGTTTTCGAGTACGGCCACTACTTTATATCCATCTAGGGGAACCCTACCGATGCGCTGAACGCGTGTGACTTTTTAGTCCAGCCAGCGATTTGAAAACTCTGGTTGTGACAATTATTGACACATAGTGCTGGGCCCATGGTACCATCTGACGACAAGTGCAGAGAGATCTCCAGATATAAAGCAATGCCTGTGACGTGAAGCTTTTATAGTGAGCAAAGGCACTGCACAAAGCCAGTCCCACTCTCTTAACCAAGATGATATTTACCAAAAAGAAGAACAAGTCAACATCATTGGATACCATCAGGGTTGCAGGTGTTATATCAGAGTTCTCCTTCTCCTAGAATTCTGCCTTGACAAAGGCTAAGGGGTCATCTCTCCCGGTGATTTTGGATGGCCATTGACTCTTAAGAGCTCCTTTGCCCTTTGACAGGTTTTGTTTTTAGTCCTGCAGGATGTCCAAAGTGACCCTCCTCACCAAGAAACCTTGGTGGGGTTGACAGTTTAGTCGCCAACGACCCGACCATGGGACAGGTTGTACTGGGATACATGTTACCACTAGCACCAACTGGTGACCTGACATATATACATATATACATACATGCTTACATACATAGACATACATACGTACGTACATACATATATACATGCACACACACATACATAGATATACATACATACTTCCATGAAAGACGTATATATATATATATATATATATATATATATATATATATATATATATATATATATATATATATATATATATATATATATATATATATATATATATATATATAAATACATACATGCTTACATACATAAAATACATACTTGTGGACGTAGTACCATCTAAACCCCTTGATATATTCACAGAGAAATATCGGCTGTGAAACTAACATTTAAACTCGTCAACAGAAACACACACTAACATACCTACACAAATATATTTATACTTTAAATTCCAACACATACACACTTTACACAGCCACATAGGCATAAAGCCTCATACACACACGTGTGTGTGTGTGTGTGTGTGTGTGTGTGTGTGTGTGTGTGTGTGTGTGTGTGTAATCCCGACTGCGGCGCCATGCGGTTTCGGCTTGTATGTCCGGCAAGCCTTTTCAGGGGGGCATCCTCCATATATTGAGTACTCCTCCCATGATTAGTGCTCTCCCCGGTCTCAGCACCGCAGACTCTCTCTCTCTCTCTCCCACTCTCTCTCCCTCTCTCTCTCTCTCTCTCTCTCTATATATATATATATATATATATATCTTTCTGTATATATATATATATATATATATATATATATATTCACACGCATAAATTCAATCATACAGAATGTACTGTAATACATAACTGTTTCCATTTTTGGCACAAGGTCAACAATTACCCTAGTATATTACTGGTACTTTATTTTATCGACCGCGTAAGGATGAAAGGCAAAGTTAACCTCGGCGGGATTTGAACTCAGACCGTAAAGTGAGGTAACTCTATGCTGCAAAGCATGGAGTCCGACTTTCTACCGTTACTCTCAATCCACATACAACCCACTAAACAGACTAAAATACGCTATCAATCTTACATACATATATATACACATACACATAAGTACATACATACTTAGATACATACATACATATTAAATGCAGCGGTAGGTATACGCATTGACGTTTACATAAGTACACAAACTCATGCACATATATGCACATATAACGAACACCCAAACACTCATATTGATTGAGGAAGACACAAAGAAACAGATAAATAGGAGTGTAAACCCAGTCCAATGATAGTAGATGACAGACATAAATAATACTGCAAGGTCTCATTGGAGTAGAGGGGAGGAAGCCTAAAGCTAGAAGAAGGCAGAGAGAAACATGGAATCAGCCCTGAAGATAGGGGACCTAAAATACAGAGAAACTCAGATACCTACACACCAACGAAATATCTTCTGTGAACAGATGTTCATGTGTATTTAGCATCATTCAACTGATGTCTTACAACAGCTGTTTCTTAAACATGAATGATTCACTTAGCAAACCGCAGTCGTAATTAATCGCTAACGCGTACACTTTTGTTTTGCAGAAATAGCAAAAGAAAGAAAAACAACAATGAAAGACATGACTAACTCATAACTAAAATGTGCCTTGTATTTCAAGCATAATAATGACTCCTTCCTCAAACTTACTCAAATGTGTAATGGGTGACTGGAGATAAGAGATAATCAATTTTTACATCATGACTGACTGGGCAAGGGCATTTGCAGAAGACCAGCAATGCCCCATATATAGAGCTTCCCCTCTACACGATATCAATGGGGATGCTTAAGGTCTAAATACAATTTGTCACCAATGTCTTGTATTTTGCGGATTGGAGCAAAGTGTAAAATAATGGCTTGCTCAAATAATGGTTGTATATTGCTATATAAGCTATAGAAGAATTGGTAGAGCATCGGATGAAATGCCATCATGGTATTTGTTCTGGTTCGTTACATTGTGAGTTTCAAATCCTGTCGTCAACTCTGCCTTTCATTCCTCCGAGTTCGATGAAATAAAGTGCCATTGAAATACTTTCCGTTCCCTCAAATTTCCTGTCCCTCTTAGAAAGAAATGGAAGTGATTACCAAAGCCTAACAGCAATAACTGTTTTGTTTCTTTCATCTTCTTAGAGTTTCAGTGGATATAAGTAATGCTGGGGCACCACCTTGGAGGTTGCAGTCGACCACATGGCCCCAAGTAGATTTATTTTCAAATCAATTTATTTTATTGATATATTTTCGTCCAGCTTACTGGGTTTTTTTTTTTTGAGACACCAGGACGTGAACGGTGTTTTAGCTGGTCATATACTGGATCCAGGAAGGGGTGGAGGAAAAGCAGACAGCCAGCGAGCCAAATATATATATATATATATATATATATATATATATATATATATATATATATATATAAGCAAAGGTATATTTAATTTTTCGTAATTCAGAAAATATATATATTTTTAACAGATTCGAAGAACTCGACTGGTTTTCTGGTGTATAATATCAATGATATTAATGAATGGAAAACTATATTTATAAAACCATATTTATTCTATTATATATATTTCAAGGGTACCAAAACTTTGGTACGCTCTCATCAGATAAAATACAAAGCTTGTTTTATAAATATTGACATATCCAGGAATGAGACCTTAACTATCCAGGTAAAACTCGAACCGTTAACGTCTCATTCCTGGATATGACTATATTTATAAAACAAGCTTTGTATTTTATCTGATGAGAGTGTACCAAAGTTTTGGTACCCTTGAAATATATATAATAGAATAAATATGGTTTTATAAATATAGTTTCCATTTATTAATATCATTGATACATATATATATATATAAGAAATCGATCTATGATCTTCATTTATTGAGTACGAATAAATGAAAGTATATTTGGATTTGGTTTGATTTTTACTAAGTGTGCCAAACTGTGAACAATAACCGCAAGCATTAATCCCGCCAAGGTTAACTTTGCCTTTCATCCTTACGGGGTCGATAAAATAAAGTACCAGTAATGCACTGAATAATTGCTGGCCTTGTGCCTAACGTAGAAACAATTATTATCCGTCGCTCTAACGACTCTTCCAATAGCTGCCATGGTAAAGCTAAGATTGAAGGTGATCCAGTCTTAAATATCATATCACCTTTTCAGGTAAGGTATATCTCAGATTTAATCACCAAATTGTGTCCTTTATCTCTGAATGCAGGCGGCAAATAGGCAGAATCGAATAGAATACTTTACGGTATTCATTCCGACTCTCTGCTGTCGGAGTTCAAATCCAGCCGAGGTCAACTTTGCCTGCTTTCGTGATCAATAAAAAAAGTACCAGTCTAGTACTGGGGTTGATTCTTCCTCTATATCTCTTTCTCATTTCCCCTCTCTCACTTTGTATCTTTCTCTGGAAGAGAGGGATGGACTCCACCAGGCTTAAAATGGCCAAGAAACGCCGTATGTCAATACATCGCCTCTAATACTCTATCAGGAGTTAGGGCGAAAAGAAAGATCTCTGAAGGCGGAAGAGTGCAATTTTAAGGAAATATAACTGCTATTTCTGTTAGGTCAAATGACTATGTTAAAGGCTCCATTATGG
>OZ024756.1:6124252-6141752 GCA_964016885.1 Eledone cirrhosa
GGGTTTTGGTCTATATTTTATTAATAACTATTTACCAAATCGCTGCATTAAGTGACTTGAACAAAGAGAAAACGAAAACTCAAACACACATATATATACATACATGCATACATATATATATATATATATATAACGAAGGAGGTGTGGTAAGGAACCAGATGGACCACAACGCACCAGAGTACTCAATACTTAGGGTAGTAGAGTGGGTAATAGGAAAATATTATACAGAGAGAGAGTGAGAGAGAGATTCCCGAGTTGTGACGGGAAGTAACTACTGTTTAACATGGTACTCAATACACACACACACACACACACACACACACACACACACATATATATATATATATATATATATATATATATATATATAACGGAGGAAATGTGGTAAGGAACCAGGTGGACCATAACGCACCAAAGTACTCAATACTTATGGTAGTAGAGTGGGTAATAGGAACGAGTAGGAACCCGACGGCTGAGCTCAAGCCGTTTCGACGGCTAATTCTGGACTGAAAAAAAAAATTTTTTTTTTAGTCCTGAATTAGCCGTCGAAACGGCTTGAGCTCAGCCGTCGGGTTCCTACTCGTTCCTATATATATATATATATATATATATATACATATATATATATATATATATATCCTCACTAAGCAGGCCCTTGTGGATTACATCCAGTAAATTTCACCTAGATTGTATTACTCAGTCCGAAGTTATAGTATAAACCACATGTCCAAGACGCCACCCACTGAAATTATACTTGTAACAACGTAATTATTAAAAGAACTCCTTAACCACACAGATTAACAACTATACCTATTAGTATATTTTCTATTCAGTATGATAACGAGTTACTGCAATGTCTTCAGTTATAGTAAACATATGTCTGGACTCACTACACAACTTTCTTGAAGGGCTGTCAGGTTCAAATAGACCGTTCCTTATGTTTACTACGAATTAATCTTATATATATATATATATATATATATATATATATATATATAAATGTATTTATATATATATATATATATATAAATACATTTTTGTCAGATTAAAGAATAAGATGATTTTCAATTGCACTCCAGTGCATTTTCATCTTTACCTATATTACTTTAATTTTTGATTTATATAGAACATTAACCCTATATTAGCTATATATATATATATATATATATATATATATATATATATATATATATATATATATATATATATATATATATAAAATTGAAATATTATTTGTCACCCTAGCATACGTACAGATACACACACACATGAATATATATATATATATATATATATATATATATATATATATATATATATATATGCACGTGAGTTAAATAAATGATATTCCTATGCAAAATTATCTCAACATATATATAAGTATTCTGTGCACTTTTCCTATGTAAACGCCGTTCTCATTGCTGAAAATATGTTCGTCCATGTTACACTGCCATATGCATCACAGAATTAAAGGTGTTGATGGATGGGATTCAGAAAGGCTGTTTCTATTAGCTAGCTTTAGTAACATTCCGAATTTCTTTCGCCAACGACAGCATAATTTCCTCTCCAATGCAAATTTACTTTCGCAAGTTCTAAGCAATTAGCTAATTAGTCACTAAACCCCGTCAACTAATGTAATCTCCATAATGACTTCTCTTATGTAAAAGTGATAATTTATGGCAAAAGCTCATATGCCATTCACATCCTTTGTATAGGAAGAGAAACCATACATTTCATAGTAAACCTTCCCAAGACTAATTGCGGCTACAGTGATGTAAGTAGATCCTATACGAGAATTGAACATATGAACAGAAATATTGCACAGCCATCATTTTTTTAATTAAAAAATAACATCATGTTTATGTCCCTAATACCCTATTTTATAGAGTATAAACATCATCATCTCTCTCTCTCCCTTTACTACTAATACTACTACTACTACTACTACTACTACTACTACTACTACTACTACTACTACTACTACTACTACTACTACTACTACCAGTCAAAACCGAAAAAGGTTAAAACTACTACTTCTGTCAGCCGACTAACAGAGAATGAAGGACAAACATGGACAGAAATATGAACTCTTCTCTCCAAATATGTATGGAAAAACTAATAATTTTTCTTCCCCTTTTTTATTATTCGTATAAATATGCAACATAACAACATTATGCATATCCGCAGTTGAAAAAGCATATAATGCTGAAACCGGTATTATTAAATGTGAAAATATCCACTTTATAAATGAATGTTTTGATATTACACTGAAAGAATCTGTTCAACATTTTCTACTGAAAAAAAAAATCTTTTTCCTTTCTACTAATATTTGTATATATATATAGATATATATCAACTCGTGTTATATATATATATATATATATGGAGTGTATTTCATTACCAAAGGTTTCAGGAAATTAGATGATCCTTACAGAAACGTCCAGCTCGTTGATGAAAGGAAATAGTTATGTTTTGCATATAAGTTTTTTTAATTATATATCTATTAATATATATATATATATACACAGACACACACACATTTTAAATATACATACATGCACACACACATATAAAATTACATGCGCGCATCTATGCGAACTTCCATATACATTCTTACATAGTTATATGGAGTTGATGCGTTTATATATCTATGTAAGAGGGTATATGGATGTACGTATAGGTGCGCACATGTAATGTTATGCGTGTGTGTGTGTGTGTGTGTGTATATAGATTTTTTTTTCCGTTATAAGATGTTATTTTTACTCAGCCTCACTTTCATCATCTGCAAAGTAATAGCTACCAATTTACATATAGCATGACTAGGCTGTGTAACTACTAATGAAACATTTGTAAACACTTGGAATAAATTACCTTTTTATGATGTCGGCCTGTTTTATTAATCATTCTTTATCTACACTCCGGCATATAGAAGTATCGGAAACCAACTTTCTTTAACTGGTCTTTTGTAACTCGCTGAGTAACCCCTCACCGTACGTCGACTCTATCTAGTGTAGTAATTAACCATTACTGCATTCAGGATAATCCTAAGCATTTTTGCATAACCTAATATATATATATATATATATATATATATATATATATATATATATGCATATATGTATGTATGTATATCTGTATATGTGTATATATATATATATATATATATATATATATATATATATATATATATATATATATATATATATATATATTATATATACATATATGTATGTATGTATGTATGTATGTATGTATGTATGTATGTATGTATGTGTGTGTATATATATATATATATATATATACTAATATATACACATTCTGAGTGGGTATTGTTGACGGAACAGAATATCGCGCGTGCAGAAGAAATGGCGTCCAATATTCCATATCTCGTATCTCATCTTAACTTGAGATGCTTTCAAACATAATAATGTGTTGTCATTACCATGTAGTGGTCCTTCAGTGCCTACACATACACACACATAGCATACAGACACATACTCACACACACACATGCCATACAGACACACACTCACACACACACACACACATACACACAATAATGTGTCATCATTATCCTGTAGTTGTCCTTCAATGCCTACACACACATACCATACAGACACACACACACACACACATACCATACAGACACACACATACACATACCATACATACACACACATACACATACCATACAGACACACACTCACATATACGCACACACAATACACACACTTTACACAAACCATACACATTATAATGTATTGTCATTATCAAGCAGGTGTCCTTCAATGCCTACACACACACACACACACACGCACACACCCACTCACACACATACACACACTATAAACACCATAAACACACACACGCAAACATACACACACAAACACAGAGAGAGAAAAACACACCACACACACACACAACAAACACACACAAAGAGAGAAAAGCACACCATACACACTATACAACGCACAGACACACCACACACACACAACACACACACAGAGAAAAGCACACCATTCACACTATACACACGCACAGACACACCACACACAAAACAAACACCCACACAGAGAGAAAAGCACACCATTCACACTATACACACGCACAGACACACCACACACACAACAAACACATCATACACACACCACACACACCATACACAACCACACAAAGAGAGAAAAGCACACCATACACACCACACACACACACACACACACACACACAACAAACACACACAAAGAGAGAAAAGCACACCATACACACTATACACACACAGACACACCACAAACACACCACAAATACACCATACACACACCACACACACACACAACCACACAAAGAGAGAAATTCCCACCATACACACTACACACAAACACACACACAAACACACCATAAACACGCCATACACAATCTAACACACACACAATCTAAGAGACATACACACTTACACACATAATCTAACCCACACACACACACACACAATCTAACACACACTCTCACACACACACACTTATACACATAATCTAACACACATACACACTTACACACAAAATATAACACACACACACACATACACACACAATCTGAAACACACACACACATACTTATACACATAATCTAACACACATACACACTTACACAGACAGTCTAATACACACATAAACAGCTTTAGAAATCTGCTAGTGCTGTTTGGTTGTGTCAATATTTGCCAGTATTTTGTCAATGACTGTCAGAAGTAGGCAGAAGAATGATAAGTACATTAAAATGCACTGTCTTGTCCTCCCCTCTTATATACGTCTACTCTGTAAAGCTTCTTCTATCCAAAGACACTTTCTCGCCATTAAATACAGCGCTGTACACTTTTACATTTACTCTTGGATTATTTCACAGCCAATTAAGTTCATGCCAGTAAATTTCTGTGTGTGCAGTAATTAATATTTCTTTCTTCAGAAATAATCTCTGTAAATAGACACACACACACATATATAGGCTTATTACACACACACACACACACACACACACACACACACACACACACACATATATATATATATATATACACACATATAGACTTATTATTATAACGGTGGATTGGCAGTATTGGTAGAGGGTCGGACGCCATGCTTTGACGTATAGAGTTACGGCTCTTGCTATTCTGAGTTCAAATCCCGCCAGGGTTAACTTTGCCTTTCATCCTTACGGGGTCGATAGCATAAAGTACCAGTAATGCACTGGTTAATTGCTGGCCTTGTGCCTAACGTAGAAACATTTATTATATATATATATATTATATATATATATTTATAATAATAAATATATATATATATATACAATTATATATATATATACATTTATATACATATATATATATATATATATATATATATATATATATATATATATATATAATATAAGATCAAAAGATGGTTAAAGGAGTTCCATGTATTTTATTATGCGCATTTCAAAAACAAACATCATCATGCAATAATATTTGTGTTTTCATCAGATAAAACAGGAGAACATGATATGAAGGCTAAAAAACACTTGTGGATAGTGCAGTTTTAAATCAACATAGCTGATGTGTTGATTTAAAACTGCACTATCCACAAGTGTTTTTTAGCCTTCATATCATGTTCTCCTGTTTTATCTGATGAAAACACAAATATTATTGCATGATGATGTTTGTTTTTGAAATGCGCATAATAAAATACATGGAACTCCTTTAACCATCTTTTGATCTTATATTATGTATACTCCAGTCCTACAAACTGTAGAGTGCTTCTTATCCGATATCTGCATTGCTTTATTGTACTACAATAAAACTCACCTCCTACATATATATATATATATATATACACAGATATATAAGCGTATTATATACATACACACACATATGTAGGCTTATTATATACATACATATATATATATATATATATATATATAATATATATATAAAACGAAGGAAGTGTGGTAAGGTACCACGTGGACCATAACGCACTAGAGTACTCAATACTTTAGGTGGGTAATAGGAAAATGTTCAAGACCCCGACGGCAGAGCTCAAGCCGTTTTGACGGCTATTTCTGGATTTTCTGGACGGCTTTGACTGGTCCAAAAATAGCCGTCGAAACGGCTTCAAGCTCTGCCGGCGGGGGTCTTGAACATTTTCCTATATATATATATATATATATGTGCGTGTGCGTGTGCGTGTGCGTGTGCGCGCGTGTGTGTGTGTGTGTGTGTGTGTTGTTTTCTCTGATATATAGTGTTCCGGTCTTAAGAGGACTGGACTCCACCAGTTCTCTACGTCTGTATCAGGTGTTAAGGGCCCAGGACCATGGACATATAGCTAAAGCAGTTCATCAATTGTGTATATTTTAAATTTCAATACACCCTGTCACAGATCATGATAATTACCAATAACTACAAATCCGAATTTAAGATCCATTATACTTAGATTAGTCAATATATTTTATTTCAATAATTTAGTATTTTAGTCTCCTAAATATAATTAACATAACATTGAAAACTATATTGAAAATAAACCCAAACTGAATTATTAAACATAGCTAATAATTATTAATTAGTGGTTGACTTAAATAGATTTTAGACTATTATAAAATACAATAATGTATATGTATGTGAGGAAATACTTGATTATGCATATATAATTAGTACATATTTTAATGATCACATGAATGAATTCAATATAATTTTAATTAGTCTTATGTAAATTAGTACATCTCCCAGTTTGTGTCTTTCAATAACTATTTCTCTCTAAATCCCTGAATGTATCTGTTTAAGTATCTATGTGTCTCTGTGTAGCCGCACTTTGTTATAAAGAAAGTGAATGGGAATTAGCAGTAGGAATATATTGTTTAATGTAAAATATACTTCATAATGTGTACCAAGAACTGGCATGACATGTAAATTCTTTATTTACAGAACATTGACTTTATTTGCATAGAAATGTTTCATTCGATTGAGCCCGGGACTCATTCACACACACTATATATACAGGGTTGTCCAAAAAGATGTATCTATTGAAACGAAAACTTTACAATTTTTTACATAGACCTGTCTTACAGCCATGTAAGTTTTGTGTGATGTAAGTTTTTTCCTCGCATACCACCATTTTGCGAGCACAGCTCAATAGTTTATAATGTGCTCGATCCAAGCTGCTTGGCGCTGAATCACTGTGGTACTCGCACATTGAAGTATGTGATGTGATGTGATGTAGTAATTTTCTGTCCTGACTGACCGTGGCCGGCCACTGCAACCTTTAATGTTATCCTGTACACCTCCTTCTCTCTGGAAAGTCCCTCCGAAATTGTCGTTGTGTTTGGACAACCAGACTCAGTCAGGACAGAAAATCACATCACATCACATCACAAACTTTAATGTGCGAGTAGCCACAGTGATTCAGCGCCAAGGAGCTTGGATCGAGCACATTATAAACTATTGAACTGTGCTCGCAAAATGGTGGTATGCAAAACTTACATGGCTGTAAGACAGGTCTATGAAAACAAATTATAAAATTTTCATTTCAATAGAAAATGCTACTTTATCAAAAATGGATACATCATTTTAGACCACCCTGTATATATATATCCATTTTAAATAAATTTTCTTTCTGACGAACGATTCCAGACGTCTGTGTCTAGCTCGTCTGTCTTCGTGAAACCTTTGGTAAATGGAATAATTGTCTTATGTTATTTATTACATAACTATATATATATGCATGTGGAAAGAAAAAAATATATATATACAGTATTTCCCCGGGAGTTACGTTCCTAGAGCACTAGCGAAGAGTGAGAAATCGCGAATGTTGGACGTGATCCATAAAAGTGTCTAAAATCGTCAAAACATAACTTAAAATATATGACGGCAAATACGCTATATTAGCATGAATAATTTAGCATTAAAAAGCATGAAAAATTATATATTGCCATGAAAGAAGCCATAAGAATATCGCGAAAAATATCTACGACTCAGCGAATATGCGTTGGTTTCCACGAACGATTATTAGTTAGGTTCTAAGAAAATTCCGTGAATGGCGCGGTCGTGAATGTCGGAATTAGCCTGAATATATATATATATATATATATATATATATGCAGTGAAATTTCGTTATAACGAGATCGACCGAAACAAATCGAGCATTTTATTTTATCTGTTGAGGACGTACTGTTGAAGATAGCTCAGTACCTCTGAAATATGTATAATAAAATATACTTGATCACACGAATGTCTATTTTTGTTAATATTCTGAATTAATAATATATATATATATATATATATATATAGGAACCAGTAAGACCCCGACGGCTGAGCTCAAGCCGTTTCGACGGCTAACGGCTTGAGCTCAGCCGTCGGGGTCTTACTGGTTCCTATTACCCACTCTACTACCCTAAGTATTGAGTACTTTGGTGCGTTATGGTCCACCTGGTTCCTTACCACATTTCCTTCGTTATATATATATATATAAATATAAATATATATATATATATATATATATATATATATATATATATATATATATATATATATATATAAGTATATATATATATAAATATATATATAAATATATATAATTGAAGTTACCCGCTTACGTGTGTGTATTGAAGCGAATAATTGTGTATACTCTGGGAGTTTATTTAACATTACCTATTGAGTACGCTGAGATGCAACCGGTCATAGCAGTAATGCCCATGTTAGTTCCGTCAACTTATATATATATATATATATATATATATATATATATATATAGTATATATATATATATATATATATATATTTATATATATATATATATATAGTATATATATATATATATATATATATATTTATATATATATATATATATATAGTATATATATATATATATATATATATATAATATATATATATATATATATATATATATATATATATATATATAGTATATATATATATATATATATATATATAGTATTCAATGATATTAAATAAATGGAAACTATAGTTATAAAATTATATTTATTCTATTAAATACCTTAACGGTTCAAGTTTTCCAAGGAAAACTTGAACTGTTAAGGTATTTTTTCTTGTTTATGTCAAAATTTATAAAACAAATTTTGTATTTTATCTAATGAAAGCGTACCAAAGTGTTGGTACCCTTGAAAATATATATAATAGAATAAAGATGGTTTTATAAATGTAGTTTCCATTTATTTAATATCATTGAATATTATACTCCACAAAAGATGTCGAGTGCTCTCAATCAGTTATAAACATTTATATTTGTTGAATTACCAACACATTGAATACCCCTTTTGCTTATATATATATATATATATATATATATATATATATATATATATATATATATATATATATAGTATATATAGAACTTGCGAATCCAGAGTAAGCCAGAGACGGATCGTACCTTGAGCTGTTCGCCTGAGGAACATTTGTAATACGTAATAAATTGTGTTCCGATGCATTACTGATTCTTCGTGTTCCATACTATGTATCTTTACCCTTTCTAGCAGTCTCTCTCTCTGTTAGCCTCTTCCTCACCCTTCACTCACTCATTCTCTGTCACTACCTCCCCTCCTCCTCTTTCTTCCCGTTTGACCTGTGTGTAATTCTTTTCTCCCGCACGGTGGCCAAGCTGGTATGAATTTTTTCTCTCTCTCGTCTACGATTTCACAGAACTTACGTTTACCGAATTCGCAGACCAGACCCCTTCTTCCTCCCGTTAGACCTGTGCGAAATTCCTTCCTTGCTCACATTTCAACCAGGTTTGATGGTCTTTATTCTCTCGTTCACGATTTCACCGAATTTAAATTCATAAAAATCTGGGACTTGTCTCTTTCTTCCTCCCTTACTGTTACTCCACCATTTTGTTTGTTTACCCTCGCGTCCCCTTTATTTACGTGTCCCAACGACTTTTTTTAGCCGTTGCTCGCACCAACCGGAGGTATATGGTCTTTAAAGCGATGAAATGCCTATGATGGTTGGAAGATCACTGATGAAGGACAAACTTTTTTCATATGTAACCCATTTGCAACTCCGCAGCGCCCTTATTATCATATATATATATATATAAGTACAAAAGATGGTTAAAAGAGTTCCATGTATTTTATTATGCGCATTTCAAAAACAAATATCATCATGCAATAATATTTGTGTTTTCATCAGATAAAACAGGAGGACATGATATGAAGGTTAAAAAACACTTGTGGATAGTTCAGTTTTAAATCAACATATGAGAAGTAGTTTTAGATTGATGTGTGATATTGGGAAAAATATTTCATTTGGAGGGGGGGGGATGAAAAAAAGGAAGAGATGAGAGTGAAGGTGGAGTATAATGAGGAAGGATGAGGTAGGAGGAGAGCTGGGTGATAGAGAGAAAGAGAGAGAGAGATAGCTTTTATAACTGAGAAAGATATATTGTTTTACATAGAGAGGTTAAAAACCGTTGGAAGATAATGTATAAATTAAAAGAAATTGAAAATTAACGAAGAGAAAAATAATGTAAAGTTAAGGTTTGTATATTGAGGGGTTTGATAATATGTGCGAAGAAAAAGAAAGAGTTAATATGTATTGAGAATAATAAGTTAGATGAAAGGGAGAAAAGAATAATGAATTGAGGATGAATAATCTAAAGTCAAAAAATGTATATGTTTACGAAGGATTTTTACAAGGTGATATAGAGTAAAAGGTTTTCAACCTCTCTCTGTAAAACAATATATCTTTCTCAGTTATAAAAGCTATCTCTCTCTCTCTCTATCACCCATCTCTCCTCCTATCTCATCCTTCCTCATTATACTCCTCCCTCTCCACCTTCAGTCTCATCTCCTCCTTTTTTTCATCCTTTCCACCCCACCCCTCTCCAAATAAAATATTTTTCCCAATATCACACATCAATCTAAAGCTACTTCTCATATGTTGATTTAAAACTGAACTATCCACAAGTGTTTTTTAACCTTCATATCATGTCCTGTTTTATCTGATGAAAACACAAATAGTATTACATGATGATATTTGTTTTTGAAATGCGCATAATAAAATACATGGAACTCTTTTAACCATCTTTTGTTCTTATATATTATGTATACTTCAGTCCTACAAACTGTAGAGTGCTTCTTATCCGATATCTGCATTGCTTTATTGTACTACAATAAAACTCACCTCCTACATATATATATATATATATATATATATATATATATATATATATATATATATATATATATATATCATAGTTTAGGTGAAAAAACATACTTCTTGATTACAACATTCCAAGTCTCTTGAATCTCCGACTTCCCCTCTCTTCACACCGTCGCCATCTTTAATTTTACATTCAGTTAAATCAATTACACAAATCTTCTTCCATATTTTCTGTAATCGTTATCAAATCTATATTCATTAAATTACAGTGACTTGGTTTTCACTGAGTATCGATCTCTCTTAGGACTACTATTGGGATTTCTGCATTGTTCTTGTTGATATTGTTGTTCTTGTTCAATAAGACACATTTGTAAAATATAGCTAAGATTGTCAATCAGATAGAGAGATAGATATGTGTATAGATAGGTACTTAGTTTTATAGATATATATGAAAATAAATAAATATATATATATATATATATATATATATATATATTTACACCCCCCCCCCATTTATATATATATGGGGGGGGGTGTATATATGTGTGTGCATTACAACGCTGAAGCTACATCAACGTCACGGGGATATTCCCTGACCACCACCATCAGTACTACTACCACTACTATTACTATTACTACTACCACCACCATCACTACCACCACCATCACTACTACTACTACTACTACTACTACTACTACTACTACTACTACTATTACCAGTACTATTACTATTACTACTACCACTACCACCACCATCAGTACTACTACTACTAATACTACTGCTACCACCACTACTATTACTATTAACACTACTATTACCACTACTACTACTACCACTACTACTACTACTACTACTACTACTACTACTACTACTACTACTACTACTACTACTACTACTACTACTACTACCACCACCACCACCACCATCACTGTTGCTAGTGTTGTTACCATTATTACTAAAAGGAACACTTGTGTAAATAAATTCAATCTGTTTAGCTATTCTAAATCAAGTATCATGTGACATCCCTAACACTACAACATAAGGAATGGTTTATATATAACATATAACAAAATAAACAACAACAATATATAATAAATGAGATGTAGACATCAAATTGTGGGCTTTAATCGGCAATAAATTCCATTTTTTCTTACTATTTTTTTATTTTATTTAACTCTGGTATCAACATTTCTCTATAATCGATAAATAGAACATCTTTGAGTGTGATAGAAAATGTGAATATTACTTCTGAAAATATTTAGCATGTCCTTTATAATCAATGCCTTCTAATAAATACAAATGTCCGTATTACTGACACTGTGATGTTATACTCAAGGAATCGATGTATGAGTGTATGGTTCCGTAATTCCTGATAAAGTCGTAGGGGGCCCCGTATTGACACACTGGCGTTTTGGAGGAATGTTAGGCCTAGTGGAGCCCATCCAACTCCAGATATTATAACTGGCGGAGCCTATCCCACTCCAGGCCTGAGTACAGCAGATTTCTTCCAGTGAAAGTTAAAAAGAGCGAGAGAGGAACAATTAAAAAGAGATATAGAGAAACAATTGACATCAGTACTAGACTGGTACTTTTCTTATTGGCCTCGAAAGGATGAAATCCAAAGTTGACCTCGGAGAGATTTGAACTCAGAAAGCGGAGAGTCGGAATGACTATCATAAAGCATTCTATCAGACGTTCTACTGACTCTGCCAATAGCCCGCCAATGATGAATCGATAGATTCACTTTAAGCGTTGAGAATTTTTAACTTCCAATTTTCTTCTTTTTTTTCAGAAGATGTGTTTAGATCTCTCTAGTTTTTTTCCTGTTGTTATGCTTAGGTGGTTGATTTAATCCATTACCTGGATTAGCATCACCTGCTCTCTTGGAATCTATTGTTCTGATTCTTCAAACCAGGTCACTAATATTAAGGTACCTTATTCCACTTATCTCACCAACACCAAAAGTGCTGAGACGGGACATAGTCACTGCTCTAAACTCTCTGATTAAATAGTGGAAAATTTACAGAAGTTTGTGAGAGATTACTGTCTTCCTGGATATAACGCTAAATAAATATAATTCTCTGCTGTATCTCATCTGGGAATGTAATCGTAATGAATAATCTCGGAAATTGGAGTGATACAATACAGGGTTGAAATAGAAACACAGAAGAGAATATCAGAGAAAGGAATGTAAAAATCTTAAATGAAAACAATACACGGGAAAAACAAGAAGACGGAAATAATTCAAAGAAAACAAGGAGAAACTAGGTATTTTTAATGTCGAAATATAAAATTGCTGGGATTTGTGTAATATGAGGAAAGAAATATATATTGACAGTCGTTTCTATTATATACACAATGCCAGGAGTTTGGATAAAAAGGAAAAGTATTTAAATCGGCCCAAATACTTGACTGATATATTATTTTATCGCCACTGTAAGTATGAAAGGCAAAGCTAACCACGGTAGGACTTGAACTCAGCATGTAAAGGGCCATAACACTATGCTGCAAAGCATTTTGTCCAACACTCTTCCGATACTGCCGATTCAACAACATCACCGTCCTTAAAAATTATATTAATAACTGTTTCTACTTTAGGTACAAGGCCAGCAATTACCCAGTGCATTACTGGTAATTTATTTTATCGACCCCGTAAGGATGAAAGGCAAAGTCAACCTCGGCGGGATTTGAACTCAGATTGTAAAGGGACGTAACTATGTTGGAAAGCATGGCGTCCGACCCTCTACCGATACTGCCAATCCACCGCAATAAGCTGATTTTATATATATCTATATATATAACAAAAATAAAAAAGCTGAAGTTACATAAATCGTTTAATCATTATAATTATTTTCACTCTTCTCAAATGGCGGTGGACTGTCAGTATCGGTAGAGGGTCGAACGTCATGCTTTGACGCATAGAGTAACGGCCCTTGCCATTCTGAGTTCAAATCCAGCCAAGGTTAACTTTGCCTTTCATCCTTACCGGGTCGATAAAATAAAGTACCAGTATTGTGCTGGGTTATTGCTGGCCTTGTGCCAGTAGTAGAAACAATTATAATTATTTTCACTCTTCGGAATATATATATATATGGTGAGAAGCAGGCGAAACTCCAGAGTAACGGGACTCACTATTTACCCTTAATTTAGTAAAATGAATACTTAAGCTCTGCTTCGGTATTGAGTACTCTTTTTCCCTCGGCCATCAAGTCATACCAAACACACACACACACACACACATATATATATATATATATATATATATATATATATATATATATATATATATATATGTATGTATGTGTGTGTTTATGTGTCTGTGTGTGTTTATGTATCAATGTATGTATATATATATATATATATATATATATATATATATATAAGGAAAAAAGATGAAATCCAAAGTGCAACTTGAATCTTTTTTTTTAAATATATTTATTTGGTTCCTTTACCGGTTTCGCAGTTCTTGTGCTTTTCAAAAGTAGAACCAAATATATATTTAAAAAAAAAAAGACCCCAGTTGCATTTTCGATTTCATCCTTTTTCTTTATACTTTCACTTGTGTAGGACACCTTGTTTTTTTTTCATTTTGTAAAAAAAACTCAGTTTCTAATAATATATATATATATTATATATATAACTGTTTCTACTTTTTGGCACAAGGCCATCAATAACTCAGTACATTACTGGTACATTATTTTAACGACCCCGTAAGGATGAAAGGCAAAGTTAACCTCGTCGGGATTTGAACTCAGACCGTAAAGGGACGTAACTATGCCGGAAAGAATGGCGTCCGACTCTCTACTGATACTGCCAATCCACCTCAATAACAACTGCTGATGTGTTGTTACTAGTCTCAAGACATCTATAGCTGGTTGACTTCATCAGACTGCATCAGATGGTATAACTCTCCTTCCTATTCAACTTAACGCTGTATCGTTGTTGTTGTTTTTGTGTGTGTGTGGGGGGGGGGGGTATTTTTCGTGAACAACAGCAACAGCTGCTTCATCACCTTCACCTTCTTCGCTTTCTTTATCTTCTTCTCTTCTATATCCGTTACATGTGCCGTGACTAACTCCCTACTCCAGCTGACCTTGTCTAGCATTACCGTCAGAATTCCCCCCCGCCTTCAGCCCGGTGTCCTCTTCATGAACATCCTTCAGCGTTGTGGTTGGTCTCACAACTGGTCTGAGAAAATACGTGGGTGTTTGCATGCATTGCAATGTACTCCAATCTTCACACACTGACTAGAGTCCTTAGAGGTCTTAATCTGATAATCTGATCTAAGTCAGAGCTTCTCAAAGACCCCACCCATACTCGTGGGGTGGGGGGTGGGGGGGTAAACAAGGTCCAGTGGGACGTAATGGGTCGGTAGATATAGTTACATATTAAATATTAAATACCAAATGGTACATATAAAAAAAAAAGGGATCGATCGACTTTCGTCAAATCGGACCGAGGAAACAATGTTTCCGTCGGTCTTTCCAGTTGCTAATACTATCTATCGGTCGCAACTCCAGGTAGAAGGAACAACGTGAAATGAAGTGTCTTGCTCAAGGACATAACGCATCGCCCGGTCCAGGAATCGAACTCACAACCTCAAGATTGTGAATCCAATTCTCTAACCACTCAGCCACACGCCTTCACATATGGTACATATTATATATAAATAAAGGGCGGTAGATTGGCAGTATCGGTAGAGGGTCGGACGCCATGCTTTCCAGCATAGTTACGTCCCTTTACGATCTGAGTTCAAATCCCGCCGAGGTTGATTTTGCCTTTCATCCTTACGGGGTCGATAAAATAAAGTACCAGTAATGCACTGGGTAATTGCTGGCCTTGTGCCTAAAGTAGAAACAATTATATATAAATATAGTAAAATAAAAACTATATACTATTTATTTATACATAGTATATATTATATTATTTATTATATATAAATTAACGATTTATTTATTATATATTATTTACAATTTGGTGTAGGTAGGTTTCTCTGGAAACAGGGTTGGAGGTGCTGGGGGTATTGATCGTGGCTGGTGGGTATTGGGGCCGGTAACCCCAAAACATTTGATCTAAGTAGACATAGAACCTCTGATCTAAGTAGACATAGAATCCTGTCATATCTTCTCTATAGAGATAACATTTGGTAGGTGAAGTGTAGTAGGAAGATTAGGCTCAAGTAGACATAACAAACTACATATCGTTTACTTGATTAAGTCATTTCTAATAACCTAGTATGTGTTACCATATATAAAGTTGTGTAGTCAATCAAATTAATTAATTAAAATTACACTTACAACGAGAAGAAGAAAACCATTAGGTGAATAATTACATCTGATCAATAAGAAGAAAACGACTCTAGAATTTAAATTAATTGAAATTAATTCCAAATTAATTGAGGGCATGTTATGAGACGGAAGTTTCAGTTCATTGAATGTAGATTATAGACAGACGGTATGCTATACTATTACCACATATCTGTGTGTTCTATAGTCTCTAGATTATAATATATATAAAGATATACTCTAATATATGTCAACTTTTTAAACAAGCATGGACACGAACGTATATAAATTATATACACAGACACACAATTATTATTTCTACTTTTGGCACAAGGCCAGCAATTATCCCAGTGCATTACTGGTACTTTATTTCATCGACCCCGTAAGGATGAAAGGCAAAGTTAACCTCGGCGGGATTTGAACTCAGACCATAATACAGACACACAATTATGTTGGTCGGTAAGTGAAACACGATTTATGTAAGCTTTAGTACATGGCGGATCTATTGATAATTATATATATATATATATATATATATATATATATATATATATATATATATGTGTGTGTGTGTGTGTGTGTGTGAGTGTGAGTGTGATAGAGTGTGTGAGTGTGTGATAGTGTGTGTGTGTGCGTGGTGATTGTAACGTCCAGTTACTGTGCGTCACACCCCAATAAATATGTAATGAAGATCTGATACCTCGTCCTTTATATTATTATTAGGTATATATATGTATATATATATATATGGTTTTTTTTTACGATCGACTTTTCGTCAAATCGGACCGAGGAAATAATGTTTCTGGAGGTCTTTCCAATTGCTAATACTATCTATCGGTCGCAACTCCAGCTAGAAGGAGCAACTCGAAATAAAGTGTCTTGCTCAAGGACATAACGAGACACTTTATTTCACGTTGCTCCTTCTACCTGGAGTTGCGATAAAATATATATATGTGTATGTATGTGTACATGTGTGTATATGTGTGTCTGTGTATGAGTGTGTATTTGTATGTATGTATAATTGTATGTATATAAATAAATATAAATATATATACA
>OZ024756.1:6149252-6159252 GCA_964016885.1 Eledone cirrhosa
AACAACAGCAACAAAAACAAGAGAACGATAACAACAACAGCAACAAGAGAGAACGCTAACAACGATGACGACACAAGCACGAAATGGCAAAGTGAAGAGTTTGGGAGATTCCCTCCAGCTGTAAATGACAACCAACGAAACACGTGTAACTCTTCAAGCTTGAAGACAGAAATGTTTGCCTGGTGATATTTAACTCAAAAGTTTGCCATATTGTGTGATGAGGCGGTGGGGAGAGAGAGGTAGCGAGAGATGGGAGTGGTGGGGGAGATAGAGGTGGTGGAGAGAGGAGTGGTTTTTGAGAAAGAGGTAGAGAGAGATGGGAGTGGTGGAGGAGATAGAGGGGTGGTGGGGAAAGATGCGGTGGTGAGAGAGACGTGAGAGAGAGAGGTGTGGAGAGAGAGGTAGGTGGTGGCGATGTAGAGGTGGGAGTGAGAGGTGGGAGAGAGAGGTGTGGAGAGAGAGGTGTGAGAGAGAGGTGGGAGAGAGAGGTGTAGAGAGAGAGGTGTGGAGAGAGAGGTGGGAGAGAGAGGTGGGAGAGAGAGGTGTGGAGAGAGAGGTGTGGAGAGAGAGGTGGGGAGAGAGGTGTGGAGAGAGAGAGGTGGGACAGAGAGAGGTGGGAGAGAGAGATGGAAGAGAGAGGTGGGAGATTGAGGTGTGGAGAGAGAGGTGGGAGAGAGAGGTGGGAGAGAGAGGTGTGGAGAGAGAGGTAGGAGAGAGAGAGGTGGGAGAGAGAGGTGTGGAGAGAGAGGTGTGGAGAGAGAGATGTGGAGAGAGAGGTGGGAGAGAGAGGTGTGGAGAGAGATGTGTGGAGAGAGAGATGTGGAGAGAGAGGTGGAAGAGAGAGGTGTGGGAGAGAGGTGGGAGAGAGAGGTGGGAGAGAGATAGGTGGGAGAGAGAGGTGGGAGAGAGAGGTGGGAGAGAGAGGTGTGGAGAGAGAGGTGTGGAGAGAGAGGTGGGAGAGAGAGGTGGGAGAGAGAGGTGTGGAGAGAGAGGTGGGAGAGAGAGGTGGGAGAGAGAGGTGGGAGAGAGAGGTGGGAGAGAGAGGTGGGAGAGAGAGGTGGGAGAGAGAGGTGTGGGGAGAGAGGTGGGAGAGAGAGGTGGGAGAGAGAGGTGGGAGAGAGAGGTGGGAGAGAGAGGTGGGAGAGAGAGGTGGGAGAGAGAGGTGTGGAGAGAGAGGTGGGAGAGAGAGGTGGGAGAGAGAGGTGTGGAGAGAGAGGTGGGAGAGAGAGGTGGGAGAGAGAGGTGGGAGAGAGAGGTGTGGAGAGAGAGGTGGGAGAGAGAGGTGGGAGAGAGAGGTGTGGGGAGAGAGGTGGGAGAGAGAGGTGGGAGAGAGAGGTGGGAGAGAGAGGTGGGAGAGAGAGGTGGGAGAGAGAGGTGGGAGAGAGAGGTGTGGAGAGAGAGGTGTGGAGAGAGAGGTGGGAGAGAGAGGTGTGGAGAGAGAGGTGGGAGAGAGAGGTGGGAGAGAGAGGTGGGAGAGAGAGGTGGGAGAGAGAGGTGTGGAGAGAGAGGTGCGAGAGAGAGGTGGGAGAGAGAGGTGTGGGGAGAGAGATGGGAGAGAGAGGTGGGAGAGAGAGGTGGGAGAGAGAGGTGGGAGAGAGAGGTGGGAGAGAGAGGTGGAAGAGAGAGGTGGGAGAGAGAGGTGTGGAGAGAGAGGTGGGAGAGAGAGGTGGGAGAGAGAGGTGGGAGAGAGAGGTGTGGAGAGAGAGGTGGGAGAGAGAGGTGGGAGAGAGAGGTGTGGGGAGAGAGGTGGGAGAGAGAGGTGGGAGAGAGAGGTAGGTTGCAGGTGGAAACTTCTAGATGTCCTGTTTGTCTATGTAAGCTGCGCCTTACCTTCCATGTAATCACATATTCTATGTGATTGTGTAAGAGTATATAGGTATATATGTATATATTTATATATGTGTATATGTATATATGTATATATGTGTGTATATGTATATGTATGTGTATATGTGTTTATGTGTATATGTATATATATATATGTATGCATGTATATATATGTATATATGTATTTATGTCTATATGTATATATGTGTATATGTGTATATGTGTATATATGTGTATATGTGTATATATGTGTATATGTGTATATATGTGTATGTGTATATATGTATATATGTGTATATGTGTATATGTATATATATACATATGTGTATATGTATACATATGTATATATGTATATATGTATATATATGTATATATGTATATATGTATATATGTGTATATATGTGTAAATGTATATATATCTATGTTTATATGTGTATATATGTGTATATGTATATATGTATATATGTATATATGTATATATATGTGTATATGTATATATGTATATATGTATATATGTATATATATGTATATATGTATATATGTGTATATGCATTTATGTATATATGTGTATATGTGTATACGTATATATGTGTATATGTTTTTACACGTGTATATGAATATATGTATATATGGGTATATGTGTATATGTGTATATGTGTATATGTGTATATTTATATGTGTATATATGTATATACGTGTATATGTGTATATGTATATACCTGTATATATGTATATGTGTATATGTGTATATATGTACATATGTGTATACGTATATATGTATATATGTGTATATGTTTATATGTATATATGTATATATTTGTATATGTTTATATGTATATATGTGTCTGTGTATGTATGTATATGTGTGTGTGTATATATATATATATATATATATATATATATATATATGTATATATATATATATATGTATATATGTATGTATATATATATGTATGTATGTATGCATATTTGTGATTTTACTGAATCCGGGAATATAAAGGCTGAAATAATTTGTGTATCTATTTACATTGAAGTCGTTTCGCTTGCATACACTCACACACACACACACATACACATACGCACATACATACACACACACACACACACACATACACACACACGTATATATATAAGTATACATATACATAATTGCTTAAATATATATACACTCACACACACGCATATATATATATATATATATACATGTGTGTGTGCCTACATAAATAAAACAAAACTTGTATACACAGTTATTCCTGCCTTTATATATACATACATACTTATATATATATATATATATATATATATATATATATATATATATATATATATATATTCATATGACCTATGTTTGAATGCATGTATATATGCAATTATGTATGTATGTATGTATGTATATATGTAAGTATGTATGTATGTATGTATGTGTGTATGTATGCAAGTATGTATATATGTATATATACGTATGTATATATATATATATATATATATATATATATATATATATATATATATGTATGTATGCATGTATATATGTATATATATGTATGTATATATATATGCATGTATGTATGTATAGGGTGATCTGACATGGATTTGGACGTGATGGCGAAACGAAATTGAGAAATTCAACGTGTGCATCTATAAATTTATATGCTAGTAATTAGCCATGTCTGGGAGTTTATACCAGTTAAGTGAAATGTTTGCGTTCCTGTGTTTATCTCTGCACATTCATCTGCCTCGTTGAGTGCCTCTGTCTGCGTGTGTGTGACTGTGTGTGTGTGTGTGTGTGTGTATGCGTTTGTGTGTATGTATGCGTGTCTGTGTGTGTTTGTAGTTGGCCCACACCACAAACCCTATTTATTCTGCTCCAGTCGTTTGTCTGTTTGTCTATCGTCCGTTATCACTCAACATATCTATCATCTTGTGCAATTTTGTTGGCTTTTTCCTATTATTCTTTCCGTCTGTGCTACATGTATCGTTTATCTTTCTATCTTTTCGTCACCTGTCTCTCATTCGACCTCAAGTAATACAGATTACGCCGTCTATTTATTTCTATATATGCATAAGCTTTTATTTCTATATCAACCTGTATCTCTAGTAGCCCTTTAATCACCAGCATATGTCTTCTCGATTTCTCTACCGTTCTGTTGGTTGAAATATCTAGTTATATATGTATACGTTTGTTACCTTTAACAAGGTAAGCTTGTTAGAATTGAAACTGGCGCCCGAACTTGTAAATGGGAAGACACATGTTTAACCCATTTTCATTTACATTACTCTATATACACCATTGTATTTTCACAGTAAAGGATTTATCTTACATAATTATCTCACATAGCATCGAATCTATGAGATTTTGATGTTATTCATGTTGAGAACAATACCTTAATGTAGGTATGAACGGCCAGTTACAGCCGGTTTGAACAGAAACAAATGAGAGAGTTCTGGCCGGATACGGCCGCTTTAAATGCTGAAGGGTTAAAGATATATTATACAAGATATATTAACTTGCCCGCCGTGAGTCAGAGACTGGGTCTCTACGTGGTCACTTGATTGGCGAAAAATAGCAGCCGAATATCCCTCAAACCAATCTTAAATAAAATATAATGGGGTGGTCTTTGCTAGAAAGCTTTCCTTATAGACCTGCTTGATGAGGCTAACTTGGAGTTAAATGACTATAACAATTAATCTAGTTATCCAAATATTATGTATATATATGTGTATATCTCTAGATATTATGTGTATATCTCTAGATATAAATATATTATATATACTAGCAGAAAAACTACCCTTTGGGTGGTTTTCTGCTAGCATGTGTAATGCGTATATTGATATTATACGCAAGTATTTATACATTTAGATATGATATATCAAATAACATCGTAATTGACAATATACACAGAAATTGAAAGAAGACTGTGTTACACTGTCTTATGTAATCAGTTACATAATCCATGATACATTAAAAAAAAGACGATATTATATACAATATTGTATTATCTGCTTTAGGAGAAAATTAGTGACAGAAATATATGAATATTTATTTAAGCGACCGCTAACATTTTAAAGAAGTGAATCTTTTAATAAGTAATAAAATATATTTAATGAACATCCACGAAATTTAGTAGATAAATTATGTAATATTGATTCATTATTTATTCAAAGTAATCCAACTTATTTTACAAACAGGATAAAACATTATAAACCGTATGCCGTCCCGCGCTCCTTACTTTATCATAATTTAGATTTGTATCTATATTATATATGTTTATATCTACAGATGTCCACTCAAACATCTCGGTTTGGATTACTACTAAAAACCATCTAGCTTCCAGTCTAATTCTACATAGGAATATTTCCCTTTGTCTCCGTGTTTCTACTCTACTGGTAAGAGACGTTGAGTTAGAAGTAGGCTTCAGGGTAGCCGAAAACAAGACATAATTTTAATTCTTGTTTGAAGCCATTTCACTTCAGTAACCTTACAAATACACTTGAAGAAGATAGGAAACCTCTTAAATACATTTTCCTCTCTCCTCTCTATATACACTTCCTCTGTGGTGAGAGGAAAGGAATCCGTTTTCTTCATATGCTTCAATGCAGCCTGAACCACTACTTAAATCATGGGGTCTCCGTCGTTTTCGACTGTGAATATTCAGTTGATATGTCTGAATTCGTTAAACTAATGGAATATCCTATTTACATGTGTAACTTTAACGCAGCAGAATCAACGTGACACAAAATGTGACAAAGCTAGACCATTGAAAGACTTCGACACAATTTCAATCAACCCAATTTTATTCACATGGCAAGCTTGGGTCGACTCGATGCCCTGTTAAATATATTTGCCTGCGATGTCATGCAATGAAATCTAACACGGAACCTGTTAATTCTGGAGCAACATTCTCAACAACACAAACATCTACCTGAATCCATTACAACTTAAATATACTAAACACAAATTTAAATAATTTTGCAAACCGAATAATGCAATAGAAAGAAAATTAAATCGCTAAGATAACAAAAAATCTTACCATAGCAAATTTAATGATCCCAAATATTTTTGGGTTTAAAAACACATTATCAAGGGAGTAACTCTATGAGAGGCTTAAAAATCGATTGGAGTTGCCTTGTTTATCTTAACGATTTGATTTTCTTTCTAATGCATTGTTTGGTTTTCAAAAATATTTAAATTTGTGTTTCCTATTCAACAATGCTTCAAGTAAACTACACAATTCTGATAATATACTAAATAGAATGATTTCTACATTAGACACAAGGCCAGGAATTTTGGAGTGGAGGGGAAATTCGATTGAATGACCCCAGTGCATTACTGGTACTTTATTTTATCGACCCCGTAAGGAAGACAGGTAAAGCTAACCTCGGCAGGATATCAACTCAGATCGTAAAGCGCAGTAACCCTGTACCATGCAGCCTGTTATCCGACGCTCTACCGACCAAATATAATAAACACATTGTGTTTGTTCCAATACAGTTGTGTCAGTTTCTTTCTTTACCTTGGTTTCATTCGATTTTTTTTTCCAAATCGACTATATCTACACGTTAATAGATGTCTTCAACATGGAGGTCATGTCAGGAGAGGCAACTGAACTGCTACAAAACTTTTATTAAGAGAGCCCACTAATGTGTAAGGCGAACGTAGAAGACCTCTCGTAATTAAAGTGAGTCATTGGAGAGGATACAGAATTATTAGGGGAAGACCTGAGGCATGTTAGTTCTTTACTGAGGAGAAACATTTTTTAGGGGTGCTTGCTATAAAAATATATAGTTTTCTCTCGGACCACCAGTGGCCTGAGAACCACCGGAACGTAGTTAGAGATCTAGATCTGTGGTCGCCAACCTTTCAGACCTCCCGGACCACTAAATTCATAAATTTAAATCCAGCGGACTACTAATATGAATTTTAAGTACAATGCCAGCAGTTTTGGGGAAGTGAAAGTCGATTAAATTGACCTCAGTGCATGTCTTGTACTTTATTTTATCGACCCTATAAGGATGAAAGGCTATAAAATAATGATAAGAGCACTTCCATTTTATTAATAGGAAATGCTCCTACGAAAACATTTTGTAGGGATTTATAAAATATATTTAACTGAATATTATTTTTGTTGTTTTATTAATAAAGGATTACAATTGCAAATAATGTCCAGATTTTTCTGCAGATCACCAAACTTTTCTCTCGGACCACCGCTGGGATATTACATGACTACCTCACAGGGGATATTACATGACCACCACACAGGGGTTATTACATGACCCCCACACAGGGGTTATTACATGACCCCCACACAGTGGTTATTACATGACCACCACACAGGGGTTATTACATGACTACCTCACAGGGGTTATTACATGACCCCCACACAGGGGATATTACATGACTACCACACAGGGGTTATTACATGACTACCACACAGGGGATATTACATGACTACCACACAGGGGTTATTACATGACTACCTCACAGGGGATATTACATGACTACCTCACAGGGGATATTACATGACCACCACTCAGGAAAGAAGACATGACCCCCACACAGGGGATATTACATGACCACCACACGAGGGGATATAACATGACCCCCTCTCAGGGGATATTACATGACTATCACACAGGGGATATTACATGACTACCTCACAGGGAAGAAGACATGACCACCACACAAGGGGATATTACATGACTACCTCACAGGGGATATTACATGACCACCACTCAGGGAAGAAGACATGACTCCCACACAGGGAAGTCACAACCAACACACAGGGAAGACATGACCCCCACACAGGGAAGACATAACCAACACACAAAGAAAAACAAAGATCTGCTGTCTTTTGTCTTTGTAAGTAATTTTATATTTGGGCCATGTAATATCTCCATGGTGACTGAGAACAATTATTTAATGACACTAACACTTGTCGTTGTTGTTGTTTTCGTCGTGGTTGCTACTGCAGCAGTTGTTGTTGTCGTCATTATCTAACGCCACATATTTAGTGGATTGACAGAATTGGTAGAGCACCGGAGAAAATTCTTTGCAATGTTTTGTTACGACTTTCTTCGTTCTGAGTTGGAATCCTGCTGAGGTCAACTTGTATTTTCATCCTTCCAGGGTCGATAAAAGGTAGTACTAGATCGATATAATCGACTCCCCCTTTCTATGACAATGTCAATGCTAGGAAGAATTATTCAACGGAACATTAGCCCTGATTGGGTAGATGTATAATGTAATGTTAACTGTCACCATTTATCCGTTTGTAATGTCTTTCAGGCACATTATATCCAATGTGTCCTTGTGTAAAATAGCAGCATGTGATTTCAGTAAGAATTGACTGCAATTTTTAGCAAGTCAACTGACCTCAATGATGCTCAATTATTGGCACCAAAAGAAAGTTGTTGTTTTTACATAGAAATAATATTGATTCTGCTTAGTAAATCATTGCAAATGTCTCTGACAATTTATTGGTAAAGTGTTGTGTTTTCTTAGTAATATAGATTCACCAATCCTTAGGTAAATATTTCTACCGGCGAAAAAACGACAGCTGTTGGGTTTTGATTGATTTCTAAACGTACACTTGGTTTTACAATCACGTTACACCTTTCTCTTAAAACATATCTGTCTAATTGATCGTAGATATGAAACCTTTGGTAAATAATTGTTTCTACTTTTGGCACAAGGCCAGCAATTATCCATTACATTACTGGTACTTTATTTTATCGACCCCGTAAGGATTGAAAGGCAAAGTAAACCTTAGCGGGATTTGAACTCAGACCGTAAAGGAATGTAACTATGCTGGAAAGCATGGCGTCCGACTCTCTACCGATACTGCCAATCCACCTTTGGTAAATAATATCGGTTTCTAGCACTGGATAAACAAGGCTTTGCATTTACAAAAAGGGCGTATACGTAGTCGTATCGACTGGTATTGTTTTATGGGATCCCAATTTCTATTTCAGATTATAAAGAAAGATAGTTGATAAATGTGAAGGCGTGTGGCCTAAGGTGAGGACGCTGGGCGTAGTATCATAATGTCGTCAGTTCGATTCCTGGCCAGGCTCCTGCCATGTTTTCTACAGTAAAACACTTTATTTCATGTTGCTCCAATACACTCTGCTGAGAGTGAGTAGCAGCAGTAGCTAGAAAGTTAATACTGCGATAGACTGGCGTCCTATCCAGGGAGAGTCGTTTACGCTCAGTCGCTTAATCCCAAGATAGCCGGGGATAAGCACCAGCCTAATGAGTGTTTGGCTTAGAACAGAGTAGTACTTGAATCATGGAAGATGCAGAGGCCAAAGAAGGGAAGGAATGGTATTGTATTTGGCTAAAAGGAGTCCCTGAAGATGGGACATAGGAACAATGGGTTAAGACCAATAATAAGTTAATCGAGACATTAAGGGCTCGTATCGATGTGTGAAACATGCGTGCAATACAATTGACAAGAGGAAGACCCCGAGATTATCCTGATCCCACCGTAAACCGAGGTAGTGCCCACTATTCGGAAAGTTTAATACATACGAGACACGGTCTCCCGACTAATCCCGCGTCAAATGGAACAAAACCGTCTAACCCATGCTAGCGTGGAAGATGGACGTTAAACGATGATGATACCTGTAAACAAACACACACACACACACATGCCCATACACACACGCACACATACCCATGCACAATCACATACACATACCCATACACAGACACACACAAACTCATTTGTAAAAGTTGATTAGCACATTAAATTCTATGTCAATATTTCGTTTATACACACACATAGAATGATCTATTGTTATACGAAAATATTTCAATGCATGCAAGACACACACACCACACACCCACACATACATGCACACACAAACAAACACACACACACACACACACATATGTTCAAGTTGGTTAATGTTTTTAAATTCGGTGTCAATAGTCTTTTTATAAAGATAGATTTATTTATTTCCCAAACATAAATATTTCGTGGACATAGAAGACACAGTTAAGATCGTATCACGTGGACAGATCGTATCACGTGGACATGGCTTCTCAACAAGATATTTCACATTAGATATCACATAGAGAGAGAATGACATATTGACGAAACGCACAAACATACACACATATATATACTCACACACACACTTTCGCATACATACACTCAGTTACACTCAC
>OZ024756.1:6174252-6176752 GCA_964016885.1 Eledone cirrhosa
CGCCAGTGAAAAATGGAAAACCGCGAATATGGGACATGGTCCATAAAAATGCTTATAAACGTCAACATATAACGTAAAATATAGACCAGCAAATTCGGTATATTATCATTAATAATTTAGCGTTAAAAGCGTGAAAAAATATCTATTGGTAAGAAAGATAACATTAAATAATCGCGGAAGATATTTGCGATTCCGCGAATATGAAATGTTTCCACGAAAAATTATTAGTTAGGTTCGAAGGAAAATTCCGCGAATACCGTGTGTTCATTATATAATATGGCGGTGGATTGGCAGTATCGGTAGAGGGTCGGACGCTATGCCTTGCAGCATAGTTACGTCCCTTTACGGACCGAGTTTAAATCCGGCCGAGGTTAACCTTCCTTTCATCCTTACGGAGTCGATAAAATAAGTATATCATATAATGTGATGTTAGATATTGTTTTATATCCAGAACTTGTTGGGAGTATATCGTAGAGCTGTGAAATCTTGCATTCCGGGGACTATGTTGAAAAATAAACATCATTTGGTTGTTCTATGAGAATAACTTGGAGAGCCTATAATCTTTTCAACGGAACCTCGTAAATATATAATACTGTATATATATATATGCAGAGGTTATATTTAATTTGTTGGGATTCAATAAGCTTAACATTTTTTATAACTGAAATAAAGCACTCAACAGTTTAGTATAGTAAATACACGATATATTAATAAATGGAAATTATATTTGTAAAACCATATTTATTTTATTATATATATTTCAAGGTCGACCAAGGTAAATGATGGTGCGCTTTCATCAGATAAAATACAGATTTGTTTTATAAATAAATATTGACATACCCGGAAAAATACAACCTCAATGGTTGAAATCCAGCGAATTTCGACCGTTAAGGTTGTCTTTTTTCCCGGTATGTCAATATTTATTTATAAAACAAATCTGTATTTTATCTGATGAAAGCGCACCATCATTTACCTTGGTCGACCTTGAAATATATATAATAAAATAAATATGGTTTTATAAATATAGTTTCCATTTATTAATATATTGTGTATATATATATGTGTGTGTGTATTGGATTTAGGTTTAGATTACCTAGTTTCTCGAAACCCTTTGGTAATGGAATAATTATATTGTGTTGTTTATTATGTAATGAAATAGCTCTGTACTATACATAGAGCACTCTTCTTTCTCTTACCTTTTCTACGGAAATACTTTATATATTAACATACACACATGATAGGTAGATAGATAGATAGAGAGAGAGAGAGAGAGAGAGAGAGAGAGAGAGGGGGGGATAACCAACTAAATCTTGCATGTATTAATTTCAACTCTTTTTATTAATAACTACATTTCTTCTTTCCAGGCAGGGAATATGTTTAAAAATAAACCGCGTTTGGTCATTCCATGAGAGTATCTTGGTCAGCCTATGAACTTTCCAACATATGAACCTTTCAGCCGAACCTCTCACAAGAGCACGAGAAGGTAAAGAGTTCAAGATGTGAATAGGTTTATTATAAGATATAAAGGCGGTGGTTTAGTAGTATTCGGTAGAGCGTCAGACACCCTGCTTCGCAGCATAGAGTTACGTCCCTTTATGTTCTGAGTTCAAATCCCGTCAAAGTTAAATTTGCTTCTCATCCTTACTGGGTCGATAAAATAAAGTACCAGTAATACACTGGAGAAATTGCTGACCTTGTGCCAAATGTAGAAACAATTATTAAAAGATATATTATAAGATATAAGGGCACTGGTTTGGTAGTAATCGGTAGAGCGCCAGACACCATGATGTAGAGCTTAGTTATGGCCCTTTACTTCCTGAGTTCAAATCCTACCGAGGTTAAAGTTGCTATTCATCCTTACGGGGGTTGATAAAATAAAGTACCAGTAATACACTGGAGTAATTGCTCACCTTGTGCCCAAAGTAGAAAGATTATTATAAGATATATGTGCAAGAATGTAGGAATGTACAATTGTTCCTGGTAAGAAGATAAGTAAACATGTAATAAAGTAGGATGTGGTATGATCTCCAAGGGTTATATTAAGTACTTGTCGAAGTGGTTGTATTTAGTAAATATCTTTGTAGACTTATCAAAGCCCTTTTAGTGTGAGATATTTGTAACCCGCGAGGATTTGTCCGATTTCTGCGTGTTTTGTCAACTCGAAAGATCGGCACGCACGCACGCACGTACGCACGCACACACACACACACACACACACACACATATATATATAAAGAGAGAGAGAGAGAGAAAGAGAGCGATATAGAGGGAGAGAGACAGAGAGAGAAAGCATGCATATATACATATCCATAATACACGCATATATATATATATATAAACATACATCAAAAAGTACACATAATCCACACATTCAAACACATACACACACGTGTGCGTGTGTGTGTGTATATATATATATATATATATATATATATATATCACTATACCTCAATATAATGAAGGCCCGTGATTGGTTGGTTAAAGAATGGATTCGCAATCG
>OZ024756.1:6181752-6186752 GCA_964016885.1 Eledone cirrhosa
TTGAAACACTTGCGACATAAGAAAATAAAACACTGAATATATTGAGATAAGTTAGTAAAGGGGATGAGAGCTAGATACACATACACACATTTGTACATACACGATATATACATATATATATATATATATATATATATATGTGTGTGTGTGTGCACGTGTGCGTGTGCGTGTGTGTGTGTGTGTGCATACGTGTGTGTGTATTAAGTAGTTTTTTTTAATATATTGCTGTTCTTATAATAATTGTTTCTACTTTTGGAACAAGGCCAGCAATTTTCCCCAATGTATTACTGGTACTTTATTTTATCGACCCCGTAAGGATGAAAGGCAAATTTAACCTCGGCGTGATTCGAACTCAGAATGGCAAGGGCCTTAACTCTATGCGTCAAGCATGGCGTCAGACCATCTACTGATACTGCCATCCACCGCCCCATGAATGTCAGTTCCCAAATAAAAGAACGAAAGAGAGGTGAAGGGAAAAGAAGGCTTTAGTTGAATATATAAGAGATCGATTTTACCGGGCAGGGACTTTGTTGTGTTGATATATATATATATATATATTATATATAGGAAAAAGTTTAACCCCGACGGCAGAGCTCAAGCCGTTTCGACGGCTAATTCTGGACTAAATATTACCCACTCCACTACCCGAAGTATTGAGTACTCTGGTGCGTTATGGTCCATGGTCCATCTGCTTCCTTACCACACCTCCTTCGTTATATATATATATATAATGTAGGAGGTGAGTTTTATTGTAGCACAATAAAGCAACGCAAATATCGGGTAAGTAGCACTCAACAGTTTATAGAACTGGAGTATAAATAATTGTTTCTACTTTAGGCACAAGGCCAGCAATAACCCAGTGCATTACTGGTACTTTATTGTATCGACCCCGTAAGGATGAAAGGCAAAGTCAACCTCGACTGGAGTATAAATAATATAAGATCAAAAGATGGTTAAAAGAGTTCCATGTATTTTATTATGCGCATTTCAATGATGAGAACGTAAATATATATATATATATATACCGAAGCAGAAGGGGGAGAGAGGGGGGAGAGCGGGATTTTACCTATCTCTATACGTTGTATTCCACCATGTATTGAGTACCTCTTGATTAGTGGTCTCCCATGTCTTGGCACTGTACACACCCACTCTCTCTCTGACTGTATGTTTATATATATATAGATGTATATAAAAATAAAGTTAAATAAAAAGTCAAATGTTTAAAATTAGCTTCGTTTATTACTGCTATATATATTTCAGTGACAGCCATCTTTGGCTGTGACCTCTTCAGGTAGTTTGAATTAGTATACTCTTTTACCTGTTTCAGCCATCCGGCTGAGGCCATGCTGGTGCACCGCCCTTATGGTATAGACAAGTACATATGTTGTTTAGGTGTATAATATTGTCAATACTCTGATATGCCCAGTTCCTTGTTGGGTTGTTATTTCACTGAGGAACTGGGCATATCAGAGTATTGACAATATCATACACCTAAACAACATATGTACTTGTCTATACCATACTAATTCAAACTGCCTGAAGAGGTCACAGCCAAAGATGGCTGTCACTGAAATATATATAGCAGTAATAAACGAAGCTAAATTTTAATCATTTGACTTTTTATTTAACTTTATTTTACACTACTCCGGAGTAACCAAACCAACTTGCGCACTTCGTCGAGTGCTCCAGCCTGCATACTGAGGTGTTGGTATACAACCAACATATACTCAAAATCTATATATGTATATAGGGAGAGAGAAAGAGAGAGTGTGAGGGAGAGAAAGAGATAATGAGAGAGAGAGAAAGGGAGAGAGAGAAAGTGAGTGAGAGAGAAAGAGAGAGAGAGTGAGAGAGAGAAAGAGAGAGAGAGAGAGAGAGAGAGAGAGAGAGAGAGAGAGAGAGAGAGAGAGAGAGATGTAGACAGAATAAATACGGTGACACAAGTTAGATTTAAAGTAAGGTGACAGAGATATACGGGGAATAGGAAGCTGATTGTGAGACGAGTGAGAGTATGAGTGAGAGTACGAGTGAGACAGTGAGTGAGAGTATGAGTGAGAGTACGAGTACGAGTGAGAGTATGAGTGAGACAGTGAGTGAGAGTACGAGTGAGACAGTGAGTGAGAGTACGAGTGAGACAGAGAGAAACACTGATGATAATAGATAAATAAATAAATATAGAAAAAAAATAGGGGCGAGAGAGAGAGAACAAGAGAGAGAGAGAGATAGATAGAGAGAGAGAGACAGAGAGAGAGAGAGAGAGAGAGAGAGAGAGAGAGAGAGAGAGAGAGAGAGAGAGAGGGTGTGTGTGTGTGGGGGGGGGGATGAATAATTGAGAAGCTCAATGTATGATGAAAGATATAGAGAAGTGATCCACGTGTAATTGGGAAAACCTTTGACAAGCTCACGTATCACATCTATTTTACTGAAGGATTAAAGCCGGATTAACGAATGTGTACGGATTACCATCACTTTTCCAACGATGAAGAAGTGTGTTAAGAGAAAACAATTGACCCATCAAGGTAAACCAGACTATATCGACTGACTGCTGTCAACTAGGATCAACCCAACAAAATCTAATCCTAGGCCACATTTCTTTGGAATAACTTAATAGCTGTTCTTATTACATATAATTAATAAAAATAATTGTTTCTACTTTTTATCACAAGGCCAGCAATTACCAGTACATTACAGGTACATTATTTTATCGACCCCGTAAGGATGAAAGGCAAAGTTAACCTCGGCGGGATTTGAACTCAGAATGGTAAGGGACATAACTATATGCTGCAAATCATGGCGTCCGACCCTCTACCGATACTGCCAATCCACCACCCCTAAATTAATAAATATATTGATTTCTAGTATAGTTACAAGGCCAGTAATTTTCGGAGAGGGGAAAGTCGATTAAATCGACCCCACTACGTTAACTGTACTTTATTTTATAGACCCCGTAAGGATGAAAGGCAAAGTTAACCTCGGCGGGATTTGAACTTAGACCATAAAGGGGCGTAACTCTATGCTGCAACGCATGGCGTCCGACCCTCTACCGATACTTCCAATCCACCACCCTTTGCCAATGGAAAGATAACTATAGTTGATCAGCCTAAGCATGTGTCATTGAGCAAGACACTTTGTTTCACTTTGCCCCAGTTCAATCAGCTACAAAAATTGAGTTGTACCTGTAATTTGTTAAGCTAGCCTTGTTATATTCTGTGTCCCACTGAATCACCCTGTAAACTACGTTATGGATACGCGTGTTTGATGAATGCTCAGTCACTTGCACGTTAACTTCACGAGCAGGCTGTTTTGTTGATTGTATCAATTGGAACATTTGTCGTCGTAACCGACGGAGTGTCGCTGTCCATCCTATCACTTCAACCCATACTTCGTAAAACGATGATGAGTGGGATCTGATATATTGAATATATGTCGCAGCTTTAAAATACGTATCATTATTGTATGTGTTATTGGCATTGAGTAGTCAGACTCTGTAAAAAGTTGCAGGAAATGCCGGGCTGTATTTGTTGGACATTGTCTAGGCTACTGGTGGTGTGGTGTTGGGTATTGACGAGGTTACTGGTGATGTGGTGTTGGGTATTGTCGAGGTTACATGTGGTGTGGTATTGTATATTAGTTAAAAAGACCGAGTAGGTTTGAAATATTTTCATTCGAGTAGGTTTGAAATATTTTCATTTTCATTATTATTACATGGCAGTATCGGTAGAGGGTCGGACGTCAAGCTTTGACGCATAGAGTTACGGCCCTTGCCATTCTGAGTTCAAATCCCGCCGAGGTTAACTTTGCCTTTCATCCTTATGAGGTCGATAGAATAAAGTACCAGTAATACACTGGGCAATTGCTGGCCTCGTGCCAAAAGTAGAAACAATTATTATTACAAAACGGGGGTTAATTTGTTATCTCCCCTCATATAAGCCTCACTTTCCTTCCAGTAGGTAGCTTAACATATGGAAATGTCTGAGTGTGTTACTAGCGCCACCTACCAGTCGAAACGATTACACACCCATCGCTCACGACCGATATTCATATTTCTTGTTCTTCACCGACAAGACAGAAGGAATTTTTCCAGATATTTTCCTGGGATGGCAGCGTTTAACGAATTTAGAAAAGTTCACTCGTTTTCCATTTAGTTTGGGTAAAGGGGTTGTCTTTGGAATCTGTTACCATTTTTTGTTGCATTTGTCGCTGAGTCTTCATTCCATTGAAGTTGTTTTGGTTGTTGTTGTTGTTTTATTTGATGTGTTCGTATTACATGTTATGTTATTGCAGTTGTTACACTCACGTTTGCTTTCCATTAGTTGATGTAAAGTATAGAGTTTACTTTATGCAGTTGTCTTCGTCTTCTTATAACATTTGTTTTCTCCGACATATTGTTGCAGCTGTTGTTGATGTTGCTTTATTTATTCATCAGGCTTTGTTGTTGCTGTTATTGTTGTTCTGCAATGGTGGATGTTTATGAAGGTTTCTTGAATATATCATTGCGGTTGGCTTCCTTTACATCGTGTTTCTTTTTTTGTGTGGGATATATTGCCCCTGTACTCCATTATCTTTGGTAGATACTAGCGTTACTTATATTGTACTAACTGAATTAGTTATTACCATGTTGTGGCTATATCTGTGACCATTAACAAGCATAACAACAACACAAATACCTTAACACCTGTTAGCAATATTGTTTCAGTATAAAACAGAATTAATGATCATATTTCCAGACAGAACAGCTAAAGTGAATCACACGACATATTTATTTTATTTACGGAAAGCAAAAGATATTACAATTTGTCTAAATTTACAAGAGACTATAGAAGAAATAGTGTTATAAAAATATATGGTTGTTACCAAGTCAGGTTATCAGAAATGAAACCAAACGTTACAGTAACCCAATACCTTGTATTTGATAACGTTCTCTAGTGTACACACCGAGGTGTGATAAGGCTGTGCACTATTGACATGATTGCTAGAATACTGCTAAATATCAAAGTTGA
>OZ024756.1:6191752-6211752 GCA_964016885.1 Eledone cirrhosa
AACAGCAACAGTAACAGCAACAACAACAGCAAGAGGGAGGTTGTGACAGATTGAAGAGTTGGTGTAGAAATGTAAGAAAAAATAGAAGAAAAAAAGGAAAAAAAGCAGTGAAGTGTGTATTTAGAGAATAGAAAGAGGAATGGGTCTCTATTTCAAAATAAACTGAAGAGAAAGTTTTGTTCGCACAACTGTTGTCTTTACATTCAGCCTCATTAGCTAGCATATTGTCTAGAATTTCAAAGATATTTCACCAAAATACCGACCAACATTCATTGAAAACATTGCAGAAGAATTTATGCGAAAAAAAAATGATAAAGATAAAAAATAAAAATAAAAATAAAGATAAAAATATAAAAAAAAAATATCTGAAAAAAAATAAATAAAATAAAGAAAAGAATATTAAATCATATAAAAACAATATATATAAAAAAAATGAAAAATAAAAAAAATAATTAAAAAAGGAATATTAAAATATATAAAAAAATTAAAATAAATGCAAAAAATATGAAAATAGAAATACAAATAAAAATATTAATGGAATTATTTTAAGCAACTAGGGACGGATGTGTAGTGTAGGTAACGTTTATAAATTTTGGTACCATTTTTGAAAAGATGTAAAAATTCTAAGTATTACGTTTCTATTCTCCAGTCATTTTATGTGCTGAATATTACGAAAATGGTTTCTATTTTTACACATCGTTTCCTCCCGTTCCTTTGTTGCTTGTCTTTGAGAGTTATATATTTGAAATATGTGAATCTGTTATGTATTCTCAACAGACCAAGATCTAGACTAAGGAACATTCCTGTTAGGGGAACTATAAGGGTTCGCAGGGACTAGAATCAGTTCAGTATTTTCTCTATTCTGTTTTTTTTTTATTTTTTTTTTAAGGACGTGTATTTCCATTTGTTGTTGATAATTCTTCCTTGCACCATTGTATATTATCTTTATCTTTTTCACTATCTTTTATATATGTATGTATGTATGTATGTATGTATGTATGTATGTAAATTTTTATATATATATATATGTGTGTATGCACATATATGTGTATATATATATATATTTGTGTGTGTGTGCATATATATATATATATATATATATGTGTGTGTGTGTATATATATGTGTGTGTGTATATATGTATGTATGTATGTGTGTATGTGTGTGTGCATGTGTGTATATATATATATATATATATATATATATATATATATATATATATATATATATATATATATAAAGATAAGATTTCGTTTACATGTATTTAGATTATCATGTGTCACCCATAGGAGTTTTTGTCGCATCCCTAGTCTGAAGAGCAGATAGAAAATTGGGTCGGATGCATAACTCCTCTGGGTGACCCTGAGCCAATTATCTGTGGAACGCGCGTAACAGGTGGATACAATAAAAATTTAAATACATGTAACATTAAACTCCATCGTTTTTCTTAAATATATAGATTCTTTGTATAAGTAACAACACCAGTAATTCATTGAATCACCTACACTAAACACACACACACACACACACATATATATATATATATATATATATATATGAGATTCTACAGGACTAGAACTGTTTCATTGTTTAGAAATAATCAGGATTCCTGATGATTTCTAAAGAATGAAACAGTTCTAGTCCTGTAGAATCTCATCTATATTAAAACTGTTATACTCTGCAATGTATTGGGTACCTTACTTACTGTGGTTACCTCTGATTCAATCCGGAATAACGTATATATATATAGAGATAGATAAGAAAACCAAAAATCAGTGATGCATCTGAACTCAATTTATTGGGTGTTACAATTGTTTCCCCGGCGGACAGCTCGAGACCCGATCATTGTGTGGATCTGTCTGATTCTGGACTCGCAGGTTTGTAACACACAATAAATTGAGTTCAGATGCATCACTGATTTTTCGTTTTATATTATATCATACTCTGCTCTGTAAGAGCATAGAGTGCTCAACCGGCATATTGCCTATGGAATCATCTTAGCTACCATCAGACATATATATATATATATATGCGTTATTCCGGGTTGAATCGGAGGTAATTCTAACGAATGAAACAGTTCTAGTCCTGTAGAATCTCATCTCTCTCTCTATATATATATATAATATAACTTAGAGTTTACACTCAGTAGGGTCATTTACAATTATTTTAGCTCTAAGAATCACTTCTGAGCAGTATAAATTAATATATGATAAATATTTACATGTTTTTGTTGCAATTGACAATAAAATAGCTAGAATGAAATATCTTAATTCAAATACATAAATCAATATACATAAATCAATAATCGATCTAATTCAAATACATAAATCAATAATCGATCTAAAAAATAATAAATCAATACTCACAAACATATATGGGCAAAAGGCCTTTTGCCCATATATGTTTGTGAGTATTGATTTATTATTTTTTAGATCGACACAGGCAGAATATATATAATAGCGTATAAGTATCGTAAGAGATAAGGAAGAAAAGAGGTAGAGAGACGTGCGATACAGGTTACTAAATGCCAACAGCCGAAGCGTGTTGTACTCAATTCTTGGGTTAGCAGAGCTATATAAAGAATTTGTTTTAACGGCTTGTAACTCCATTCATTCATTCATTTGCATATATATATATATATATATATATATATATATATATATATATATATATAAATTAATTAATCAATTAAAAGTAGTAAAACGGGGTTACTTCACTATAATTAATTTATAAAGAAATTATTGTGAAGTAAACCCGTCATAACTACTTTTAATTAAATAAATTAAATAAATGACTCAGTCACTTCTAATCACCAAATTTTGACTGGAATAAATTGCAGACGTGAAGTGCTTTTGGTTCGATTGGGCCGGCTTATCCCCGTGAGGTTATAACCTAACGTCCACTTTAAGCACCTTATCTTCTGCATTATATATAATGGACTCTACTGTCGATATCCGACGTATGAATGTTCAACAAAAGGTCAGCTCTCTTGATGGCGATCTCTCATGTGACATTTCAATCCCTATCGCCTACGGATTTCGCCTGGAAAAGACAGGCGGAAATGTGAGAAAATGAACCGATCTTGAACTAACCACACAAAGTTTTGTTTTAAGTGGTGAAGGCTTGTGACGGACCAACCACACTTCATATATAGTGTATAATATATACTGTAAAAAGTGTATATATAATGTATATATACTGTACAGAGTGTATATATAATGTATATATGAGATCTTGAACTAATCACACAAAGTTTTGTTTTAAGTGGTGAAGGTTTGTGTAGGACCGACCACACTTCATATATAGTATATAATATATACTGTACAAAGTGTATATATAATGTATATATACTGTATATATAATGTATATATGAGATGTTGAACTACCCACACACAGTTTTGTTTTAAGTGGTGAAGGCTTGTGTAGGACCAACCACACTTCATATATAGTGTATAATATATACTGTACAACGTGTATATATACTGTACAACGTGTATATATAATGTATATATACTGTACAAAGTGTATATATAGTGTATATATGAGATGTTGAACTACCCACACACAGTTTTGTTTTAAATGGTGAAGGTTGTGTAGGACCGACCACACTTCATATGTAGTGTATAATATATACTGTACAAAGTGTATATACTGTACAAAGTGTATATATAATGTATATATACTGTACAAAGTGTATATAGTGTATATATACTGTATATATAATGTATATATGAGATCTTGAACTATCCACACAAAGCTTTGTTTTAAGTGGTGAAGGCTTATGTAGGACCGACCACACTTCATATATAGTGTATAATATATACTGTACAAAGTGTATATAGTGTATATATACTGTATATATAATGTATATATGAGATGTTGAACTACCCACACACAGTTTTGTTTTAAGTGGTGAAGGTTTGTGTAGGACCAACCACACTTCATATATAGTGTATAATATATACTGTACAAAGTTTATATATAATGTATATATATTGTACAAAGTGTATATATAATGTATATATGAGATGTTGAATTACCCACACAAAGTTTTGTTTTAAGTGGTGAAGGTTTGTGTAGGACCAACCACACTTTTTGGAACTGACGACCCATATCTTCGGTGTAAATATTTACCACGGAAAATACGACGACAGCCCTCAGCTTTTTATGACTCGAAGTTTAACTAAATAATTGTTTCTACGTTAGGCACAAGGCCAGCAGTTACCCAGTACATTACTGGTACATTATTTTATCGACCCCGTAAGGATGAAAGGCAAAGTTAACCCCAAATAATAAGTCTAAACGGTATGAAATCGTGTATTGAAAGAAATATTGTTTTATTTGGGGAGTGTCAAATTGTTATAATATTGCCAGAATGTGTTTTATTATTATTTCTGGCAATATTATAACAATATCAGTCTCCCCAAATATAATAATATAGATACACACACACACATATGTGTGTGTGTGTGTGTGTGTGTATGTGTATGTGTGTGTGTGTGCGTGTGTGTAGCAACCGAGGTCTTATATAAAAAAACGAAATCGCTTCGTCGTTCAATTCTGCTTTCCTCGCCGAAGAAAATACGATGCTATCAACGGTAAAATGTTACTTTAACGTTTTATGACTTTTAACTGTGTGTCATAGATGTGCCCTTCCAATTGGTTGAGTGTTTAAAGGACTGTGAACACATGAGCTTAATACAATTTGAGAAACAGCTATTCCTTTTAAATTTTAGCTATTAGTTTTGACATAGTTTTTCACCAAGTGTGTTAAAATGTGTACGAAAGTTTGTGTGTATAGAAGCAGAAATATTAGTGTGTGTACTATGGGAGATATTTGTTTGAAGGTGATTCAAACGTCATGTGTCCTTCTTACAAGGAGGGCAAATGGAATGAAAAAAATATCGTATTAAAGAGAATAAAGAGAAATATGTAGTAAAAGCCAGAGTGTAGAATATGAGACATTTTTTCATGTCAAACCAATTCCCAACATCAGAATGAGCACAACCAGACACACTTCATGTGCCCTCACCTTACTTTACAGAAAAGGACCTGTGGTTGTCGTTGTTTAGCCCTCAGTCACCCCTAATTGAGCAGACATATTTCTATTTCTACGATGATCATAGTGATTATTTTTGTTTGTTTTTTTCTTTCAACTTGGATCTCCCTGAGAAATGTTGCAGGGCAGGGCAAGAGTGGCGGGAGACGATAAGGTCTCAACATTCATGTGACGTAAAAAGTGTTTTGGTGGTGGTGGTGGTGTTGGTGGTGCTGGTGGTCGCAATGATTGTTGTTGTGGAGGTAGTAGTGGTGGTGGCGGTGGTGTTGGTGGTAGTGATAGTGGTGGGTGTGATTGTTGTTGTGGTGGTAGTGCTGGAGGTGGCAATGGTTGTGGTGGTAGTGGTGATGTGGGGGATTGTTGTTGTTGTGGTGGCGGTGGCGGTAGTGGTGCTGGAGGTGGTGACAGTGAAGGTGGTAGTGGTGGTGCTGGTGTTAGTGCTGGTCGTGGTATTGATGCTTGTGGTGGTGGTGTTAGTGTTAGTACTGGTGGTGGTAGTGTTAGTGCTGGTGTTGGTAGTGTTGTTGTTGGTGGTGGTAGTGCTAGTGCTAGTGCTGGAGGTGGTTGTGGGTTCAGTACGTAGTCAAAGGTTTCTCCTTGCCTCCACGACTCCAAGCTGATAATCCCGCTAAGCCCTTCCGACACACACACACACACACCCAACACCCCGGGTGTGTACATCTTATTTACAGTTATCCTACACTAAATACTACATTACCTATTATCATATTAGCTACTAAATTTTGAAGATGTTAAGTTATGATTTAATGGAACATGGCTGTTGTTTCTTGCAGGACAAATGACCACCTTCTTAGTGACTCTGGTCATATCTACTGCAAATAATTAGTAAAACTTTTTGTGAAATCTACATATTTCCTATATTTTAAAACTATTTCATTTTTAATCTTTTTTCTCGTTACTTTCCTTAACTGTCTCAATGAATGTGGTGTAGGTGTTAATGTAATGGTTTCTTATATAGGCGCAAGGTCAGTAATTTTGCGGGAGGGGAAAGTCGATTGAATCGACCCCAGTGCATTACTGGTACTTTATTTATCGACCCTGTACAGATGAAAGACAAAGCTAATCTCAGTTGTTTTTTAAAATCAGAACATAAAGGGCCGTAACTATGCCGGCAAGCATGAAGTCCGACGCTCTACCGGTTCTGCCGATCCAATGTAGTTGTTGATATAATGAGTTCTACTTTTGGCACAGGCCCAGCAATTAATCCAGTACATTACTGGTACTGTATTTTATCGACCCCGTAAGGATGAAAGGCAAAGTTAACCTCGGCGGGATATTAATTCAAGTCATAAAGGACCGTAATTCTATGTTGCAAGGCATGGTGTCCCACCCTCTACCGATACTGCCAATCCACCGCGCTTCCACACTTATTATTATTATTAATAATAATAATAATAATAATAATAATAATTGATTCTACTTTTGGACAAGGCCAACAATGACCCAGTACATTACTGGTACTGTATTTTACCGACCCCGTAAGGATGAAAGGCAAAGTTAACCTTGTTGATATAATGCAAAACCATAAGTGGGTGAATTGGGAGAGTCGTTAGAACATCCGGTAGAATGTTTTGTGGTTTTCGTCCTAAAATTTCTATCCTTAGTTCAAGTCCTGTTGAAGTCAACTTTATTTTCCTGCCATTTGAGGCCGATAAAAAAGGTACCAGTCTAGTATTGGGGTCGATTCTTCCTCTCTATCACTATCTTATTTCTATTCTCTCAATCTCTCTCTATCCCTCTCTGGAAGAATCTGCTGTGTTCAGACCTGGAGAGGAGATGGGCTCCTCCAGGTTTTTAAGAATGACCTAAGAAACGCCGCATGTCAATACAGTATCCCTACGACTCCACTAGGAGTTACGAGTCCATACAATACTATAAAACAAAGCTAATATGGAAGAAAACGCGTCGGTTTCGACGATGTGTGTTCCAGTGATACAAATAAACGGAACAACTTGTACCTGAAATTAACGTGTAACTAACTAGCTGAGCAATCCAGAGATACGTGTAGCCATATAATAATTCTCAGGGAGATTTAGCGCGACAGAGTGTTAAAATGCTGGCAATTTGAATTTCAAGTAGAGTTTATCCGATGGGCTTCGACGTCGTTACCGTCTACCCAATATCATACACAAAGTGTGGAGCACAGCATAGATATGTAGAATCTTAATGAAATTCTTAAAAAAAAACACATGCCACTATGTAACATAAAGCTGCACCCCTGAATTACAGGCACGACCCTATGGTAATAACCACTAGTCCAAAATCTCATACAGCGATTTCGACCCCGAGACAACGTGATAGCAAATGACTCCAATATGTGATTCATAAGTTCTGTGTCTAAAATAAGCGAAATAACATCTGTTATAGTACAAAGGGATACAGTTATGGTCTGTTGTCACAGGATGAGATCTAAATTGGTTCTCTATATCATACAGGAATTACAAAAATATTCCCGAATGATAGATGAGAAAGAGGAAAATAACCTAACCAATTCAGAGATATGTGTGAGTAAAATGTTGAAATGTGTGACGTATGAGGCTCGCTATGTTTTGGCGTTGCTCGTGGTACAGAAAACAGCCAATCAGAGAGAGTTTACAGAAAACTAGTTTCTCTAACTCTTTTTTAGCTACTTTTAATTTTGTTTATTTCTTATGATTTTCTAGACAAATAAGCATCATTATTAGAGTAGAAACAAATCCTGCCGAGGTTAACTTTGCCTTTCATCCTTACGGGGTCGATAAAATAAAGTACCAGTAATCTACTGGTTTATTTGCTGGCCTTGTGCCAAAAGTAGAAACAATTATTAGATTCGGTTGACCTGCTGAAAATAACAGTTAACTCACACCAAACACGATGAAAATTTCGGAGGAGAGTAAAATGCCACACAAGGACGAATATTTTATTACAAATACAAACATATTTAAAAATTACTACCTCCCTACGGACAAAATACGCTGCACGCCAGGTCCGAACACGAAAGAGCCGAACTCCCACTGTCGTTGTCCCCATCTCTCTCACCCTCTCCATCTCTCTCTGTATTATGAGCAAATGAAGTCCTACGTGCTGGCCGCTCCCGCAGCCCCGACAGACAGACTGGAGAAGGCGTTTCCTCGGAGGATGGTAAGAGAGATGCGCTGGAAGAGCCTTTCCCTCTCGTGAGGCTCACACCTGCGGCTAGCCAGCTGAGCGCATAAAAACAGTACGCCCTGATTAATGTGATGTTAGATAAAAAAATATCTGTTGAAAAATCAAAACTAAATGGATGGTCGCGACTGGGAAAATCATTCAATTTTTTTTTTTTTTCTAAATGAAATTAAATTCCAAGGTAATGAAAAAACAATAACCACCAGCAACATTATGTAGATGCTGTAATCTTTAATAGATTTTCACAAATATACGGGAAGTTAAGGATTACCTATAAAATCTTTCACTTTACTCTGAAGAAACAGGCCGCAGAAGCTGGCTGTGTGTTTATGTAATTTGTTTCAAGCCTACAAAGCTTCGGGTACAATCGAACTCTCTGGTAAAATAAACAAATACCGGGTTTAACCGGCAGCTTCCACTTCGCACCGGTCGCCGTCGAGACCTTATGCGTACTTGGATCCGTTTCTGCCGAGTTCCTCCGCAAGTTTGGAACGTCGGCGGCCCGTCTGAGGAGTGAAATGCTTTTGCTGTCTTATCGGCGGGGCACATCACTTCTGCCCTCTTGCCCTAGGCCCAAAATCCAATCCCCCCCACACCCCTCATCACCCTCTCTTCAGCAACACCAGAACTCTTGCCATCCGCTCCCCTTACCGTGCTTTTTCTTCTTTCTTTCTCTCATTTTTTTCTATATTTCCCTATTCTTTCCTTTTAGCCCCTCCTCTTTTCTTTTAAAAATAAACTTCTGTTCGATTTAAAGTTTTCAGAAAATTGAACAACAAATTCGAGCCGACTAAGGCTCAGCAAATATTGATTTCTAATTTAGACACAATCCAGAAAATTTGATCGTATGACAAAGTTGATTAATCCACCCCAGTACATGACTGGTACTTTATTATATCGACTCCGGAAGTTTGAAGCGCAAAGTTGAACTCGGTAAGATTTAATCTAAAAATTCTAAGATCCAGATCAGATGCCGCGATAAGCTTCCATCAGACGCTCTACCAATTCTGCCAACCCACCACCATTGTTCAGCCTCGAATAGAACAGATAATGAGAATCTTGATGTGTTTTAGGACTTCGACGTCGATGGTGATGGTGATGATGATGATATGGACGATGGTGGTAGTGGTGAACATGGTGGTGGTGTAATGGTGGTGTGATGGTGGTAGTGGTGTTAGTGGTTGTGATGGTGGTGGTAGTGATATAGGTGGTGGTGGTAGTGGTGGAGACAGTGGAGGTAGTGGTGTGGAGATGGTGGTTGTGATAGTGGCAGTACTGGTGGTGGTAGTGGTGGTGGTAGTGGTGCAGTCAGTGGTTGTGATGGTGATATGGGGGATGGTGGTACTGGTGGAGATGGTGGTGGTGTAATGGTGGTGTGATGGTGGTAGTGGTGTTAGTGGTTGCGATGGTGGTGGTGGTGTAGTCGGTGGTTGTGATGGTGGTTGTGATGGTGGTAGTAGTGGTGGCGGTAGTGCTGTAGTCAGTGGTTGTGATGGTGATATGGGGGACGGTGGTGGTGGTGGTGGTGCTAGTGGTGGTGATGGAAGTGGTGGTGGAGATGGTGGTTGTGATGGTGGTAGTAGTGGTGGTGGTAGTGGTGTAGTCAGTGGTTGTGATGGTGATATAGGGGATGGTGGTACTGGTGGAGATGGTGGTGGTGTAATGGTGGTGTGATGGGGGTAGTGGTGTTAGTGGTTGCGATGGTGGTGGTGGTGTAGTCGGTGGTTGTGATGGTGATATGGGTGGTGGTGGTAGTGGTCTGGAGATGGTGGTTGTGATGGTGGTAGTAGTGGTGGCGGTAGTGCTGTAGTCAGTGGTTGTGATGGTGGTAGTACTGGTGGTGGTGTAGTCAGTGGTGGTGATCAGACTGATGAGGAGTATGGTGGCTGTAGAATTGACGACAATGATAATAAAGGGGGCAGGGTGATGATGGTTGTCGCAGTGGTAGTGATGATGATGATGGTGATTATGATGATGATGAAATTAATGATGCTAATGATGGTGGCGATGGTGATGATGATGCTTGTCAGTACTATGTTAAAGAAAGCCTTAATAGGATAAAGACTGCAGCTGTACAAACTGCAGTTCAGCTGCAGTGAAAGACGGACTACAATTGTGAAACATTTTCATGTATTGTACTGTTGTAGTTGAATAGGGAGAGAGGGGGAGATATATATATAGAGAGAGAGAGGGAGAGAGGGGAAGATAGAGAGGAGAGAAAGGGAAGGTTGAGAGGGGGGAAGAGAGAGGGGGAGAGGGACAGAGAGAAAGAAAGGAGAGAAAGTGAAGGTTGATAAGGAGGAGAGAGAGAGAGAGATATATATATAGAGAGAGAGAGGGAGAGAGGGGAAGATAGAGAGGAGAGAAAGGGAAGGTTGAGAGGGGGGAAGAGAGAGGGGGGGAGGGACAGAGAGAAAGAAAGGAGAGAAAGTGAAGGTTGATAAGGAGGAGAGAGAGAGAGAGATATATATATAGAGAGAGAGAGGGAGAGAGGGGGAGACAGAGGAGAGAAAGGGAAGGTTGAGAGTGGGGAGAGAGAGAGGGGGGGGACAGAGAGAAAGAAAGGAGAGAAAGTGAAGGTTGATAAGGAAGAGAGAGAGAGAGAGAGAGAGAGAGAGAGACTTCATAGGAAAACATGTGGAGCTTCGTGTTAATGAAGAAATATTCCGACCATGTTTTTCACTATATATTATTTTTCAATGTTTTCATATGTAGGGAAGATGAGTGTGTATGTGTGTATGTGTGTATGTGTGTGTGTGTGGGGTGTCTGTGTGTGAGTGTGGGCGTGTGTGTATGTGTCTGGGGGGGGGGGGGGGGGGCGAATGAGTGAGCGTGTATGTGTGTGAGTGACTATTTTCTTTTTGTGTGTGTGTGCGTGTGTGTTGTGAGAGAGTGTGTGTCTGTATGTGTGTTTGTATGTGTGTGCGTTTGTGTCTGTGTGCGTGTGCCTCTGTGCGTGTATGTGCCTGTGCGTGTGTGTATGTGTTGTGGGTGTGTGTATGTATGTGTGTGTGTGTGTGTTTGTGTCTGTACTTGTGTAAAAATGGCTGTAGTGGTAGTTAGCTATAGCGATGATTATTGTTTTGGTGGATTGGCAGTATCGGTAGAGGGTCGGACGCCATGCTTTCCAGCATAGTTACGTCCCTTTACGATCTGAGTTCAAATCCCGCCGAGGTTGACTTTGCCTTTCATCCTTACGGGGTCGATAAAATAAAGTACCAGTAATGCACTGGGTAATTGCTGGCCTTGTGCCTAAAGTAGAAACAATTATTCTCTTGGCTTTAGTGTTGTTGGTGAAGGAGATAGTATAAATATTGTTGGTGATTACAGTAGATAGTGCTGTGAGATGTTTAGGTGCAGACATGTTTTATATGTCGTAATAACAGAGTTTTTATTTGGTTTCTGAAGTGAACATTATATCACTGGTCTATTATTTCTATCAACAACTTCTTCTTTACTCTTGCCAGTATCATATTAGATTGCACTTACATTGATCTTTGAACAAGATTATGGCATGTGGCGAAGAAGCTTCGCAATCTCCAGGCTTCAGCCACTGACCTACTACGTCTTGCACTCTCAGATCAGTGTTTTTACCATAGGTAAAGACCCTCTTCGGTCAAGAATGACCATGACATTTGCACCTAGAAAGTTTCCCCCCTTGGCACAAGTCCGGGAAGGGTTGTTTGTGGAAGACCAGCAGTCACCTATATATACCAGGCTCCACTCTCCACCCCACCGATGTTATCCAAGGGAAAGGCAATGGTTGATACAGCTTCGCACCAGTGACATCACAGCTCATATATACACTGGACATACACTATATATACATTATATATACATTATATATGATGTTATCCAAGGAAAAGGCAATAGCCAGTACAGCTTGGCACCAGTGACGTCGCAACTCATTTCTATAGCATAGTAGACTGGAGCAACGTAGAATAAAAGTCTTGCTCAGAGAATCGAACTCACAGCCTTCCATTTGTAAGCCCAATGTTCTAACAACTAAACCATGTGCCCTCACCATACCGTTGGGTCAATCCAAGCCTTGGCAGTGAAATTGGATAAACACAGCCTGTATGGAAACCCGTCATGAAATTCAAAGGCCTAGATGTGTTACATATTCTGTCACACTCGGTCAGCTTTGGAATTATGTTAAGGATACATACATATCTGAAATGCTCGGACACTTAAAGGAAAATTCGGGAATTGAACGTTCAATTGATCGAACAACTGTAGAACCATCGTCGAGTCCGACGGAGGATCCATCATGACATTCATAATAACCATATCTTTCCAAGGACTATGGCGGAAAATAAACCTCAGTTGGTCAATGTGTGAACCTTTTATCCAACCCACGTATATAAATATACATATATATACATATATATACATATATGTGTGTGTGTGTGTGTGTGTGTGTGTGTGTGTGTGTGTGTGTGTGTGTTTTCTCCCTTATATATGTGTATATATATATATAACGAAGGAGATGTGGTAAGGAACCAGATGGAACATAACGCCGTCGGGGTCATACTTTTTCCTATATGTATATACGGGGCTCGGCTGTAAAGTTCATAAGCTGTCTATGAAGGAATGATGCTAAAGCTGTGAAATCTTGAATGCAGTAATTTCAACGCTTCTTATTAATAATTGCATTATTTCTTTCTAAGGACTATGTTGAAAAATAAACCTCATTTGGTCATTCCATGAGAGTATCTTAGCCAGCCTATGAATATTTCAGCCGACCACTGTATGTCCCTCATTGATACTATCACCCACAATACTATGAACCCCTTCAACATAAGCTACAATGTAACAACCCCACAATGCATCAGTTTAACACATTTCCCTGACATCTTGTATCTCCCTAATCGCCACTCATTACTCTTCACTCTCGCTAAATGTTACCAATCTTGTCAGTAATATGTTGTTGATCAACACCAAAGTCAGACCACGGGTCTTCAGAATTAATGCCCGCCCCCACAAAAACTGAAATATTTTTACTCTAATCTATTTATCAAATTAAAATTCTTACATTAAAACAAAAAAAAAAGTTTTTAAAAGACGAAAACAAAAGTTAATTTCATTTTCAAGCACGTGATCATGATTGGCAACTGAAATGGTTTGAAAAAATTAAATTAAATTGAAAATGAATGAATTGGTAATTTTTGACCCAAGAGATAAAATGTTTAGTCCTTATCACCCGATCAGTGTCTGTTTGGTATGTGCCATAAGGTTAGCAGTCTAATTAGTAGGCTAGTGGTATATACAATCATCATCATCACCATCGACTTATTGTTGTTGTTGTTGTTGTTGTATACATATCTCCCGTTTCTCGGTTTCTACATGATCAAATTTCTTTCAATTAGTCTTATTAAAAGCCCCCTATATTCTGATCAAAATTATTATTCCTTTTTTTTTCTGTAATTTTAATTAATTTAAAGAAAAATATTTCCACAATCTGCCATAATTTGTTCATGTCAGTCCTCAGTTAGGGGAGTATTTCCTCAGTCTAGGGAGTATTTTCTGACAATTTACGAAATTATCATAGAAACCAATACGAAAAAATGTCTCGTACTTAGACATAACATTTGATATTATAACGTGGCTGTTGAATTATCTCTTCTATCTAGACCCCCCCCCCCCCTCACGGCCACATAATACCCTCACCCCTCCTCAATGCCACGTAATACTCTCAGAGTCCCCACCCCTATTTTCTGAGATACCTACCTACAGGCAACATTTTTTGTAAGAAAATGATGATTGATTTTAAATCAGTGATATCATTTATGGAGAAAAACTCTGCATTTCAATATTACTCAATGTAAAATGTAATGCATTAAAAATTGGAAAATGTTTTATGTAATATATCAAATCAAAATTACATTATCAAATATTATTATTAATTTGTTTCTTGTAAATATTTTTTTTTAAAATAGCAATTCAAAACTTTTGTGAATAGGCATCATATCTTGTCATTTACCTATGGTTTAAATTTCATATAAATCGAAGGGAAAACATTTTCAGCGAGGATTTGTGCCCCCGGCCAACCATTTGATTAAAATTAAATATACTTATTCAAGTACCCTGGGCAATGTAGTTTCAGAATATATATGGTCTATCTCCAAAAGCACAGGAGGAGTTCATGAACAACAAACAATCAGACAGGAATACAACTTTATATATATAGATAAATAATATAATATACACTATGTTTATATATATATATATATTATTTATTTTACTATATTTATATATAATATCTATATTTGTTATTTAATATACTGATCATCTCTACCACCCCCTCATTGCCTCTTTAGGCCTCAGAACACCCCTGGGTCTTCTCAATGCGCCAGGAGGGGCAACAACACCCACTTTGAGAACCTCTGATCTAAAGGATTAAAACTATCAAGAAAGTAATATTAGTTAGAAAAGGGAATCGGAACCACACAACATCACAGGACAGACCATCATCTCCTTTCATGGGAAATAAAAGACAACCCAGTATGTAACTGTGGTGGACCCTGACCAGACAGTGTTGCACGTTATTCAGGATTGACCTCTCAGACATTTTCCCGGCGGCCTGGATGTAATCCGTAATACTACAAATGCCTTAGTTTGGCACACCAATCTCTATCTATCTATCTATCTATCTATCTATCTATCTATATATCTCTCTAACTATCTATCTCTCTAACTATCTCTCTCTCTCTCTCTCTCTATCTCACCAGTGTACATATGTCATACAACAAGAAGTAAGAAATGGAATCGAACACAACAATTCGTCTAATTATTTGGGCTGCTACACTTTACAACTTTTATATTAGATATCGACATAGCTGTGTGGTTAAGAATTTTTCTTTGCAACAAGATTTATTATAAATGTTAGGGAAAATTGTGACAGCATCTAACGCTTGCAGCGAACACCTGAAATCATCAGCAAATTGGTTCTATGCAAATTCCAGCTGCATTAACTAATGTCGAACGTAGCAAGACATTATACTTTAATTCAATGTAATGTCGTGAATTAACGCTGAGAGCATGAATAAATATATTATACAGTACAGTGTCATTGCATATTCAATATTTCATAGTATGTAATATAAGTATTATTGAGGGTTAGTACATGGGAACATTAATTTGAGGTGATAAATCAACATAACACAGTTGGTGATCTACTCTCTCTCAAATTATTACCATATATCTATCTACTTTTACTAAAGTAGTAGTAACTTTCGCAACAAGTGTGTCACAGTTTGATTACCACCAGTCAGTGTGATGGTATATATAAAGAAATGCCAGTGAAAAGAAAACTTCATTAGCCTAGGTTTATATTCACTAGAAATAGTTAAACATTTATATTTAATACAGGAGAGAAGACGTTAAGTCACGTGGTAGTCTTTACAAGCAGATAGCTGTTCCTTTTAACACTTCAGTAAATTTCTTGAGATTTTCTATGGGTACTGTTATGTTTAATATTGTGGGTGTACATATAAAAAACACATGCGAATAGGCATATATATATATATATATATAGGGGAGGGTCATATTTGTGTAATATTGCCAGAATTAACAACAGAACACACTCACTGTTTGGTTGGTTTTCGCTTCTGTGTCTTTTATATCGGTAATCTAACTTACTCAGTCCTCAATGTTGCCATTGACTGACCGACGGTCAAAAATAATACAGATACAATATAGACACAAACACATATATATAGTTTATCATAAATCTTTCGTTGCACATCTGCAACATCGTCAGTGGTGTTATATTTTCCTCCTGTTGTGTTGTATGTCTACGCCATTTTTTATTCAGTCTGTCTATATATTTATTTATATATATATATATATATATAAGAGAATGATTGAGTGAGTGAGTGAGTGAGTGTGAGGGTGAGTGAGTGAGTGATTGTGATTGTGAGGGTGTGTGTAAAAAGTAAACAGAAATAACAAAACAAACGACACAACACATTGAAGAAATATATTAGTTTAACGCTAAAAATAGCAGGAACATGTATTGACGGTGCAAATTAATTGCGTCCGTGGTGGTATGCCGTATGAGCACTCGATGGTGTAGGGGAGCAGATTATCAATAATACTTGTTTTTAATTTTGGCACAAGGCCAACAATCATCGCAGTGTATTACTGGTACTTTATTTTATTGACCCCGTCAGGATGAAAGGCAAAGTTAACCTCGGCGGGATTTGAACTCAGATCATAAAGGGCCGTAACTCTGTGCTGCAAAACATGGCGTCCGACTCTCTACCGATACTGCCAATCTACCGTATCAATAATAATAATAAAAATTGTTCCTACTTTTGTCACAAGGCCAGCAATTAATTATTACTGGTACTTTATTTTATCGACCCAGTAAGGATGAAAGGCAAAGTTAACCTCGGCGGGATTTGAACTCAGGGCCCGTAACTCAAGGCCCGTAACTCTATTCATCAAAGCATGGCGTCCGACCCTCTACCCATATTGCCAATCCACCGCCATCAATAATAATAATAATAATAATAATGATTTCATTTATTAGCCACAAGGGCCGACATGTAGGGGACAATACAAAGACAGGGACAGTGGGGGTTTACAATAAGGTCGAGTAAAAGTGCACTAATAATAATAATATATAAGGGAACAAAGATCAGTGTTACATCATATACATATTTAATTACATATTACATATGTTTCACTGTCGATCAGCTCGAGGAACGATCGATTAATGATTGAACCTGATTTTGGAATAGGAACTCCTGGAATATGCGGTAAAAAGTAGACTGGCGTCTAAGAGACACTTCGACGCGAATTTATGTTAACACATATCTGAGGAGCTTCCGATTCCAGAGTCAGGTTCGATCATTAATCGATCGTTCCTCGAGCTCATCGACAGTGAAACATATGTAATGTGTTATTAAATATGTATATTATATAACACTGATTCTTTGTCCCCTTTATATATATATATATATATATTCTTTAATGAAATATATACAAGGAAGATTAATCATTTTTTAAAAGGTAATATTTGAAGCTCTAGTTAAACTTTAATTAGTTACCTACCTAGCTGTGTGTGATTACACACTTTACAAATTATCACCTGTGATTTTTTCATGTGTTTATTTTTAATATATATATATATGTCAATCAATTTCTAGTTGATATATATATATATATATATATATATATATATATAGTAATAATAATAAATTTGAAGACTAAAATCCAAAGAGGGCTCGATAAGGATAAATATATATCAGGTATATAAGAATCGTAGAGCAAATATTTATTAAAATAACAGATTAAAGTTTAAGCAAAGAATCACACCTTTCACCCTTAACGGGATCTTCAGAAGATCCCGTTCATGGTGAAAGCAGCGATTCTTTGCTTAAACTTTAATCTGTTATTTTAATAAATATATATATATATATATAACGAAGGAAATGTGGTAAGGAACCAGGTGGACCATAACACACCAAAGTACTCAATACTTGGGGTAGTAGAATTAGCCGTCGAAACGGCTTGAGCTCAGCCGTCGGGGTCTTACTGGTTCAATATATATATATATATATATATATATATATATATATATATTGGTAAACGGAATAGAAAATGCTGACAAATCGTTCACAGTTGAAAAATGGTTTAATTAGGAATAAAAGAGTATTAGTGATTTTATGGGTTAGTATTCAGTTGTGGTTTTAAGTTTTTAAGTTTTTACCGGTTGCGCATTTCTAAATGCATTTCTAAATGCTTCCCAAAACTAATCAGATCAGAGCAAACAGCACGGACACTCTATCTCAAAATTATTTTTGAAAAGCATTTAGAAATGCGCAACCGGTAAAAACTTAAAAACTTAAAACCACAACTGAATACTAACCCATACAATCACTAATACTCTTTTATTCCTAATTAAACCATTTTTCAACTGTGAACAATTTGTCAGCATTTTCTATTCCGTTTTCCAATATATAATAACTTGTGTGTTACACCTCTATTCTTTTAACTATATATATATATATATATATATATATATATATATATATATATATATCAGAAAGGATGTAGTAAAAATCAGTTAGACCATTACACACCAGAGTACTCGATACTTGTGGTAGTAGAGTGGTTAATATACTGTTGAAACGGCAGGAGCTCATCCGTCGGGGTCCCGAATTCTTTATATATATATATATATATATATATATATATATATATATATATATATGAGGTGTCAATATGATTGGACATGTTATTTTCATCTAAAGACATTTTATTCCAAATCCACCCCGCCCGTCCCTTCAATCTATCTTATTTCTCATTCTTTCTTCGGATGAAGGACTAGTGTCCGAAACTTTAAGACCCTCTTCCTGCTATTTCAAGCGTTGACCGAATATATTCCCTCCATATACTGTGCCGATTGTGTTGTTATTGCTCTTTACCTTTTACATATATATATATATATATATATATATTAAGGTATATGTAGAAAGCCGCTACTAACTGTGGTTACCGCCGATTGAACCGGGGCCTCACAGACAAACACAGAGAGAGAGGGGGGGGGGTAGAGAGTTAGAGAGAGAGATTGTGTGTATCCTTGCAGCTACTCTCTATTGGTTTTTCATATTTCAATATTCAGTTCAGCGGACTTGTGAAAATAAGTTGTAATAATCAACTGGAATAAATTTCTATGAAATATCTTTTGTTTTAATATATTACAGCATGTCTCTCTTCCTCCATTGATCATATCAGTTTCATTTGATAATTTGTGAATAGTGCAGTATGAAGCCATCGATCCATCCATGCAAACCTTCCCATTTATTTTCTCGCGTTTCTTCTCATATTGTTACTCCGTTCGTTATAGTCTCACAGAGAAACACACACCACAGCTTATAGATTAGATTGCCAGTGTGTCTGTGTGTGCGCTGGAGTGGAAAGCATTTAATTACAGTCAACATTTATAATAAGAGGATATCAATTATTAATATTGTATCGATAATTGACTCGGGATAATACACTTCATCACACATTCACTTTTGCTTTCATTCTATCCCGCCTTTTCCTTCCTTAAGATTAGTGTTAATCGCCGTCTCTGGGGTAAAGATAATAATGATAAGATTGGTAATACAGTTTGTGTTGTGAATTAGTTGTGTTTTATCAATCTGGTGATCACAGTGAAGGGGAGGGTTGCGACCATAGGTTTCGACCTTAACATGGAAGTGTGCGGCTTGTTACGTAAATTATTGTTCAGATTGGAAAGATAAAATCTGGTGGTGAAAGGTTGCCTAGGTAATGAACTCCCAACTAATTAAGTGTTTCTTGTTTAATTCCCGGTTGCTGTTATTTCACTCAATTTATTAGGAAAATCATAACATGTCGATTGGCAGTATCGGTAGAGGGTCGGACGCCATTCCTTGACGCATAGAGTTACTCCCCTTGCCATTCTGAGTTCAAATCCCGCCGAGGTTAACTTTGCCTTTCATCCTTACGGAGTCGATGAAATAAAGTACCAGTAATGTACTGGGTAATTGTTGGCCTTGTGACAAAAGTAGAAACAATTATTATTATTATTGATACAGTGGATTGGCAGTATCGGTAGAGAGTCCGACGCCATGCTTTGCAGCATAGAGTTACGGCCCTTTATGATTTGAGTTCAAATCCCGCCGAGGTTAACTTTGCCTTTCACCCTTACGGAGTCGATGAAATAAAGTACCAGTAATGCACTGGGGTAAGTGCTGGCCTTGTGCCAAAAGTAGAAACTATTATTCCCATTCACACAGTTGA
>OZ024756.1:6216752-6229252 GCA_964016885.1 Eledone cirrhosa
AAATATCTGGCCTTGTGCCTAAAGTAGAAATAATTATTTTAGAAATTATTTGAAAATCGAAGACAGCGTCGTTATTCCTAACGAAAGTCACTGCCTGTGAATTTGAAAATATTCAAGAATTTGACGAGACTTAGTGGTATAATTGGTTTCTTGTTATTAAGTTGATGTTTGGATCATAACTTAACAAAGTTTCATACATAGAATTTTGATTGAAATATTTTTAAATCAACGGTCACCAAAATTTCGGACACCACGGACCTCCAAATTCCTTTTAAATCCCGCGGACCACTGATATGAATTTCTTTAAAAAGATAAATACATTGAATTTTTTTGCGGACCAGCAGAATTTTCTCTCGGACCACCAATTGTCCGCGGACCACTGGTTGGTGACCCTGTTGTAAATCAATAATAACGTCTGTATATTTAAATATCCCATAAACTTGTTACAGAGATAATGTTTATACATAGGATTGATTCGTCATAGATGTAAGTTTGTTTGTAGACAAAGCAATCATATTGGATTTCATGATAAAATCTTGCTACTAGATAATGCGACTATCAAATATTTGTTGATTCCATCTTAAAACTTGTTTCCCTTTACACAGAAGCAGACAGTATCATTGACCATGAGTACATTTTCGATACGTATTGGTAGTTTATGTATATGTGTGTATATATGTATGTTTATATACATATATACACACATACATATATATGCGTGTGTATATATATATATATAGATATGTGTGTGTGTGAGTATGTGTTTGAGTATATATATATATATATATATACATATGTGTGTGTATGTATAAGTATATGTATATATATATATATATATATATATATATATATATATACTCAAACACACACACACACACACATACATATATATGCGTGTGTATATATATATATATATATGTGTGTGTGTGAGTATGTGTTTGAGTATATATATATATATATATACATATGTGTGTGTATGTATAAGTATATGTATATATATATATATATATATATACTCAAACACACACACACACACACACACACATATATATATACATACACACACAAATATACACACATACATATATATGCGTGTGTATATATATATATATATATGTGTGTGTGTGAGTATGTGTTTGAGTATATATATATATATATATATATACATATGTGTGTGTATGTATAAGTATATGTATATATATATATATATATATATATATATATATACTCAAACACACACACACGCACACACACACATATATATATACATACACACACAAATATACATACATACACACGCACATATACATACATACATATATATGCATGTCTGTATATATATATGTGTGTGTGTGTCTGTGTATATATACAGAGAGAGAGAGAGAGAGAGAGAGAGAGAGAGAGAGATTACTCTGCCCATTATTTATATGTCACTTTCCTTCTGACTCTTGTGGAATCTGCCAGAACAAACGACCAAGACAAATTTCCTTAAGAGCAAGATATTGCATCTTTTTCAAATAGTTTCACAAGTAACTTTTGTTATCTATATTCGCCATTTTCTGCAAAGCTAACTTAGTAGTTTTCACATCTTCATGTCATAAATATGTCTTCCTTTCTCTGATACTTCCATTGTCCCCACACATTTATATACATCTGTATATATATAGTGACACTTTCATTTAACTGATTTTTATTGCATAAACATATATAAGCCTATGTGTGTGTATATATAAATATGTATAAGGGATAACAAAATATCATTATAGGTAATTCAGTTAGAGGTGGTGAATACTTCTTATTATGGATAGTTTTAGCGTACGGCTTTGTTTGACTCAACAAGAGGTTTACGTAGATGATGAGTTTATGATTTAACTTGTATTCCTATGTAAGTTTATCTTGGAGTAATAAAATTGAAAAAGTGAAGAATAACATGGTCAACAGTACAAAAAAGGGGATTTTATTTACAGTCTAACAATTGTTTCTCTGATTGAGTTGTCTAAATATTGCTGAATACTAGAAGCAGTGCCACTCAATTTTAAATACGATGTTAGCTAAATCATATCATCAGAGACTATTACAAAAAAATATAATCGGCAAATCAAAAAATTCAAATTACAGCACCAATAATAATATTAGTAATAAAGTTGGAGAGAGAAAAAAAACAAAGAAAGAGATATAGATAAAGGAAAGAAAGAAAAAGGAAAAAGAAAAAGAAAAAGAAAAAGAAAAAGAAAAAGAAAAAGAAAAAGAAAAAGAAAAGAAAAAGAAAAAGGAGAAATGAAAACAGAGAAAGATATAGAGAGCAAAAATGAATATGCATATATATATATATATATTCCATGTATAAATATATATGTATTCCTCTCCTAGATTTCTTCAATTGCAGTCCAAGCTACTTTCTACAGCTATACATGTTCACAGTATATCTGAACCGTTATTACAACTAAACTAAACCGAACATTTTGCATACACACATTCCTACATTATATATAAGTGTGTGTGTGTGTGTGAGTGTGTGTATGAGGGCGAGTATATATATATATATATATATATATATATATATATATATACGAATACATAGTTGACATTTTCAATGTGTGTTTATATATTTATCGATCCTATTTAGAGATACAGAATCCTCTTAATACATATTCGAACATAAATACTTATGCAATAATAATAATAATAATAATAATAATAATAATAATAATAATAATAATAACAACGTATGTATATTTATTTTCATATATATATATATATATACATATACACACACATACATATATATATATTCATATATATACATATTTACGCATACAGACAAACACACAGATATGTAGGTATTTATGTGCCGTCTGCGTGTCTTGTTCGTTCTATTTTGTTTGTGTGTTTGTATGAGTGAAATCTAGTATTGTAATATATATATAGGAATGATTATATTTATGGACAATTTATCTTGTATATCTCAGAGCAGAAATCTTTTTTTTTTTCTCGTTATAAGAAAAGAAATATTTGTAACTGGCATTTTCGGAATCCAATATAGTGTAGTAATTTATATCTCAAACATTTCATATCTACCCCTCGACATGTTTATATATGAAGTGATGTTGATGACTGAATGTAAATAAAGTATTGTATGACTATTTGAAATACGATGGTTAGTATTCTGTTACCAACACGTAGTTATATTTTATAGCCGAGAGCCTTTCATCTCGATATCCCAATTTACCTAGTTTTCAGTTCGGTTCACTGTGCGTGACTAATGTATATCTAGTAATACTATAACAGAGGTTGGAGCATTAAATAATTTTAGGGTCTCTTATTACCATATTTCTGATGAAAGACACTGACAATGATTTCCAAATAATTTCGGAAATAATCTAGAATAGCGATCGCCAACCGATGGTCCGCGGACCACCAATGGTCTCCGAGAAAGAATGTTGGTGGTGCGCAGAAAATTCTGGACATTATTTTCAATGTTTATGTTTTATTAATAATAAAACAAAAACAAAATTTGGTTAAGATGTACTTTATAACCCCACTAAAAATTGTTTTAGTGGGTGCATTTCATATTAATAAAATGAAAGTGCTCTTATTTTACAGCCTTTCATCCTTACGGGGCCGATAAATTAGTGCACCAGTCTTGCACTGGGGTCAATTTAATTGACTTTCCCCTCCCCCAAAATTGCTGGCCTTGTGCCTAAAGTAGAAACAATTATTTTACAAATGTATTTATCATTTAAAAAGATTCATATTAGTAGTCCCTGAGTTTTAAAATTATGAATTTAGTGGTCCGTGAGTTCCAGAAGGTTGGCGACCACTGATCTAGAACTCTAACTATGCTCCGAGACTATGGGCATGGGGTTAGAATATCTCAGGAAATAATAGCTGGACAGAGTTTACGAACAAAGCGGACCGGCAGGAAAACCAGGGGTAGAATTCGAGCAAGATGGTTGGCTAACATCCATGAGCTTGTTGTGTCTCTCTTGGGGATCCAGTCCGTTTAGTTGGAGCCGGTTACTTCTGACATGACACGCTGGGAGGAGTGTTTAACGACTTTATGCCCACGACTCTCTCAGGAATAAATGGGCGAAGAAGATGATTATGATGATATGGAATTTGGAAAATTTAAGTAATATGACTAATATTCTCCATATATAGCTGGTGTTTAGAACATAAAATGGTAAATGTTCTTAGATATTACTATGATGAAATGTTTTTCTAGAAATATAATCACTTTAAAATAAACAGACTGGTATAATTTTATCATGGGCGGTTGCAAACAGTCTGGTATCAAAACTACTAAAAATCGTTTCTTTTGATTTTAGTTTTCCGTTTAACTTATCTCCAAAGATCATAGTGACCACAGGTTTTATATGTCAATAGGTTCAAGAGTTAGATCGTATTTTTGTCGACATAATATAATAGGATTGAGGGACTACACAGATAGGGAGATACGGAATACTGACGAACTAAATGTCACGATATATTTCATTACCTTGGTCTACGTTACATTTTGAAATGACTTGCTTTCATTATTCCACACCAATGCAAGAATCACGTATACGATTAAGCAAAGAAAAAACACCTTTGATATATAATCTGGTATTCCCAGTACCGAAAAAGGAAGTGGTTACGTCAAAGAATTAACTTTACTTATTTCATAAAATTAAAGACAGCACCTAATAACAATTATAGAAAGATATTTCACACAATTTCTGTTGTCGTTGCTGTTGTTGTTTTCTGATGACCAGCAATGTTGTATAGTTCTGCTGCAAGAAAACATCAAATGGAACTGTTTCTTTATCAGCAAATAGTACAGTTCTTTCGGAACAAAACATGAAACGAATCTATTTCTTTCTGTCATCAAAATGTCATATATTGCTGTATTATCAAAAGACCTTTATAGCGATAGTGTCACAGATAACAAGCCAGATAAGTTTATCTTAAATCAATACCCATTATGAACGGCTAGGTTTTACCATCTAGGTACAGGAAATAACTGCAAAGTATTTGTTAAACAAAACGGATAGAACTGCGGTAAATGCAACGAGGTGTGACAATCGAGGGGAAAGTTGAGGAAATAACATAGATGGAGTTACCCACATCATAAATAGTCGTCAGAGATAGTCGTACTATCTATTTATAAGGTATGATGTAGCAGCCACTATACTATACAGTGAACTTCGTAATGACGATAGTTTCCAAGGTCGACTTATACGTCGTTACTAGGATGTGAGGGGTGTATTCAACTACAATATGGAAAGTATACTGATGGAATGTTTCCGTCAAACCATCTGAAAATATAAGTTCCAGTTTTAATTGTTTCTACTTTTGGCACAAGGCCAGCAATTATCCCAGTGCATTACTGGTACTTTATTTTATCGACCCCATAAGGATGAAAGGCAAAGTTAACCTCGGCGGGATTTGAACGCAGAATGGCAAGGGCCGTAACTCTATGCGTCAAAGCATGGCGTCCGACCCTCTACCGATACTGCCAATCCACCGCCCAAGTTCCAGTTATAATGATCTGCTGTGAAGAAAAGAAAGTATGGATAATGGCAGAAGTGGGTTGTTTAGTAAAATTTGACCTCATGTTAACGATGAAAGTAAACTATTATATCTGTAGATACTATCTTCGGAATATAATTGTAGATATATGACCCATGGTTGTTGGAGCATTTCGTCATGTAATCATCTCCCCACGAACCTATTTTGAGATGCTGCTATGCAGAAGCATATAAAACGACACAACTATTTACAAAATTACGATTAAAAGTTAATAATAATACGGCAAATACAGTTAAACCATTACAGAAGTTTAAACTCAAGAATGTATAGTTACACACATATTGATTCACATAAAAAATCTATATGTACTCATACATAAATCAAGACACACAGATTCACATAATTACATACATACAAGATGGCTGCAACTCGATTTCGAGTAATGCCATTGCTTGATACTTAAGCATTTAGAATCAAGGACGTGTTTTTTTAGTCTTGCTAGGGACGTCCCTACGGCCAGCAATATCATGCATCACACATAATGTCACATATCAAGCGATACCTCTGCTTGAAGCTTTTTTAAGTGAGGAAAATCTTTGCACGGGGCCAGTCCCACTCTCTGAACATCGAATGCATTTACGCAAAAAGACGAACTGGTCTACATCCTTGGATGTAAACGAAGTCACAGGTTTTATATCAGAGTTTCCTTCTTCTAGAGAAATGTCTTAATGAAGTCTAGGGTTCTCTCATTCCAAAACGAAAAATTCTTTATTGGTTGGACGTTGACTCTCCTGAGTTCCTCCGTCCTTTGACGGGTTTTGATTCTCACCCCACAGTGTGTCCAAAATTACCCTCCTTACCAAGCAAGCTTATCGGTGTTGCCGGTTTGGTCATAGACGACCCGACCTTGCACAAGTTGTACTGGCTTACATGCTACCAGTAGTGCTGAAGAGCAGCCTGGCAAACATAATCCATCCATCCATACATACATACATACATACATACACACACACACAGTTACATAGGCACTCACACACACACATTCAGATACATACACACGCATACACTCATATTCACACATACATATGTGGCTAATACCGATAGGACCTAAATTCTTATAAAATAACCCTATTTCTGAGCTCGAGGTCGGTTCTATCACTTAGAAATTACAAACAAAAAAACCGGAACGTACATATAAATGCAATATATATATACTAGAAATATAGTAGAAAATATGATTAACAGTAAAATAAATTATAATTCAAGGCTTACAATGTAAAACAAAATACATTAAATAGTAATTGTTTCTACTATTGGCACAAGGCCAGCAATTACCCAGTGTATTACTGGTACTTTATTTTATCGACGCCGTAAGGATGAAAGGCGAAGTTAACCTCGGCGGGATTTGAACACAGCATAGCAAGGGCCGTAACTCTATGCGTCAAAGCACGGTGTCCGACCCTCTACCGATACTGCCAATCCACCTCCCTAAAATACATTAAATAGTAATAACATGTAGAAAGAGGAGTTTGAACAATTTCTTGTATCAGTTAATAAAGAAATATTGAATTCTACTGTATGTAGTTAAAACCTGTTCCTCAACTTCGGAGTTATTGATGAAGTTATAGATGTGCACAGCAGAAAGTTGTAGCAGGAGGTTGAACAAATAATTGTTGAATGAATAAGAAACCTTTGAAATGAGGAAAGGTTGGAAGAACGAGATGAGTTATATTGGCAATAATGAAAGCTTCAGGAGGTTTCGTTATACATTAATAATTCTAAATTATGTGTAAGGTATATCTTCAGTCTATATTGACTTAAGTTTAGACCCTAACGATTATAGACAGCTACGAATCTATATGAACAATAAAAGAAGTTGAGAGGTCGTATTTGACGTGGTGTTTCTATATTACCTATGAAAGTAGTTTATTAGTTAAAAGTAGTGAAAGTAGATTTTAGATGAGAGCCTTATAAGTCCGTTCAATGGCAGCGTAAATTTGATATTTCATGTGATTCGAATTTTTAAAGGATGTCTTATTGTTTTCTAACCTCAGGTCAGCCGTGATCAAATGTATTCCAGTCATTTCTATTTTATATATTTGTATATCAGGCATTCCTGGGTGATTATGAAGGTCGCTTTGTATTCATAAGGTCCCTGGTTTGATCCCATTACATCACCTCTTGTGCTTTTGTTTCTTCTTCAGCCACTTATTCCTGAGAAGGTCGTAGGAGCAGAGTCCTCAAACACTCCTTGCAGCAGGTCCTGTCAGAAGCAACCGTCTCCACTTTATCCGGCTGTATCTCCAAGCGAGACCAGCCAAGCTCATGGATGTTATCCAACGATCTTGCTCAGAGTCTACCCCTAGGTCTCCTGCCCATTAGTTTTGCCCGTAAATTCTGTCCAGCGATTCTTTCCTGATACATTCTAACCACATGCCCATAGTACCCGACACCTCTTGTGCATATGTCTTTATTATAGCCACGGGACGATCTAATCCTGGTTAAGGACACTAGGTACACGGAAATGGTGGAGAGGTCTGATGGATGGATTGTATCTGTGTTACAAAGATCCAGCCTTATCACATAAATCTTTTGCGCAGTTTCAGCTTAAGACATACGTTGAGGGTACACGTGTCAGTGGAATATAGACATTTACACGTTAATTTAATGAAGTAATATTTCAGTACACTCAGCTGGCAAAATGAGATGAATATGCAATTAAAAGGGCCATACTTGTTATTGAGAACGACGATAAGGGTACACGTGTTTGTGGAATGCTCAGCCACTTGCACGTTAATTTCACGACCAGACAGGCTGAACTCTTATTCGAGCAACTGGAACACTCATCGTGGAAATCGACGGATGTCCAATTCACTGAATCGAAGGAAATAATGGAAGAGAGGTATAGTGTTGGTAAGACACCGTGTTTCAAGACTTTTAACTTTGACGCCATTATGTCCTAGGATGAGGAAACAACAGTTGTTGTTGTAGTTGTTGCTGTTATGAAGGGGAAGTATAGATGTAACACTTCTTGTAATTGTTGTAGTTGTTGTTGTGAAGGGAGAAGTATAGATGTAACACTTGTTGTAGTTGTTGTTATGAAGGGAGAAGTATAGATGTCAGATGTGTAACACTTCTTGTTGTAATTGTTGTCGGTGTTGTGAAGAGCGAGTGTACAGTGGGTAAGATGTACAAGACATCTTGTTGTTGTTGTTGTGAAGGGCAGAGTGGGTAAGATGTACAACAGTTGTTGTTGTTGTTGTGAAGGGCAGAGTGGGTCAGATGTACAACAGTTGTTGTTGTTGTTGTGAAGGGCAGAGTGGGTAAGATGTACAACACATCTTGTTGTTGTTGTGAAGGGTAGAGTGGGTAAGATGTACAACAGTTGTTGTTGTGAAGGGTAGAGTGCGTAAAATGTACAACACATCTTGTTGTTGTTGTGAAGGGTAGAGTGGGTAAAATGTACAACACATCTTCTTGTTGTTGTTGTGAAGGGTAGTGTGGGTAAAATGTACAACACATATTGTTGTTGTTGTTGTGAAGGGTAGAGTGTGTAAGATGTACAACAGTTTTTGTTGTGAAGGGTAGAGTGGATAAGATGTACAACACATCTTGTTGTTGTTGTGAAGGGTAGAGTGGGAAAGATATACAACAGTTGTTGCTATAAAGGCTAGAGAGGGTAAGATGTACAACAGTTGTTGCTATAAAGGCTAGAGAGGGTAAGATGTACAACAGTTGTTGCTATAAAGGCTAGAGTGGGTAAGATGTACAACAGTTGTTGCTATAAACGGTCTAGTGGGTAAGATGTACAACAGTTGTTGCTATAAAGGCTAGAGTGGGTAAGATGTACAACAGTTGTTGTTATAAAGGGTAGAGTGGGTAAGATGTACAACAGTTGTTGCTATAAAGGGTAGAGTGGGTAAGATGTACAACAAGTGTTGCTATAAAGGCTAGAGAGGGTAACATGTACAACAGTTGTTGCTATAAAGGGTAGAGTGGGTAAGATGTACAACAGTTGTTGCTATAAAGGGTAGAGTGGGTAAGTTGTACAACAGTTGTTGCTATAAAGGGTAGAGTGGGTAAGTTATACAACAGTTGTTGCTATAAAGGCTAGAGAGGGTAAGATGTACAGCAGTTGTTGCTATAAACGGTAGAGTGGGTAAGATGTCCAACAGCTGTTGCTATAAAGGCTAGAGAGGGTAAGATGTACAACAGTTGTTGCTATAAAGGGTCGAGTGGGTAAGATGTACAACAGTTGTGGCTATAAAGGGTAGAGTGGGTAAGTTGTACAACAGTTGTTGTTATAAAGGCTAGAGTGGGTAAGATGTAGAAGAGTTGTTGCTATAAAGGGTAGTGTGGGTAAGATGTACAACAGTTGTTGTTATAAAGGCTAGAGAGGGTAAGATGTACAGCAGTTGTTGTTATAAAGCCTAGAGTGGGTAAGATGTACAACAGTTGGTAAGATGTACAACAGTTGCTGCTATAAAGGGTAGAGAGGGTAAGATGTACAACAGTTGTTGTTATAAAGGCTAGAGTGGGTAAGATGTACAGCAGTTGTTGCTATAAATGGTAGAGTTCGTAAGATGTACAACAGTTGTTGCTATAAAGGGTCGAGTGGGTAAGATGTACAACAGTTGTTGCTATAAAGGGTAGAGTGGGTAAGTTGTACAACAGTTGTTGCTATAAAGGCTAGTGCGGGTAAGATGTACAGCAGTTGTTGCTATAAAGGGTAGAGTGGTTAAGATGTACAACAGTTGTTGCTATAAAGGCTAGAGAGGATAAGATGTACAACAGTCGTTGCTATAAAGGGTCGAGTGGGTAAGATGTACAACAGTTGTTGCTATAAAGGGTAGAGTGGGTAAGATGTTCAACAGTTGTTGTTATAAAGGCTAGAGAGGGTAAGATGTACAACAGTTGTTGTTATAAAGGCTAGAGAGGGTAAGATGTACAACAGTTGTTGTTATAAAGGCTAGTGTGGGTAAGATGTACAACAGTTGTTGCTATAAAGGCTAGAGTGGGTAAGATGTAGAACAGTTGTTGCTATAAAGGGTAGTGTGGGTAAGATGTACAACAGTTGTTGCTATAAAGGCTAGAGTGGGTAAGATGTAGAAGAGTTGTTGCTATAAAGGGTAGTGTGGGTAAGATGTACAACAGTTGTTGTTATAAAGGCTAGAGAGGGTAAGTGTACAGCAGTTGTTCTTATAAAGCCTAGAGTGGGTAAGATGTACAACAGTTGGTAAGATGTACAACAGTTGCTGCTATAAAGAGTAAAGAGGGTAAGATGTACAACAGTTGTTGCTATAAAGGCTAGAGTGGGTAAGATGTACAACAGTTGTTGTTATAAAGGCTAGAGAGGGTAAGATGTACAACAGTTGTTGCTATAAAGGGTAGTGTGGGTAAGATCTACAACAGTTGTTGCTATAAAGGCTAGAGTGGGTAAGATGTACAACAGTTGTTGCTATAAAGGCTACAGTGGGTAAGATGTACAACAGCTGTTGCTATAAAGGGTAGTGTGGGTAAGATGTACAATAGTTGTTGCTATAAAGGCTAGAGTGGGTAAGATGTACAACAGTTGTTGTTATAAAGGCTAGAGAGGGTAAGATGTACAACAGTTGTTGCTATAAAGGGTAGAGTTGGTAAGATGTACAACAGTTGTTGTTATAAAGGCTAGAGTGGGTAAGATGTACAACAGTTGGTAAGATGTACAACAGTTGCTGCTATAAAGGGTAGAGAGGGTAAGATGTACAACAGTTGTTAGAAAGGGTAGAGAGGGTAAGATGTAAAACAGTTGTTGCTATAAAGGGTAGTGTGTGTAAGATGTACAACAGTTGTTGTTATAAAGGCTAGACTGGGTAAGATGTACAACAGTTCTTGTTATAAAGGCTAGAGTGGGTAAGATGTACAACAGTTGTTGCTATAAAGGGTAGAGAGGGTAAGATGTACAACAGTTCTTGTTATAAAGGGTTGAGAGGGTAAGATGTAAAACAGTTGTTGCTATAAAGGGTAGTGTGGGTAAGATGTACAACAGTTGTTGTTATAAAGGCTAGAGTGGGTAAGTTGTACAACAGTTGTTGTTATAAAGGCTAGAGAGGGTAAGATGTACAACAGTTCTTGTTATAAAGGCTAGAGTGGGTAAGATCTACAGCAGTTGTTGCTATAAAGGGTAGAGAGGGTAAGATGTACAACAGTTGTTGCTATAAAGGGTAGAGGGGGTAAGATGTACAACAGTTCTTGTTATAAAGGCTAGAGTGGGTAAGATCTATAGCAGTTGTTGCTATAAAGGGTAGAGAGGGTAAGATGTACAACAGTTGTTGCTATAAAGGGTAGAGTGGGTAAGATGTACAACAGTTGTTGTTATAAAGGCTAGAGAGGGTAAGATGAAAACGTTAATGGCGTTAACACTAATGAGATTCCTCCTAACATATTTGACAGAATATAAACAAAGGCAGAGCTTCAGATATATGGAGGAATTGACCCGTTCATATCGGATACCATAAATACAACTCATTATTAGAGAGGGAACAACTTGATATCGTTATTAGCTTCGATATCATTTCGTGTTTATATCTTTAACGGATATCAGATCATAGGAAAATATGTGGACGTTATAGTATAAATACAGAGAGAGAGGGGGGGGGGGAGACAGGGAGAGATAGATAGATAGATATATATATATATAGAGAGAGAGAGAGAGTAGAGGCGGAGATCTTGGCAACAAGAAGCCAAGCTTGCTGGAATGTTCCGAACTCACAATTTCATACCTCCCTTAATTATTCCAAACCTCTCATTTACACTCAGGTCTGTTCTTGTTTTCATTCTTTACATTCTTCACATGTTTCCCTCTTGTCTCTAAGTATGTTGATGGGTTCTTCATTCTACTCTCAGTATGAAATTCCATTCAAAATGTCTGCCCTATCATCTAATGTTTTCATAACTCTTTTCTTTGTGCTTCCAGATTCGCACCGTATCCATTCTTCAGCGTATTCCTT
>OZ024756.1:6231752-6246752 GCA_964016885.1 Eledone cirrhosa
ATCGGTCGCAACTCCAGGTAGAATGAGCAACGTGAAATAAAGTGTCTTGCTCAAGGACAGGAATCGAACTCACAAGCTCACGATTGCGAATCCAATTCTTTAACCACCCAGCCACACACCTTCACTAAATATGTATATATATCCAGGGAAACATCAATAGAGCCTTAATTCTGAATAAAATAAAGTTTAAATACTCATCCTTCAATTTGGAAACACTTCAAATGCTCTATATAGTCTTAAAAAGACTATTTCACGAAACTTACAGTGGGGATGGTCACGGTTGGAGTCGTTCATCAGTAGAGATCAACACGATAACACTAAACCACTGCCAGAATATGCCAAAAAGGGAATTTAAAAGCAGGCTAGTTCAACTCATGCGTAAATATGAAAATAAACGCACATGGAGAGACATGGCTGGTGACGTCAGAATGAGACGAATGTCTGTTTACAGGAAACAACATTCCGAAAAAAAAAACTCTACAATATAAGGTGTTCAGCAAAATAGCAATAGTATCACGGTTTTTCTTAAAATATATATATATATTCACGTTTGAAGGTTCACCAGATAGCATCAAGTAGACCGAATAGCCAGCACTTGAGGGCGACCGGCTAGAGTGAAGGATGCTAGATCGTCGGTCATCCTCGGGTCTATGACTTTCAGCCCCATGGATTTTATCTATTACATTCATTTATTATATTTCGAATAACTGATTACCTGATGATATCACCGGATTCATACGGAACCCGGTCATTGAAATGATCATAGTATAATAAACCTTTCAAGGATTTACACAAGTCCAGCCTCCTTTTATTTCATTATAATTATATATATATATGGCCAGAGAATCTTGACCGACGCTCTACCTATACTGCCATTACTAACATAAGCAGGGTTTGAACTGTGGCCGCAGAATCTTGACCGACGCTCTCCCGATATTGCCATTACTAACATAAGCAGGGTTTGAACTGTGGCCGCAGAATCTTGACCGACGCTCTCCCGATACTACCATTACTAACATAAGCAGGGTTTGAACTGTGGCCGCAGAATCTTGACCGACGCTCTACCTATACTGCCATTACTAACATAAGCAGGGTTTGAACTGTGGCCGCAGAATCTTGACCGACGCTCTCCCGATACTACCATTACTAACATAAGCAGGGTTTGAACTGTGGCCGCAGAATCTTGACCGACGCTCTACCTATACTGCCATTACTAACATAAGCAGGGTTTGAACTGTGGCCGCATAATCTTGACCGACGCTCTACAGATGCTGCTATTACTAACATAAGCAGGGTTTGAACTGTGGCCGCAGAATCTTGACCGACGCTCTACCTATACTGCAATTACTAACATAAGCAGGGTTTGAACTGTGGCCGCAGAATCTTGACCGACGCTCTACCTATACTGCCATTACTAACATAAGCAGGGTTTGAACTGTGGCCGCAGAATCTTGACCGACACTCTACCTATAATGCTATTACTAACATAAGCAGGGTTTGAACTGTGGCCGCAGAATCTTGACCGACACTCTACCTATACTGCTATTACTAACATAAGCAGGGTTTGAACTGTGGCCGCAGAATCTTGACCGACACTCTACCTATACTGCTATTACTAACATAAGCAGGGTTTGAACTGTGGCCGCAGAATCTTGACCGACACTCTACCTATACTGCTATTACTAACATAAGCAGGGTTTGAACTGTGGCCGCAGAATCTTGACCGACACTCTACCTATACTGCTATTACTAACATAAGCAGGGTTTGAACTGTGGCCGCAGAATCTTGACCGACACTCTACCTATACTGCTATTACTAACATAAGCAGGGTTTGAACTGTGGCCGCAGAATCTTGACCGACACTCTACCTATACTGCTATTACTAACATAAGCAGGGTTTGAACTGTGGCCGCAGAATCTTGACCGACACTCTACCTATACTGCTATTACTAACATAAGCAGGGTTTGAACTGTGGCCGCAGAATCTTGACCGACACTCTACCTATACTGCTATTACTAACATAAGCAGGGTTTGAACTGTGGCCGCAGAATCTTGACCGACACTCTACCTATACTGCTATTACTAACATAAGCAGGGTTTGAACTGTGGCCGCAGAATCTTGACCGACACTCTACCTATACTGCTATTACTAACATAAGCAGGGTTTGAACTGTGGCCGCAGAATCTTGACCGACACTCTACCTATACTGCTATTACTAACATAAGCAGGGTTTGAACTGTGGCCACAGAATCTTGACCGACACTCTACCTATACTGCTATTACTAACATAAGCAGGGTTTGAACTGTGGCCACAGAATCTTGACCGACGCTCTACCTATACTGCCATTACTAACATAAGCAGGGTTTGAACTGTGGCCGCAGAATCTTGACCGACGCTCTACCTATACTGCCATTACTAACATAAGCAGGGTTTGAACTGTGGCCGCAGAATCTTGACCGACACTCTACCTATACTGCTATTACTAACATAAGCAGGTTTTGAACTGTGGCCGCAGAATCTTGACCGACGCTCTACAGATGCTGCCATTACTAACATAAGCAGGTTTTGAACTGTGGCCGCAGAATCTTGACCGACGCTCTACCTATACTGCCATTACTAACATAAGCAGGGTTTGAACTGTGGCCGCAGAATCTTGACCGACACTCTACCTATACTGCTATTACTAACATAAGCAGGTTTTGAACTGTGGCCGCAGAATCTTGACCGACGCTCTACAGATGCTGCCATTACTAACATAAGCAGGGTTTGAACTGTGGCCGCAGAATCTTGACCGACGCTCTACCTATACTGCCATTACTAACATAAGCAGGGTTTGAACTGTGGCCGCAGAATCTTGACCGACACTCTACCTATACTGCTATTACTAACATAAGCAGGTTTTGAACTGTGGCCGCAGAATCTTGACCGACGCTCTACAGATGCTGCCATTACTAACATAAGCAGGGTTTGAACTGTGGCCGCAGAATCTTGACCGACACTCTACCTATACTGCTATTACTAACATAAGCAGGGTTTGAACTGTGGCCGCAGAATCTTGACCGACACTCTACCTATATTGCTATTACTAACATAAGCAGGGTTTGAACTGTGGCCGCAGAATCTTGACCGACACTCTACCTATACTGCTATTACTAACATAAGCAGGGTTTGAACTGTGGCCGCAGAATCTTGACCGACACTCTACCTATACTGCTATTACTAACATAAGCAGGGTTTGAACTGTGGCCGCAGAATCTTGACCGACGCTCTACCTATACTGCCATTACTAACATAAGCAGGGTTTGAACTGTGGCCGCAGAATCTTGACCGACGCTCTACCTATACTGCCATTACTAACATAAGCAGGGTTTGAACTGTGGCCGCAGAATCTTGACCGACGCTCTACCTATACTGCCATTACTAACATAAGCAGGGTTTGAACTGTGGCCGCAGAATCTTGACCGACACTCTACCTATACTGCTATTACTAACATAAGCAGGGTTTGAACTGTGGCCGCAGAATCTTGACCGACGCTCTACCTATACTGCCATTACTAACATAAGCAGGGTTTGAACTGTGGCCGCAGAATCTTGACCGACACTCTACCTATACTGCTATTACTAACATAAGCAGGGTTTGAACTGTGGCCGCAGAATCTTGACCGACGCTCTACCTATACTGCCATTACTAACATAAGCAGGGTTTGAACTGTGGCCGCAGAATCTTGACCGACACTCTACCTATACTGCTATTACTAACATAAGCAGGGTTTGAACTGTGGCCGCAGAATCTTGACCGACGCTCTACCTATACTGCCATTACTAACATAAGCAGGGTTTGAACTGTGGCCGCAGAATCTTGACCGACGCTCTACCTATACTGCCATTACTAACATAAGCAGGGTTTGAACTGTGGCCGCAGAATCTTGACCGACACTCTACCTATACTGCTATTACTAACATAAGCAGGGTTTGAACTGTGGCCGCAGAATCTTGACCGACGCTCTACCTATACTGCCATTACTAACATAAGCAGGGTTTGAACTGTGGCCGCAGAATCTTGACCGACACTCTACCTATACTGCTATTACTAACATAAGCAGGGTTTGAACTGTGGCCGCAGAATCTTGACCGACACTCTACCTATACTGCCATTACTAACATAAGCAGGGTTTGAACTGTGGCCGCAGAATCTTGACCGACGCTCTACCTATACTGCCATTACTAACATAAGCAGGGTTTGAACTGTGGCCGCAGAATCTTGACCGACGCTCTACCTATACTGCCATTACTAACACAAGCAGGGTTTGAACTGTGGCCGCAGAATCTTGACCGACACTCTACCTATACTGCCATTACTAACATAAGCAGGGTTTGAACTGTGGCCGCAGAATCTTGACCGACGCTCTACCTATACTGCCATTACTAACACAAGCAGGGTTTGAACTGTGGCCGCAGAATCTTGACCGACACTCTACCTATACTGCTATTACTAACATAAGCAGGGTTTGAACTGTGGCCGCAGAATCTTGACCGACGCTCTACCTATACTGCTATTACTAACATAAGCAGGGTTTGAACTGTGGCCGCAGAATCTTGACCGACGCTCTACCTATACTGCCATTACTAACACAAGCAGGGTTTGAACTGTGGCCGCAGAATCTTGACCGACGCTCTACCTATACTGCCATTACTAACACAAGCAGGGTTTGAACTGTGGCCGCAGAATCTTGACCGACACTCTACCTATACTGCTATTACTAACACAAGCAGGATTTGAACTGTGGCCGCAGAATCTTGACCGACGCTCTACAGATGCTGCCATTACTAACATAAGCAGGGTTTGAACTGTGGCCGCAGAATCTTGACCGACACTCTACAGATGCTGCCATTACTAACATAAGCAGGGTTTGAACTGTGGCCGCATAATCTTGACCGACGCTCTACAGATGCTGCTATTACTAACATAAGCAGGATTTGAACTGTGGCCGCAGAATCTTGACCGACGCTCTACCTATACTGCCATTACTAACATAAGCAGGATTTGAACTGTGGCCAGAGAAAGTCGTATTGAATATCAGAAAACATTCTCTCTGACAGTCTAATGATATCGAGGAATACTATTTCTCGCTGAAGGATATACGGCACTGTAACACTCTGGGGTGTCATAAATAAAACAGTAGAAAACTGATATCACTAATTTGTATGAATGATTATATGCAAGGATTCACACCAATAGGCGCTCTAACTTTTATTTTCTTCGATAAATATTATATTTATCCAGAAAGCATTTAGCAATGTCTGTATGGGAGCCACTAAATTTCCTTGCCCACACTCACATATACAAGCTAACTAATTTACACATGTATAATAAATACAAGTAGGTTTGGAGCTGAAATTACAACAGACCCGCTGTGTGCACGATACGTGCAGATATTTATTGATTAGAATACATAAAGAATCTTTCCTGTCTTAAACTTAAAGCTCTCATTTTTCTTCATTTGGGCAAGATCATAAACACTTGTTTATGCAAAAGTTAAAATTCTGTGGCCCTCGAGTATTTTAGCTATAAAATATTAAGCATTGCGTATCCCCACGGAGATTTGTGTTTAGATGTGTATATGATAGAAGCGAGAAGATAAAGAGAGAGAGAGGGAAGAGAGGAGAGGGAAGAGAGAAGGAGGAAGAGAGAGGGAGAAGAGAATGGAAATAGAGGGGGAAGAGAGAGGGGAGAAGAGAGAGGGGTGAAGAGATAGGAAAGAGAGAGGGCGAAAAGAGAGTAGAAGAGGAAAGGAAGAGGGAGAAAACAGGAGAGAGAGGGGGAGGGAGAACAGTGAGAGAGAGGGTTGATCGAAAATAGGAGAGGGAGAAGAGAGCGAGAAAGAGGGGTGAGAGAGAATAAGAGAATGGTGTGAGAGAGAGAGAGAGAGAGAGAGAGAGAAAGAGAAATGGGTGAGAGAGAATAAGAGAGGGAGAAAGAGAAGGGTGAGATATATATATACATATATGTATAAAGACAAGGAAAAGCAGCCGATTGAGAGAGAGATAAACAGTACTGAGAGAGGACGTGGGGTTGGGGGGGATAGATAGAGAATATGGGGGGTGGAGATAGAGAGGGGGGATTGGAAAATATTAACAGGTAGTAAAATGTGGGAGAAAGAGAAAGAAAAACGAAAGTAAAAGAGGCGTGAGAGGGAGAGAATGAAAGAGAGAGAGAGAGTGAGAGAGAATGAAAGTAAAGAGTGGATGATATATGTAAATATTGAAGTGTGTTGTCAGAGCAAGTAACGTGAGTAACGTGAGTTGGGAAATGATCATCGAATGTCCAGTAGTGGAAGATTGATATTGAGAAACCCAATATATTTGATTTAAGGCCGTCCATTTATCAATGAATGAAACTATGTATCAGATGATAAGTCGCTGTGGGTGTCTATGTTTATCTTAGTAACAGTACAAGTCTATAAGTCGCTGTGGTTCTATGTTTATCTTAGTAACAGTACAAGTCTATAAGTCACTGTGAGTGTCTATGTTTATCTTAGTAACAGTACAAGTCTATAAGTCGCTGTGGGTGTCTATATTTATCTTAGTAACAGTACAAGTCTATAAGTCACTGTGAGTGTCTATGTTTATCTTAGTAACAGTACAAGTCTATAAGTCGCTGTGGGTGTCTATATTTATCTTAGTAACAGTACAAGTCTATAAGTCGCTGTGGTTCTATGTTTATCTTAGTAACAGTACAAGTCTATAAGTCACTGTGAGTGTCTATGTTTATCTTAGTAACAGTACAAGTCTATAAGTCGCTGTGGGTGTCTATATTTATCTTAGTAACAGTACAAGTCTATAAGTCACTGTGTGTCTATATTTATCTTAGTAACAGTACAAGTCTATAAGTCGCTGTGGTTCTATGTTTATCTTAGTAACAGTACAAGTCTATAAGTCACTGTGAGTGTCTATGTTTATCTTAGTAACAGTACAAGTCTATAAGTCACTGTGAGTGTCTATATTTATCTTAGTAACAGTACAAGTCTATAAGTCACTGTGTGTCTATATTTATCTTAGTAACAGTACAAGTCTATAAGTCGCTGTGGTTCTATGTTTATCTTAGTAACAGTACAAGTCTATAAGTCACTGTGTGTGTCTATGTTTATCTTAGTAACAGTACAAGTCTATAAGTCACTGTGAGTGTCTATGTTTATCTTAGTAACAGTACAAGTCTATAAGTCGCTGTGGTTCTATGTTTATCTTAGTAACAGTACAAGTCTATAAGTCGCTGTGGTTCTATGTTTATCTTAGTAACATTACAAGTCAATAAGTCGCTGTGGTTCTATGTTTATCTTAGTAACAGTACAAGTCTATAAGTCGCTGTGGTTCTATGTTTATCTTAGTAAGAGTACAAGTCTATAAGTCACTGTGTGTGTCTATGTTTATCTTAGTAACAGTACAAGTCTATAAGTCGCTGTGAGTGTCTATGTTTATCTTAGTAACAGTACAAGTCTATAAGTCACTGTGAGTGTCTATGTTTATCTTAGTAACAGTACAAGTCTATAAGTCGCTGTGAGTGTCTATGTTTATCTTAGTAACAGTACAAGTCTATAAGTCACTGTGAGTGTCTATGTTATCTTAGTAACAGTACAAGTCTATAAGTCACTATGTGTCTATGTTTATCTTAGTAACAGTACAAGTCTATAAGTCACTGTGAGTGTCTATGTTTATCTTAGTAACAGTACAAGTCTATAAGTCACTGTGAGTGTCTATGTTATCTTAGTAACAGTACAAGTCTATAAGTCACTATGTGTCTATGTTTATCTTAGTAACAGTACAAGTCTATAAGTCACTGTGAGTGTCTATGTTATCTTAGTAACAGTACAAGTCTATAAGTCGCTGTGAGTGTCTATGTTATCTTAGTAACAGTACAAGTCTATAAGTCGCTGTGAGTGTCTATGTTATCTTAGTAACAGTACAAGTCTATAAGTCACTGTGAGTGTCTATGTTATCTTAGTAACAGTACAAGTCTATAAGTCACTGTGAGTGTCTATGTTTATGTTAGTAACAGTACAAGTCTATAAGTCACTGTGTGTGTCTATGTTTATCTTAGTAACAGTACAAGACTATAAGTCGCTGTGGTTCTATGTTTATCTTAGTAACAGTACAAGTCTATAAGTCACTGTGAGTGTCTATGTTTATGTTAGTAACAGTACAAGTCTATAAGTCACTGTGTGTGTCTATGTTTATCTTAGTAACAGTACAAGTCTATAAGTCGCTGTGAGTGTCTATGTTTATGTTAGTAACAGTACAAGTCTATAAGTCACTATGTGTCTATGTTTATCTTAGTAACAGTACAAGTCTATAAGTCACTGTGAGTGTCTATGTTATCTTAGTAACAGTACAAGTCTATAAGTCGCTGTGTGTGTCTATGTTATCTTAGTAACAGTACAAGTCTATAAGTCGCTGTGAGTGTCTATGTTTATGTTAGTAACAGTACAAGTCTATAAGTCACTGTGTGTGTCTATGTTTATCTTAGTAACAGTACAAGACTATAAGTCGCTGTGGTTCTATGTTTATCTTAGTAACAGTACAAGTCTATAAGTCGCTGTGAGTGTCTATGTTTATCTTAGTAACAGTACAAGTCTATAAGTCAATGTGAGTCTATGTTTATCTTAGTAACAGTACAAGTCTATAAGTCACTATGTGTCTATGTTTATCTTAGTAACAGTACAAGTCTATAAGTCGCTGTGGGTGTCTATGTTTATCTTAGTAACAGTATAAGTCTATAAGTCACTGTGAGTGTCTATGTTTATCTTAGTAACAGTACAAGTCTATAAGTCACTGTGAGTGTCTATGTTTATCTTAGTAACAGTACAAGTCTATAAGTCACTATGTGTCTATGTTTATCTTAGTAACAGTACAAGTCTATAAGTCACTGTGAGTGTCTATGTTTATCTTAGTAACAGTACAAGTCTATAAGTCACTATGTGTCTATGTTTATCTTAGTAACAGTACAAGTCTATAAGTCACTGTGTGTCTATGTTTATCTTAGTAACAGTACAAGTCTATAAGTCACTGTGAGTGTCTATGTTTATCTTAGTAACAGTACAAGTCTATAAGTCGCTGTGAGTGTCTATGTTTATCTTAGTAACAGTACAAGTCTATAAGTCACTGTGAGTGTCTATGTTATCTTAGTAACAGTACAAGTCTATAAGTCGCTGTGAGTGTCTATGTTTATCTTAGTAACAGTACAAGTCTATAAGTCTCTGTGGTTCTATGTTTATCTTAGTAACAGTACAAGTCTATAAGTCACTGTGAGTGTCTATGTTATCTTAGTAACAGTACAAGTCTATAAGTCACTGTGAGTGTCTATGTTATCTTAGTAACAGTACAAGTCTATAAGTCACTATGTGTCTATGTTTATCTTAGTAACAGTACAAGTCTATAAGTCACTATGTGTCTATGTTTATCTTAGTAACAGTACAAGTCTATAAGTCACTGTGAGTGTCTATGTTATCTTAGTAACAGTACAAGTCTATAAGTCGCTGTGAGTGTCTATGTTTATCTTAGTAACAGTACAAGTCTATAAGTATCTGTGGTTCTATGTTTATCTTAGTAACAGTACAAGTCTATAAGTCACTGTGAGTGTCTATGTTTATCTTAGTAACAGTACAAGTCTATAAGTCTCTGTGGTTCTATGTTTATCTTAGTAACAGTACAAGTCTATAAGTCACTGTGAGTGTCTATGTTATCTTAGTAACAGTACAAGTCTATAAGTCACTGTGAGTGTCTATGTTATCTTAGTAACAGTACAAGTCTATAAGTCACTATGTGTCTATGTTTATCTTAGGAACAGTACAAGTCTATAAGTCGCTGTGAGTGTCTATGTTTATCTTAGTAACAGTACAAGTCTATAAGTCGCTGTGGTTCTATGTTTATCTTAGTAACAGTACAAGTCTATAAGTCGCTGTGAGTCTATGTTTATCTTAGTAACAGTACAAGTCTATAAGTCACTGTGAGTGTCTATGTTTATCCTAGTAACAGTACAAGTCTATAAGTCACTGTGGTTCTATGTTTATCTTAGTAACAGTACAAGTCTATAAGTCACTGTGTGTCTATGTTTATCTTAGTAACAGTACAAGTCTATAAGTCGCTGTGAGTGTCTATGTTTATCTTAGTAACAGTAGAAGTCTATAAGTCACCGTGGTTCTATGTTTATCTTAGTAACAGTACAAGTCTATAAGTCACTGTGTGTCTATGTTTATCTTAGTAACAGTAGAAGTCTATAAATCACCGTGGTTCTATGTTTATCTTAGTAACAGTACAAGTTTATAAGTCACTGTGTGTCTATGTTTATCTTAGTAACAGTAGAAGTCTATAAGTCACCGTGGTTCTATGTTTATCTTAGTAACAGTACAAGTCTATAAGTCACCGTGGGTCTATGTTTATCTTAGTAACAGTACAAGTCTATAAGTCACTGTGAGTCTATGTTTATCTTAGTAACAGTACAAGTCTATAAGTCACCGTGGGTCTATGTTTATCTTAGTAACAGTACAAGTCTATAAGTCACCGTGGTTCTATGTTTATCTTAGTAACAGTACAAGTCTATAAGTCACCGTGGGTCTATGTTTATCTTAGTAACAGTACAAGTCTATAAGTCACCGTGGTTCTATGTTTATCTTAGTAACAGTACAAGTCTATAAGTCACCGTGGTTCTATGTTTATCTTAGTAACAGTACAAGTTTATAAGTCACCGTGGTTCTATGTTTATCTTAGTAACAGTACAAGTCTATAAGTCACCGTGGGTCTATGTTTATCTTAGTAACAGTACAAGTTTATAAGTCACCGTGGTTCTATGTTTATCTTAGTAACAGTACAAGTCTATAAGTCACTGTGAGTGTCTATGTTTATCTTAGTAACAGTACAAGTCTATAAGTCAATGTGAGTGTCTATGTTTATGTTAGTAACAGTACAAGTCTATAAGTCGCTGTGGTTCTATGTTTATCTTAGTAACAGTACAAGTCTATAAGTCACTGTGTGTGTCTATGTTTATCTTAGTAACAGTACAAGTCTATAAGTCAATGTGAGTGTCTATGTTTATGTTAGTAACAGTACAAGTCTATAAGTCGCTGTGGTTCTATGTTTATCTTAGTAACAGTACAAGTCTATAAGTCGCTGTGAGTGTCTATGTTTATCTTAGTAACAGTACAAGTCTATAAGTCACTGTGTGTGTCTATGTTTATCTTAGTAACAGTACAAGTCTATAAGTCAATGTGAGTGTCTATGTTTATCTTAGTAACAGTACAAGTCTATAAGTCGCTGTGGGTGTCTATGTTTATGTTAGTAACAGTACAAGTCTATAAGTCGCTGTGAGTCTATGTTTATCTTAGTAACAGTACAAGTCAATAAGTCGCTGTGAGTCTATGTTTATCTTAGTAACAGTACAAGTCTATAAGTCGCTGTGAGTCTATGTTTATCTTAGTAACAGTACAAGTCTATAAGTCGCTGTGAGTGTCTATGTTTATCTTAGTAACAGTACAAGTCTATAAGTCACTGTGAGTGTCTATGTTATCTTAGTAACAGTACAAGTCTATAAGTCGCTGTGAGTGTCTATGTTTATCTTAGTAACAGTACAAGTCTATAAGTCACTATGTGTCTATGTTTATCTTAGTAACAGTACAAGTCTATAAGTCACTATGTGTCTATGTTTATCTTAGTAACAGTACAAGTCTATAAGTCACTATGTGTCTATGTTTATCTTAGTAACAGTACAAGTCTATAAGTCACTATGTGTCTATGTTTATCTTAGTAACAGTACAAGTCTATAAGTCGCTGTGAGTCTATGTTTATCTTAGTAACAGTACAAGTCTATAAGTCGCTGTGAGTCTATGTTTATCTTAGTAACAGTACAAGTCTATAAGTCGCTGTGAGTGTCTATGTTTATCTTAGTAACAGTACAAGTCTATAAGTCACTGTGAGTGTCTATGTTATCCTAGTAACAGTACAAGTCTATAAGTCGCTGTGGTTCTATGTTTATCTTAGTAACAGTACAAGTCTATAAGTCGCTGTGAGTGTCTATGTTTATCTTAGTAACAGTACAAGTCTATAAGTCACTATGTGTCTATGTTTATCTTAGTAACAGTACAAGTCTATAAGTCGCTGTGAGTCTATGTTTATCTTAGTAACAGTACAAGTCTATAAGTCACTGTGAGTGTCTATGTTTATCTTAGTAACAGTACAAGTCTATAAGTCGCTGTGAGTCTATGTTTATCTTAGTAACAGTACAAGTCTATAAGTCGCTGTGGTTCTATGTTTATCTTAGTAACAGTACAAGTCTATAAGTCGCTGTGAGTGTCTATGTTTATCTTAGTAACAGTACAAGTCTATAAGTCACTATGTGTCTATGTTTATCTTAGTAACAGTACAAGTCTATAAGTCGCTGTGAGTCTATGTTTATCTTAGTAACAGTACAAGTCTATAAGTCACTGTGAGTGTCTATGTTTATCTTAGTAACAGTACAAGTCTATAAGTCGCTGTGAGTCTATGTTTATCTTAGTAACAGTACAAGTCTATAAGTCACTGTGAGTGTCTATGTTTATCTTAGTAACAGTACAAGTCTATAAGTCGCTGTGAGTCTATGTTTATCTTAGTAACAGTACAAGTCTATAAGTCACTGTGAGTGTCTATGTTTATCTTAGTAACAGTACAAGTCTATAAGTCACTGTGAGTGTCTATATTTATCTTAGTAACAGTACAAGTCTATAAGTCACTGTGTGTGTCTATGTTTATCTTAGTAACAGTACAAGTCTATAAGTCGCTGTGAGTGTCTATGTTTATCTTAGTAACAGTACAAGTCTATAAGTCACTATGTGTCTATGTTTATCTTAGTAACAGTACAAGTCTATAAGTCACTGTGAGTGTCTATGTTTATCTTAGTAACAGTACAAGTCTATAAGTCACTATGTGTCTATGTTTATCTTAGTAACAGTACAAGTCTATAAGTCGCTGTGAGTCTATGTTTATCTTAGTAACAGTACAAGTCTATAAGTCACTGTGAGTGTCTATGTTTATCTTAGTAACAGTACAAGTCTATAAGTCGCTGTGAGTCTATGTTTATCTTAGTAACAGTACAAGTCTATAAGTCACTGTGAGTGTCTATGTTTATCTTAGTAACAGTACAAGTCTATAAGTCGCTGTGAGTCTATGTTTATCTTAGTAACAGTACAAGTCTATAAGTCACTGTGAGTGTCTATGTTTATCTTAGTAACAGTACAAGTCTATAAGTCACTGTGAGTGTCTATGTTTATCTTAGTAACAGTACAAGTCTATAAGTCACTGTGTGTGTCTATGTTTATCTTAGTAACAGTACAAGTCTATAAGTCGCTGTGAGTGTCTATGTTTATCTTAGTAACAGTACAAGTCTATAAGTCACTATGTGTCTATGTTTATCTTAGTAACAGTACAAGTCTATAAGTCACTGTGAGTGTCTATGTTTATCTTAGTAACAGTACAAGTCTATAAGTCACTATGTGTCTATGTTTATCTTAGTAACAGTACAAGTCTATAAGTCGCTGTGAGTCTATGTTTATCTTAGTAACAGTACAAGTCTATAAGTCACTGTGAGTGTCTATGTTTATCTTAGTAACAGTACAAGTCTATAAGTCACTGTGAGTGTCTATGTTTATCTTAGTAACAGTACAAGTCTATAAGTCACTATGTGTCTATGTTTATCTTAGTAACAGTACAAGTCTATAAGTCGCTGTGAGTCTATGTTTATCTTAGTAACAGTACAAGTCTATAAGTCACTGTGAGTGTCTATGTTTATCTTAGTAACAGTACAAGTCTATAAGTCACTGTGAGTGTCTATGTTTATCTTAGTAACAGTACAAGTCTATAAGTCACTGTGAGTGTCTATGTTTATCTTAGTAACAGTACAAGTCTATAAGTCACTGTGAGTGTCTATGTTTATCTTAGTAACAGTACAAGTCTATAAGTCACTGTGAGTGTCTATGTTATCTTAGTAACAGTACAAGTCTATAAGTCGCTGTGAGTGTCTATGTTTATCTTAGTAACAGTACAAGTCTATAAGTCGCTGTGAGTGTCTATGTTTATCTTAGTAACAGTACAAGTCTATAAGTCTCTGTGGTTCTATGTTTATCTTAGTAACAGTACAAGTCTATAAGTCACTGTGTGTCTATGTTTATCTTAGTAACAGTAGAAGTCTATAAGTCGCTGTGAGTGTCTATGTTTATCTTAGTAACAGTACAAGTCTATAATTCGCTGTGTGTCTATGTTTATCTTAGTAACAGTACAAGTCTATAAGTCGCTGTGAGTCTATGTTTATCTTAGTAACAGTACAAGTCTATAAGTCACTATGTGTCTATGTTTATCTTAGTAACAGTACAAGTCTATAAGTCACTGTGAGTGTCTATGTTTATCTTAGTAACAGTACAAGTTTATAAGTCGCTGTGAGTGTCTATGTTTATCTTAGTAACAGTACAAGTATATAAGTCGCTGTGAGTGTCTATGTTTATCTTAGTAACAGTACAAGTTTATAAGTCGCTGTGAGTGTCTATGTTTATCTTAGTAACAGTACAAGTCTATAAGTCACTATGTGTCTATGTTTATCTTAGTAACAGTACAAGTCTATAAGTCACTATGTGTCTATGTTTATCTTAGTAACAGTACAAGTCTATAAGTCACTATGTGTCTATGTTTATCTTAGTAACAGTACAAGTCTATAAGTCGCTGTGGTTCTATGTTTATCTTAGTAACAGTAGAAGTCTATAAGTCACCGTGGGTCTATGTTTATCTTAGTAACAGTACAAGTTTATAAGTCACCGTGGGTCTATGTTTATCTTAGTAACAGTACAAGTTTATAAGTCACCGTGGGTCTATGTTTATCTTAGTAACAGTACAAGTTTATAAGTCACCGTGGGTCTATGTTTATCTTAGTAACAGTACAAGTCTACATACATATGCCTTGGTTTCTCTGTGTCTCTATATGTATG
>OZ024756.1:6251752-6254252 GCA_964016885.1 Eledone cirrhosa
TGAAATATGTATAATAAAATATAATTGATCACAAGAATATCTATTTTGTTAATATTTTGAATTAATATATATATATATATATATATATATATATATATATATATATATACGATATTAAACAAATGGAAACTATATTTATAAAACCATATTTATTTCATTATACATATTTCGGGGATACCATATTAAAAATATGGCATGCCTTCTTCAGATAAATTACAATATATAAACATTTTATAAATAATTTTGACGTACCATAAATATTGACCAACCGTTATGTAAAAACCAGCTTTTTACATAACGGTTGGTCAATATTTATGGTACGTCAAAATTATTTATAAAATGTTTATATATTGTATTTTATCTGAAGAAGGCATGCCATATTTTTAATATGGTATCCCCGAAATATGTATAATGAAATAAATATGGTTTTATAAATATAGTTTCCATTTGTTTAATATCGTATACCTACTCCAAAACTTGTCGAGTGCTTTATATCAGTTATAAAATATTTACTTGTTGTAACCCAACAATGTTATATAAAACTTTTGCATATATATATATATATATATATATGTGTAGAGAGAGAGAGAGAGAGAGAGAGGGGGGGGGGGTGAAATTGGAAATATCACTGAAAATATATTTAAGGATCTGTCGTCTTTTTCCTTTCTTTGATTCGTCAAAGTGACATTATTGAAAAAAATGAGAAGTACAATTCTTTTAAAAAAGAGTTTTATAAAGTATATAAAGTATATAATGTATATATATATATATATATATATATATATATAGCGTGTGTGTGAGTGTGTGCAGTCAGACGTGTGCTCATTGAAGACCATGCCTCAACATGGCATCAGTCCAACGACTGAAACCGGTACTGAATATATATATATATATATATATATATATATATATATATATATACATCGATGCGTAGAAAACATAAAAGGCCTAAGGATGTTTATGTGTCTCGGTGTCTGTATGGATGAATGCATTGATAGGCGTGTACAGAACATTCAGCATATATTTAAAACAAAAATCTTTAGAAATAAGGTAACTTGTTAACAGAACTCATAGATATGTATACATGAGTTACATCTGAAGTAATTTTGTAGATGACATTCTTTTGAATATTTAAGCCGCCTAGTTCCTTTTCAGCCCAATTAGAGCTGTTTATTAGACTAAACAGCTTCCCACCTTCATGCCAAGTTTGATGGTCTGGCCTTTTTCTTCCAAGTAACCGGCTTCCATCTTTTAAATACATCACTCGCATTTAACACTTTCCGCGCTGCTTTTCACCGTTTAATAACATCAGTTGTGTATCGTAATACCATTAATAACTCATTGAGTCACCACTGAAGACTTTGCTTTCATGTCAAAGCCTAGGGTCATTAGCCTAGCAACTCTCGTGTAAAGTATTAGGTTAATTATTCACTTCCTTGATGAATATTGCCTGCATCATTGCTCTTTTTACATCCACATAGACTGAGCTAGTTTTGCCTTGAACGCCGTTGTCCGGTCCAGACTCCAACCGTACAGTTGGGATTCAAACTATTGATTCTTCGCTTAACTGGCTTATAAATGAATCGACTCACTGAAACCCGTTTAGTCATACAAGATCAGAAAGCCCTAGATATTAATAAGCAATAGTTTTCCTCGTGCTTGAAAGTTGAGTACAAAGTAATGTCATACTTAGTAGACCTCGTTAAGTAGATATAGTGAAACATTGACTGCTAGGCTTCACAATATTTTACTGCTCGACTCTAGTCGAATAAATGAATGTTTTTTTAACGTAGTTTGCAACAGATTTCTTATTTTTCTCACGCAATCCTGGATTATGGAAGGAAGGATGAAATATTGGAAGATTTATCGGAGGAAAAATATACTGAAAGTTTGGCAGTTATTGGTTTACTTGCAGTTTAAATACTGCTGTTACTACTACTAATACTACTCCTACTACTACTACCACTGCAGCTGCTACTTCTACTGATGCTACTACTACTACCGCTACTACTACTGCCGCTACTACTACTGCTACTACCACCACCACCCCCACTACCAGAATTACAACTACAACGACTTACTTTCCAGCATCAATATAAATGTTCAAAATATTGATAACTGGATGCGGTGTTAGTTCAAATTTACTCCCTAATTAACTACACTATCTGTAAAGTATTCTCAATTAATTACGTTGCAATTAGAAAAATAAATATCTAAATATGACAAACCATATGTTTATGGTGTCTTCAATTCAGTATTCGGGCCAACCAATACGATCGCGAATACAAGCGGCCGAAATGGGGTTCCTTCGAAGTGTCTTTGGAGTAACGTTACTTGATAAAGTGCATAGCTCGGAGCCCAGAGAATCACTCCAGGTTGAGCAACTACTTCTCCGAATTGGGAGATCAAAGCTCTGATACTATGGACATGTGTTTAGAATGTCTCAGGAAAGAATCGCTGGACAGATTTTATAGGCTAGTAGTAGTAGTGGTTGTAGTAG
>OZ024756.1:6259252-6264252 GCA_964016885.1 Eledone cirrhosa
GAGCTATGGCACTTTACGTTCTAAGTTCAAATATCGCCGAGGTTAGCTTTGCTTTTCGGCGTCGTTAAAATAAAGTACCACTCAAGCACTGGGGTGTATTTAATAGACTTTCCCTCCCCACAACAACAACAACATTGCTGGCCTTGTGCCTAAATGATAGATGTACTAATATTGTGTTGAAGGTATTGATGTGTTGGTAAATTATTAGTTCAATTATGTCAGCTGAAAACAAATGAGAGAAGTGCTAATGTCAGGGTGGAAAACACCTCACCCGTAGGCAAAGTGTTGCTTGCATTACAATTTGAAACTGGCCATTGAACACATTCCCTACAAACTCATATAAAATAATAAATACGGTCAAAACCTTATGAACAAAACAGTAATTTAATATAAGTTGTTCTCAACACTTTATAAAACATAAACAAATAGATATTAGTTTGTCTTGTGACATTACTCATGTGTCGGAATACAGAATTTTTGATGATGTAATAGAGGTAACCTTATTACAGCCAATTAAACTTTAGCATTTCTCTACCCACCATTATCACCTCCTTCAGTAATTTATTTTCTGTTATTTGGTATTTTTATTGGTACTAGACAGTGTGAATATAAGTTTTGTCTAGTTTGGTGGTCGGTCATTAAGTTCAATCATTTTGAATGCTGGCAACGTTTATTGTAACATTCGTCTGTTTTATGAAATATTCAAAATCAATACTGTAAAGTGCATACAATTAACCCCCTTCTACAATGTCTAGTACGAATGAAAGGAAGAAATGGCTGGCGAAATATTTTCTTTTTTGTTCGATGAAAAATGAACAGATAATTAGTTTTTCATAGTACTAAATAGAAGTTGTGTGTTTATGTGTGTTTGTGAGTGTGTATTTGTGTGTGTGTGGTATTTGTGTGTGTGTGGTATTTATGTGTGTGCGGTATTTGTGTGTGTGCGGTATTTGTTTCTGTGCGGTATTTGTGTGTGTGCGGTATTTGTGTGTGGTATTTGTGTGTGTGTGGTATTTGTGCGTGTGTGGTATTTGTGTGTGTGTGGTATTTGTGCGTGTGTGGTATTTGTGCGTGTGCGGTATTTGTGTGTGTGTGGTATTTGTGTGTATGTGGTATTTGTGTGTGTGTGGTATTTGTGTGTGTGCGGTATTTGTGTGCGTGTGATATTTGTATGTGTGTGGTATTTGTGCGTGTGCGGTATTTGTGTGTGTGTGTGGTATTTGTGTGTGTGTGGTATTTGTATCTATTGGTTTCTAGTTTTTCTAAATACAATCTCGAACGCCACTATTTGTCAACTCTCGTGGAATACTGAAATCTGAAAGAGATTCACTATTTAGAAAAGCTAGCATTTTAAGAAAAGAATCTTTATACAAACATCTCTCTCTCACTCTTTTCAAAATGTCTATTAATGAAACGACTTTCGTAAGGAAACAGAGTTATTAAGTGTGTGAGCAAAGAGTAATAAAAAGTGAAACCATGCATTCGTGACAGGTTCGTAAAGGTGTTTATATTTACTATCAATCCACAGAAGATTGTGTGCATTATTCTATAGCTGTAAATCAGACAACATATATAGTAAATAAGATCCAGTTGGCTTTATGTATAAATGGAAAAGCAACAAACTGTGCTATCCGAAAAGATATATTTATATTTTAAACTCAATGGTTTGGATTATAAAGATGAGGATCTTCAGTTCTATGTGTCAATTTGGTAAAACATCTTTCAGATTTACAACAAGAACGTTGAATGATGTAATGGCGTATTGAAGGACGTTCCACCATCTGTGATACGATCATAAATAGAAGTTAGTTTAATAAAGAATTAGAAAATTGTAATGCATTAATAACATCTCATTGCTATATTCACCAACAACATTTATGGATATACATATCTCGAAGACTAACGATTATAACAGCATAAAGCATAAAAAACGAAAGGGTTGAACGAAAGTTTTGAAAGAAATGGACATTGATTTGGAAAAGGAATGAGGTGAGTTATTGTATCATTGTCAAGATTGTGGTTGATTAAAGCATGCTACATACATTCACACACATACATACATATATTTATATGTGTGTGTGTTTTTATATAACATACATACACACACACCACACACACACATTTTAATTTATTATTATTTAAAAACTTAAATCTGCTCCCTTACAAACAAGTCTACCCGATCAATTTTTAAGACTTTCATAAGGTCGCATCCTTGATAATGAATTATTAAACCCGAAAATATTTGGGATCATTAAATTTGCTAAGGTAAGATTCTTTTGTTCTCTTGGTAATTTAACATTCTTCATACGCATTTGTCTTGGTCTTCAAAATTTTACTTAGTGTTTCATATATATATATATATATATATATATATATATATATATATATATATAAAGAATGAATAATAAGAGGTAGACATCATAAAAAGGTAATTTATTCCGTGTGCTTACATATGTTTCCACGGTGGTACTACAGCCTAGTTATGCTATGTGCAAATTTGCAACTACTTGCAGAACTCAAATATCCAATGCTCTGACCACTGTATCCTCAGAGCAGAATGGTTAAAATGTACAATGTAAACAATTCTTCCATAACTCGTAGAGTAACCTCTCACCGTACGTCAACCATATCCAGTGTAGTAATTAACCATTACTACATCTACGATAATCCTGTACCTAATATATATATATATATTACATCTAGGATAATCCTATACCTAATATATATATATATATATATATATATATATATATATAGAGAGAGAGAGAGTGAGAGAGAGAGGGGGAGAGAGAGAGAAATAGAGAGAGAGAGAGAAATATATATATATATATATATATATATATATATATATATATATAGAGAGAGAGAGAGAGAGAGTAATAACAATAAATGTAAAGACTAAAATTCGAAGAGGGCTCGATAAATATATATATATGTATATATATGTGAGAAAAACCACAAACCCTCCATCTCAAGTCTACTTTTGAAATGCACAAGAACTCCGAAAGGAATAAATATATTTTATAAAAAACCCTCCAGTGGCATTTTCGATTTCTTCTTTTTTCTTTATACTTTCACTTCTGTAGGATACCTCGTTTTTTTTCATTTTGTAAAAAAAAATCCCTTTCTAATATATGTGAGTGAGTGAGTGAGTGAGTGAGTGAGTGAGTGAGTGAGTGAGTGAGTGAGTGAGTGTGAGTGTGTGTGTGTGTGTGTGTGTGTGTGTGTGTGTGTGTTTCCAGCTAACCTCAGTCTCCTCTGTGTCACGTTTGACCTGGATGATTCATCCTCAGTGTATACTGATTAATGTTCAGAGCCATCCTCAGCATTCTCGTGTAGCACCCGTCCACCATCTGAGTGAGTTTCTTGGTCAGTGCCCAAGTCTCAGACCCGTACAGCAGCACAGACTCCACTACAGCAATGAAGAGGAGGATTTCAGGTCTTTACGAAGGTCCGACTTCCACACCGATCTCAAGAGGAGACTGAGGTTAGCTGGAGATGCTCAACGACATCCAGAGTTGACATTGAACTCAGTGCTCCTGTGGGAGCCCCTACATGGACACGCTGGAAGAGGAAGACGAAGGTTAACGAATGTTGATGCCCTAAGGACATACACTGGTCTGTTGGAGACGCAGGACATGGCAGCGATAATGAGGGACAGAGACCGCTGGAGAGAACTCGTTCCTGGATCTCGGGAATTTTACCCGTCCTAGATAGATAGATAAATATAAGTCTGTGTGTGCGTGTGTGTGTACGTGAGTGTGTGTGTGTATATGTGTATATATTATGTATGTATATGTATAGTGAGCAAAGGCACTGCACAAAGCCAGACCCACTCTCTTAACCAAGATGATATTTACCAAAAACAAGAAAAAGTCAACATCATTGGATACCATCAGGGTTGCAGGTGTTATATCAGAGTTTTCCTTCTCCTAGAATTCTGCCTTGACAAAGGCTAAGGGGTCATCTCTCCCGGTGATTTTGGATGGCCATTGACTCTTAAGAGACATTGCTTTATATCTGGAGATCTCTCTGCACTTGTCCTCACATGGTACCATGGGCCCAGCACTATGTGTCAATAATAGTCACAAGTGTAGTGTTTGTACCAGAGTTTTCAAGTCGCTGGCTGGACTAAAAAGTCACACTCGTTCATCGCATCGGTAGGGGTTCTCCTACATGGATATAAAGTAGTGGCCGTACTCGAAAACGAGTTGGCAGTCACCACCACCATATGTATATGTATATATATATATGTGTATATAGGGAGACAAAAAGTAGGCTTTGATTAGAAACGGCTAGCGAATTCGAAATTTAGTTAGTAACATGTGCTTTCGCCGTATTTTACTAAATAGTATTAGTCTGTTAGTTGGGATATTAAAAAAAACCTCTGAATGGAAAAAAGGATGAGTGTTGACGTAGATGGGAACCGAACCTTCAGCTATGGTTTGTGGGAACAACACATATGTATACATATAAATATACATGTATAGACACACACACACACACACACACACACACACACACACACACACACACACACACACACACACACACACGCACACACACACACACACACACATATATAATATATATATATATATATATATATATATGTGTGTGTGTGTGTGTGTGTGTGTGTAAGTGTGTGAACATGTGTGTGTGTGTGTGAGAGTGTATAAACACACCTAGACAGAGAAAGTAGAATTCCGTTGATTTACAGGTCAGAGAGAATAATATATATTTGTTTTTCGGCAGCTAAGAAGGGAATTTAAAGCCGCGAAGACTTTTCGGTTGCATGTCATGTACGGATAGAAACATCATTTTTATTTCTTTTTATATGGAAAGCAGACAGAAATCACATCAACCAATTGACTATTTCCGTTGACCTATGTCATCAGCGATTGCGTGTAGGGCCGTCATTTGCCAGCCATTATTTGACCAAAACTGGCCTTCGTCCAACCAAGGTGATTCCAAGACACGATTTCTTGTAATGCTATTTG
>OZ024756.1:6269252-6286752 GCA_964016885.1 Eledone cirrhosa
TCGGTTTGATTTGTTTGCTTTCTTCCGTGAATGCATGTATTTTCAATGAAATAAAATAAAATAGTTCTCTTATACGAAGGAATAATATTGTTTGAAATAGAGCAAACCATATCCCACTGCTTTAGCGAAGGAAGAATGCTTTATATAATGTACTCTTGAATACTTTGTGTCTGCCAGGGCTGGTATACCACCCGGTATAGGTTTGATTAGGTCTGACATAACGTTAAACAATCAATTCAGTAATTTCAATCTTGTCTTTATTCTACCCTTTACTCTGGCTCACCAATAAAACAATTTAATGTTTTCATGTCAAGAATATTTGACACCCCGTCGGTTACGACAATGGGTGTTCCAGATGATACACTCAACGGAACAACCTGCTCGTAAAATTATCATACAAGTGGCTGAGCATTCTACAGAGGCGTCTACCAATGACGTAGTTCTCACGGAGATTCAGCGTGATACAGTATGTTAAAAGGGTGGTCCTTCGAAATCCGGGTACAACAGATTTTTGAAACATGAGTGGACTGGAGCAACGAGAAACAAAGTGTTTGCCCAGGTACGTACAACACGTGCTGTCGGGAATCGAACTCACAACGTTACGATCGTGAGCCGAATACCCTAATCACTAAGCCCACGCACCTTCACAATGTCGAGAATTTAAAACACTAATCACCCAGGTTGTTACAAATAAAACATATTTTCTGATATTCTGATTGTTGTTGGTCCTTCTAGAAATCTATGGACAATGGGTAGTTCGATTACTTGCTCAACACATCAGAACACCTTCACACACAAACATACAGTCTCTGTCTCTCTCCATGTATCTCACACTCTCTCCAAGAGATATCAACATGAATGGACCTATTATTTTTATCTAAAGATTTTTTTTTTCACTTACACCCCGCCCGTCCCTTCAATGTATCATATTTCACATTATTTCTTCTGATGAAGGACTAGCGTCCGAAACGTTAAGACCCTCTTCCTGCTATATCAAGCGTTAACCTAATATATTCCTTCCATATACTGTACCATTTGTGTTGTTATTTCTGTTTACTTTTTACATACATACAAACAAGTGTGTATATATATATATATATATATATAAAAAATAGATTAATGATATCAAGACAGGAAAACTCACAGAAGGCAATGAAACATATGTAAACGCTAAAAATGAATCCTACTCAATCGCTTATCTGTATTGACCCCTTTATATATATATATATATATATATATATATATATATATATATATATATACTTTATTAATTGTATATTGTTTCCGGAGATATAGGAAGTCTGATAATATACGGTTATATAACTAATATAGTTCATTCAATATGTCAATATGATGAACCCTCCGAAACGATCGTAAAACAATGATACGCATAGGTAAAATAACTTGACTTTCTTATTATTTTCATTGTTAAATTAATATCGAATAAATTTGTATATATATATGATCATAGTATAATAAACCTTTCAAGGATTTACACACATCCAGCCTCCTGTCATTTCATTATTATATATATATATATATATATTCTGTTCTTCTTTCTCTCTCCCTCCCTCCCTCTCTCTATACTGCCACCCAGAACCTGCATCATTCCATAACCTCAGCACAATACATGGTAAGACGTTTAGGAATTGTCCACCATTTTTTCCGAGTGATTCACACCTTGTAAATTCAGCGACTGTGATCAACATGATGTTTTGATGTTGTTGTTGTTGATGAAGCAGTGAGTTATCTCGCTCTCAGTCTTAATGGTCAATGCTTGTAGGCGTTGATAGTAGTGGTGATGATGATAGTAATTATGTTGGTGGTGGTGGTGGTGTAGGTGGTGGTGGTTGTAGTGTTGTGGGCGGTGGCTCTGTTGTTGATTGTGGTGGTGGTAGAAGCTGTGGTTATGTTGGCGGTGGTGGTAGTGTTGGTGTTGGTGGGGTGTTGGCGGTCGCCATGGCGTTGGTAGGGTGTTGGTGGTCGCTATGGCGTTGGTGGGGTGTTGGTGGTCGCTATGGTTTATTTGGTTGTGGTGGTGGTAGAAGCTGTGGTTATGTTGGCGGTGGTGGTAGTGTTGGTGTTGGTGGGGTGTTGGCGGTCGCTATGGTGTTGGTGGCCTGTTGGTGGTCGCTATGGTGTCTCTGGTTGTGGTGGTGATACTGTCTGTAGTTATGTTGTTGGTGATTGTGTTGATGATGGTGTTGGTGGTAGTGTTGTTGCTGTTGTTGGTGGTGGTGGTGTTGCTATGGTGTTGTTTTTGGTTGTGGTGATGGTGTTGATGATTGTGGTATGTGTTGGCGGTGGCCATGTGGTCGTTATGGTGGTAGTACTGGCTGTGGTTATGTGGTGGTGGTGGTGGTGGTGTTAAGAGATCGCCGTCGCCGTGTTTCTCTGGTAAACTGCGAAGCTTTTGTCTTTGCACTCCAATCTTCGTTTGACCCTGTTTGTAATTAGTTTGTATAGACTTAGAAATGCTTGGATGGGAGATACTATATCACGCTTAATGAGTTCGTTTGATATCGTGGCACTGTTAGGCTGCTGCTGTTGCTATTGCTGCTGTTGCTGTTGCTGCTGTTGCTGTTGTTATTGTCCATGTTGTTGTTGTTGCTGCTGCTATTGTCCTTATTGTAGTTGTTGTTGTGCTCGTTGTTTTTGTGGTTATTTGTAGTGATGTAAGGATTGGTGTTGGTGTTGCTATAGTTATTGTGGTTCTAATTGTTGTTGTTGTTGTTGCTCTTGTTGCTCTTGTTGTTTTGTTGCTCTTGTTGTTTTGTTGCTCTTGTTGTTGGTGTTGTTGCTCTTGTTGTTGTTGTTGCTGTTGTCGTTGTTGTCGTCATTGTCATTGTTGTTGATGTTGCTGTTGTTGTCGCCCTCGTTGTTGTTATTGTCATCCTTGTTATTGTTGTTGCTGTTGTCGTTGTTGTTCCTGTTGTTGCTATGGTCATTGTTGCTGTTGTTGTTGTTGCTGTTGTCGTCGGCGTTATTGTCTTTGTTGTTGTCATTGTTGTCGTTTCCGTCGGCGTTGCTGTTGTTGCTGTCGTTGTTGTAGTCGTCGTTGTCGTTGCCGTCGGCGTTGCTGTTGTTGTCATTGTTGCTGTTGTTCTTGTAGCTGTCGTTGTTGTTTTCATTTTTGCTGCTGTTGTTGTTGTCGTTGTCATTGTTGATGCTGTTGTTGTCATTGCTGGTCGTGTTAGATTAGTTGTTTGTGGCATCAGTGTTGTTGTTGTTGTTGTCGTTGTTGTTGTTGAAACTACTGGTACGGAAGTAGGAGCTGGTGTTGTTGGAGATCATAATGATGTCGTTGTTATTGGTTAGTGGTGGTGGGGTGGTGGTGGCGGTGGCGATGGTGGCGGTGACGGAGGTGGTGGTGGTGATGGTGGCGGTGGTGATGGTGGCGGTGCTGGTGGTGGTTGTACTGATGGTGGTGGTGGCGGTGGTGATAGTGGCGGTGATGGTGGTGGTGGTGGTGATGGTGGCGGTGCTGGTGGTGGTTGTGCTGATGGTGGTGGTGGCGGTGGTGATAGTGGCGGTGATGGTGGTGGTTGTGCTGGTGGTGGTGGTGGCGGTGGTGATCTTGCAGTTATTGTTGTTTTTGGTGGTAGGGAGGGTGGTGCGTGTTTTGATGGTGGTGTTGGTAGTGGTGGGGATGGTGGTGTTGATCGTGGTGGTGGTGGTTGTGGTGGTGGTAGGGATGGTGGAGGTGGTGTTGCTGGTGGTAGGGATGGTGGTGTTGGTAGTGGTAGTAATGGTAGTGTTGATGATGGTAGGGATGGTGGGGGTAGTGATGTTGGTGTTGGTGTTGATGATGGTAGGGATGTCGGTTGTGGTAGTGATCGGGTTGGTGGTGGTGGGGATGAGGTAGTGATGGCGGTGTTGCTGTTGTTGATACTAATGTTGATCAAGGTAATATTGCTTATATATTAATTATAACGGTGATATTAAGCAATCCAACCATGAACACTTCTTTATAAAAACAATGGCGATGGATTGGCAGTATCGGTAGAGAGTCGGACGCCATGATTTGCAGCAAAGACTTACGGCCCTTTACGGTCTGAGTTCAAACCCGCCAAAGCTAACTTAGGCTTTCATCCTTACGGGGTCGATAAAAGTACCAGTAATACACTGGTATAATTGCTGGCCTTGTGCCAAAAGTAGAAACAATTATAAAAACAAGGCCTAATTGTATTACCTAACGTGCCCTTCCCCGTAGTGTGTGATTTGCGATACATGTATCTGTCATTTCTAGCAGTCTGTGTGACCATACACCAAAATATTCTTTGGTCATAGGAGAACAACAATGATATTGCAAATAAAATACAATGGCAACCTCAGAAGGTTTAATGATTTCTTTAATCAGATTTTATCAAACATACACCTATATATTATCTGTATATCACGCTGAAAACACTGGTTCTCGTCCGGTCACCGAAGTTAAGCAACGTCGAGCCTAGTTAGTACTTAGAAGAGTGACCGCTTGGGAACCCTAGATGCCGTAAGCATTTAATGCTATTTACCGTCTAACCCATGCTAGCATGGAAGAGTGTCGTTAAATGAAGATGATGATGCTGATGATGATATAGATACATACACACGTATATTGATGCATAGGCTTTACAGAGACATGTTGAACATTAAATTAAATATTGTCTGATAACCAGCTCAATACCGATAGAGGATTATACGTAGACATGCATGCCTGTATGTGTGTATGTATATATATATATGTGTGTGTGTGTGTGTGTGTGTGTAAATACATATGTATATATACGTCTATATGTATATATACATAGATACATGTGTGTGCCTGTCTATATTGAAAGACACACACACATACACACACACACACACACACACACACACACACACACACACACACACACACACACACACACACTATCAAATGAAATGCAATTACTCACAGACATATTTATCAATGATAGTTTTGGAAAATGTTTGGATTCTCTGCCATTCCTTGATAGCAGATATTATGTAATTACTCTAAGAGGAATGGAAGTCTGTACTACGTTGTGACTTGTAAACTGTTTCTAGACACTCAGACGCCATACCTTACTTTCGGACAGCTGTATTGTGGCATTGAGTACACTAGCACTTGCCTACATACTTCTCTCTCTCTCTCTCTCTCTCTCTCTCTCTCTCTCTATATATATATATATATATATATATATATATATATATATATATATATATATACATATATATATATATACACTAGCACTTGCCTACCCCCTCTCTCTTTCTCTCTCTCTCTCTCTATATATATATATATATACGTCCTTATTTGTTAAGTTGATGTAATATTCCATCTGCGCGAGAGTAGAACCGATATGACTTTTACCTACGTCTCTTTTCATGATTAATGTCTTTATGACCTGTAAGTCAGGTAACTGCGACACATCAGCATGTATACTGATAGCCATATTATATATATTGTGTGTGTATATATATATATATACAGAGAGAGAGAGAGCGAGAGAGAGAGAGAGAGAGAGAGACAGGGGGGATCGGGGGGAGACAGTGAGGAGAGGGAGAGAGGGTGGTGGACAGGGGGAGGAGGGTCAGAGGAACAAATCTATATGTTATTACGACAGATTAAATGTTTAAGAGAGAGAGAGAGAGAGAGAAAGAGAGAGAGAGAGAGAGGGAGAGTGGGAGAGAGAGAGGGTGGGGGAGGTGGGGGGGGGATAGTGAAGAGAGGGAGAGAGGGTGGTGGACAGGGGGAGGAGGGTCAGAGGAACAAATCTATATGTTATTACGACAGATTAAATGTTTAAGAGAGAGAGAGAGAGAGAGAGAGAAAGAGAGAGAGAGAGAAATAGAGAGAGAGAGAGTGGGAGAGAGAGGGTGGGGGAGGTGGGGGGGATAGTGAAGAGAGGGAGAGAGGGTGGTGGACAGGGGGAGGAGGGTCAGAGGAACAAATCTATATGTTATTACGACAGATTAAATGTTTAAGAGAGAGAGAGAGAGAGTGGGAGAGAGAGGGTGGGGGAGGTAGGGGGAGACAGGGGAGAGAGGGTGGTGGACAGGGGGAGGAGGGTCAGAGGAACAAATCTATATGTTATTACGACAGATTAAATGTTTAAGAGAGAGAGAGAGAGAGTGGGAGAGAGAGGGTGGGGGAGGTAGGGGGAGACAGGGGAGAGAGGGTGGTGGACAGGGTGAGGAGGGTCAGAGGAACAAATCTATATGTTATTACCACAGATTAAATGTTTAAGCAATACCCAGGGCGGTGTATTGGCAGTATCGGTCGAGGGTCGAACGTCATGCTTTCCAGCATAATTACGTCACTTTACGATCTGAGTTCAAATCCCGCCGAGGTTGACTTTGCCTTTCATCCTTACGGGGTCGATAAAATAAAGTACCAGTAATGCACTGGGTATATATATATACACATATATATATATATGTATATACATACATATATATATATACATACATATATATATATATATATATATATACATACATATATATACACATATATATATATATGTATATACATGCATATATATATATACATACATATGGTGGCTGCCAACTCGTTTTCGAGTACGGCCACTACTTTATATCCATGTAGGAGAACTCCTACCGATGCGCTGAACGAGTGTGACTTTTTAGTCCAGCCAGCGACTTGAAAACTCTGGTACAAACACTACACCTGTGACAATTATCGACACATAGTGCTGGGCCCATGGTACCATGTGACGACAAGTGCAGAGAGATCTCCAGATATAAAGCAATGCCTGTGCCGTGAAGCTTTTATAGTGAGCAAAGGCACTGCACAAAGCCAGTCCCACTCTCTTAACCAAGATGATATTTACCAAAAAGAAGAACAAGTCAACATCATTGGATACCATCAGGGTTGCAGGTGTTATATCAGAGTTTTCCTTCTCCTAGAATTCTGCCTTGACAAAGGCTAAGGGGTCATCTCTCCCAGTGATTTTGGATGGCCATTGACTCTTAAGAGCTCCTTTGCCCTTTGACAGGTTTTGTTTTTAGTCCTGCAGGATGTCCAAAGTCACCCTCCTCACCAAGAAACCTTAGTGGGGTTGCCAGTTTAGTCGCCAACGACCCGACCATGAGACAGGTTGTACTGGGATACATGTTACCAGTAGCACCAAGTGGTGACCTGACATAATACATACATATATATATATATATACATACATATATATATATATATATATCACAGAGATTTGTAGCTTTCTTGAAACATCGTTTAATATCAAAAACAAATTAAAATTTTGAAGACAAAACAATGCGTAAAAAGAATGTTAAATTGCCCAAATAACAAAAGAATCTTACCTTAGCAAATTAACGATCCCAATATCATGGGAGGGACCCTATGGGAGACGTAAAAATCGATCGTATAGACTTGCTTGTATGGAAGCTGATTTTTCTGATCGATTTCTTTTGGCAATTTAACATTCTTCATACGTATTGTGTTGATCTTCAAAATTTAAATTTTGTGTTTCATATATATATATATATATATATATATATATATATATATATATATATATATATATATATATATATATATAGGAGCCAGTAAGACCCCGACTGCTGAGCTCAAGCCGTTTCGACGGCTAATTCTGAATTAGCCGTCGAAACGGCTTGAGCTCCGCCGTCGGGGTCTTACTGGTTCCTATTACCCACTCTACTACCTTAAGTATTGAGTACTTTGGTGCGTTATGGTCCACCTGGTTCCTTACCACATTTCCTTCGTTATATATATATATATATATATATATATATATATATATATATATACACACACACAATAGCGTTAGTAAATAATGCATGTTAATTATTGTTATAGGTCCCCCATTGCTATAATATAAACAAGGTAACTTCAGGTAAAAATCTGTTTTCGACACGGCATGGATGTGTTAATGTAGTCAGTCGGATGTTTACATTGAGATCTTGAGCAGAACATTTGCGAAATACGTGTCACGTTGGAAGAAGTAGAAGAAATATACGTTAAACTGAAAATCTCCATTCTCGCCCACTTTATATATCTAACACTAAAGTCTGTTTCGCACTTGGAAGCTCATAAAGTAGTGACGCCGTATTGAAATACAGCGTTTCTAGGGCATATTTAAACCTGCAGGCCCCACCCGTTTTATATACAGTAGATGTCTTCCAGAGAAAGATAGGGAGAGTGACAAAAAAGAAGTGAGAAAAAGATATAGATGAATAATTTTTGACAAGTGCTTTTTTTATCAACCTCGGCAGAATTTGAAATCAGAAAGCATAGAACCGAAACAAATAGCGCCAAGCAATGTATCTGACGTTGTAACGACAATTCACCATCTATAGTATGTGTTTATTCATTAAACGATGTACTCATGCTTATGACAGAGCCGTATATAGACAGAGAGAGAAGTAACTTCATGTAGTATGTACATGAGAATAATATAATGACGATTATATAGTATGTCGGCTTTTTGTCTGAAGGATAGCGAATTTGTATCCAGATTTAATACAATGTTTTGTGATACTCTATCTGACAATTTTGTGTCTAATGATTCTATGTGTCGAAACGCCCATTCTCTTTCTAAGGCTGTATTTAATTCGAAGCCGAACGCTTCAATGTATGTGGTAATGAGATATTAGATGTTGACATATTTCAATGTGACATGTCTAATATAGTTCAGTAGTTACTAATGTCATTGTTATTGTTGTTCAATCAGTACCTTGGTCTCTATTACTCAAGCGGACATGTTAATGATTCGCTGATCAGTGATTTTTCTAGACCACCTTCTTACCTAGCCAATCATCTGTAATATATCCACTAATGAACTTATTCAAGCAATCAAAACAGAATTGAAGGATGTATTAATTGCTGTTACTCTTACTGTTCGGCTTGCTGTTGTTGACGTGTGTGTGTGTGTGTGTGTGTGTGTGTGTGTGTGTGTGTGTGTGTGTGTGTGTGTGTGTGTGTATGTGTGTGTATGTGTGTGTGTGTGGTAACATGTATCACAGTACAATATATGTATGTATGTATGTATGGTAACATGTATCCCAGTACAACCTGTCTCATGGTCGGGTCGTTGGCGACTAAACTGGCAACCCCACCAAGGTTTCTAGGTGAGGAGGGTGACTTTGGACATCTTGCAGGACTAAAAACAAAACCTGTCAAAGGGCAAAGGAGCTCTTAAGAGTCAATGGCCATGCAAAATCACCGGGAGAGATGACCCCTTAGCCTTTGTCAAGGCAGCATTCTAGGAGAAGGAAAACTCTGATACAACACCTGCAACCCTGATGGTATCCAATGATGTTGACTTGTTCTTCTTTTGGGTAACTATCATCTTGGTTAAGAGAGTGGGACTGGCTTTGTGCAGTGCCTTGGCTCACTATAAAAGCTTCAGGGCACAGGCATTGCTTTATATCTGGAGATCTCTCTGCACTTGTCGTCACATGGAACCATGGGCCCAGCACTATGTGTCAATAATTGTCACAAGTGTAGTGTTTGTACCAGAGTTTTCAAGTCGCTGGCTGGACTAAAAAGTCACACTCGTTCAGCGCATCGGTAGGGGTTCTCCTACATGGATATAAAGTAGTGGCCGTACTCGAAAACAAGTTGGCAGCCACCATGTATATATGTATGTATATATATGTGTGTATATGCTTATGTATAATATGTATGTATATGTATGTATATATATATGTGTATATGCTTATGTATAATATGTATGTATATGTATGTATATATATATATATGTGTATATGCTTATGTATAATATGTATGTATATGTATGTATATATAAATGTGTATATGCTTATGTATAATATGTATGTATATGTGTATATGTATATATATGTATATGTATATGTATATGCATATGCATATGTATGTATATATGAATTTATGTATATATATATGTTTATATGTGTATGTATATATATATATGTATATATATATATAGTGGTGGAACACTGGAAGGTAATATTCGTAGTGGTAGAGCACTCAGTCCATGGGACGAGTTAGGTAGAAGTGGTTTCACAACAGTTAGTTCACCATACCGATAACAATTGTTTCACCTTAGCGGATCTTCAGCTCGGAATGGGCATTGTTATAGGAACAGGAAGGACAACCGTTCGAACGCGCATGCGCAGAAACCCGGTCACTTCAAACAAGCAATACTAGACTGCACGCGAGAGGTGTAACGGAGACAACTGCGAAAGTCCGAAATTTATTCAATAGGTGTTTGGCGACGTGTGGACAACGTGTGAAAAATTCATTTCCCATGTTTAGCCAATCACTATTGCGTAATCTCTTTAGAATAGTTATTCGTTCGTCCATATATGCATATGTGTATATATCTATATATATATATTTATATATATATATATATATATATATATATATATATATATATATGCAGAGGTTATATTTTAATTTGTTGGGATACAACCAGCTAAAAATAGTTTTATAACTGATATAAAGCACTCAACAAATTTTTGAAGCTCCAACCGTTAAGGTTGCATTTTTTTCAGGGTATGTCAATATTTATTTATTTATAAAACTAATCTGTATTGTATTTTATCCGATGAAAGCGCACCATAAACTGCCTTGGTGGCCCTTGAAATATGTATAATAAAATAAATATAGTTTTATAAATATAGTTTCCATTTGTTAATATATTGTATATATGTGTGTGTGTATATGTATATATATGTGTATGCATATGAATGTATATGTGTACGTATGTGGATATATATATGTATATATATAATTGTTTCTACTTTTGGCACAAGGCCAGCAATTACCCGGTGCCTTACTGGTACTTTATTTTATCGACCCCGTAAGGATGAAAGGCAAAGTTAACCTCGGCGGGATTTGAACTCAGAATGGCAAGGGCAGTAACTCTATGCGTCAACTCATGGCGTTCAACCCTCTACCGATACTGCCAATTCACCGCCCTATATGTATATATATAATGATTTCTAATATAGGCACAAGGCCAGTAATTTTGGGGGAGGGTAAAGTCGATTAAATCGACCCTAGTATGTTACTAGTACTTTATCTTATCAACCACGTAAGGGTGAAAGGCAAAGCTAACTTCGACGGGATTTGAAATCAGACCTTATATATATAATAATATAAAAGGGAACAAGAATCGACGTTGCATCATATATACCTATTTAATTACATATGTTTCACTGTCGATCGGCTCGATGAGAAATCGATTAATGATCGAACCTGTCTCTGGAATCGGAGGCTCCTCAGATATGTGGTAACATGTAGACTCGCCTGTATGTATGTATGTATGTATGTATGTATGTATGTATGTATGTCAAGGCAGAATTCTAGGAGAAGGAAAACTCTGATGTAACACCTGCAACTCTGATGGTATCCAATGATGTTGACTTGTTCTTCTTTTTGGTAAATATCATCTTGGTTAAGAGAGTGGGACTGGCTTTGTGCAGTGCCTTTGCTCACTATAAAAGCTTCACGGCACAGGCATTGCTTTATATCTGGAAATCTCTCTGCACTTGTCGTCACAGGGTAACATGGGCCCAGCACTATGTGTCAATATTTGTCACAAGTGTAGTGTTTGTACCAGAGTTTTCAAGTCGCTGGCTGGACTAAAAGGTCACACTCGTTCAGCGCATCGGTAGGGGTTCTCCTATATGGATATAAAGTAGTGGCCGTACTCGAAAACGAGTTGGCAGCCACCATGTATGTATGTATGTATGTATGTGTGTATGTGTGTATGTGAGTGAGTGAGTGTGTGTGTGTGTGTATGTGTGTGTGTGTGTGTGTGTGTATTTACGCTTAGGTTTGACAATAGAATTTAAAATATGCTGAATCAAAGTCAAGCTAGAGCCTTCTCACTCTAGAGTTCCGTCTATATATATCACACACACACACACACACACACACACACACACACACACACACACACACACACGCACACACATGGCGTAGTGGTAAGTTTGTTGGACTTACGACCATAACGTTGTGGGTTCATTTCATGTTGCTCTAGCATACTCAACCAAGAATGAGTATCAGCAATAGCTGGGAGTTTAAACCTGCGATGGACTGGCGTCCTGTCCAGGGGAAAGTATTTTACCCTCAGGTTAACGCCATGGAAATTCTCGCACTTTGAAGCTCATAAATACTGTTGAATGCATGTCTTTCGTTTGAAAAATGTTAGTGCCAGGAAGAGCATCTGATCTTCTTTTCTTGTCTTGTTACAGCTCACACCTATGCACGTTTAGCTGGCCTCCTTCAAGGTATATCTCGTTGGAGGTGTCTTGGGTGATTTAATGATAGGGACCCCAGTCCTATCATCTCATTTCTACAGCTGAGTAAACTGGAGCAACGTGAAATAAAGCGTCTTGCTCAACAACACATGAAAACAACATATCACCCGGTCCGAGAATTGAACTTACAATGCTCTAACCACTAAGCTCTGCGCCTTCATCTGATAGTAAATAACACATAAAAAATGACAAAGTTGAGGGAGCAAACAAGGCTAACCCTACTTCAGCGTGGAATGTGGCCTAAAACAGCTTCTTGTATGAAAATGAAATTTAAATATAAACATTCTCATTGCTAGAATACATTGGCACAAGAACATACATTTTGAGAATGGATATAATCTTTTAAATTACTTTCAGTACTTAACTGTTTCTTACACAGTTTATCAGTATCAGAAGAATAACTGGTTAATGAAACCCAGCTTAATTTGAACTCAGTGAGTTCAGAGTCGGAATCAAATGTTGATACTCAAGTCATTCTGCCAGGTGGTAATCTGGTAGAGCTGTTACAGAGTTGGGCAGTAGCAGAGCTGTGTTTTAAAATAAAATAAAAATAAAAAACAGCTGAAAATCTTTCATTGATCTGAAATATGGCCACAGGACAAGAAATGAAAAGAAAAGATAATTAAACTTAGCTGAGCGGTGAAACTACGCCTCTGCATCTTAGCAGTAGACGGTCACTGTTATCTGGATGTCCTGGCTGGTTTTAAGACCCAGTCCTATTGAAACTATGTATAACATGCCTTGCGGGTTTTGTTCCAACTCTGTGCATTCTAAGTTTAAATCTCACCTCTATCATCAAATAAATTTAGCATATATATCAAATCTATATTAATCAACGTTTTATAAATTACGGCTTTTCAATATTGTACTGGAAAAAAAATTGAGACAGAAAACAATAAAAATCTTAAGCGCGACCGTGGACTACATACAGTATTTCCCGGTGCCGAAGACGCTTCGTCCCTGATGACCACAAATTTGAAAAGAAAAAAAAAAATTGTTTCAACTTTTGGCACAAGGCCAGTAATTATTCCAGTGCATTACTGGTACTTTATTTTATCGACCCCGTTAGGATGAAAGGCAAAGCTAACCTCGGCGGGATTTGAACTCAGACCATAAAATGGCGTAACTATGCTGGAAAGCATGGTGGCGTCCGACCTACTACATATACTGCCAATCCACTGCCCTTAATTTGAAAAAAAAAATAAACAACTTTCGGTCTCCAGGACGCAGGGTAGATTTTTAAGACTTATTTTAGGAAGAAATTAGCCGCGAAATACAGTGCATTAGGCTCACATAATAGCTATATGTAAAATACAGAAAATTGCTGGACATATTGCGGATTTGCTCAGTGTATTTATACCATTGTAAAGTTAATGCAAAATCTGTGTAGCTTTCAAAGCTTTGACCGATATAAAAACACTAGACTAGAACTTCGTATTAAACATGTACATGGAGGTCTTGCGGAACTAAATCAAACGTTAATAATACGAGGACAAAATTGAAAAGACAATGTTTTAATGTGAATATATAATGAAGATAATAGTCGCCTTTCTTAAAGGAATCTGGACGATCGTGTCAAGAAAAACAGTGTTTTCTTTTCGCACCAACTTCAATAGACAGGGTTTTTACATTAACCATATATCTATGACAGAGGTTTATACAACTTGAGCAGAGATTTTCGTATTCCATTGCTTTGACTTCCATTGTCATTCTGATATTTTCTTTGTCTGTGTGTGTGTTGTGTGTGTTGCGAGTGTTGCGTGTGTGAGTGTGTGAATGCGTGTGAGTTAGTGCGTGTGTATGTGACTGTGTGTGTGACAGTGTTTGTGTCTGTGTGTCTGTGTTTGTCTATGTGTGTGTCTGTGTGTGTGTGTGTGTCTGTTTGTGTAGGTATGTTTGTGTATGCGTGTCTGTGTGTGTGAGTGGGTGTGTATGTGTGTGTGTCTGCGTGTCTGCCTGTGTGTATGTGTGTGTCGGTGTGTGTGTCTGTGTGTATGTATATGTGTGTGTGTGTGTGTGTGTGTGTGTGTCTGTGTGTGTATGTCTGTCTGTGTGTGTGTCTGACTGTGTGTGCGCGCGCGTGTGTACGTCTGCGTGTGTCTTGTGTCTGTACGTGTGCCTGTGTGTGTGTGTGTGTATATCCTCTGACTGTGCGTATGTACGTGTGCCTGTGTGTGTGTGTCCTTACTGTTTGTGTACGGCAGAGACCTGGGTTGTTTACGCAGAGATAACAGTGCTGAGCTAGAAGAAATAAAAGACATTTTATAAAAGATTTCTGTTAGTTCATCACTTTACAATCTTCCGATTAAAATATAAACTGTAATCCCTTCGTCTAGTAAAGTAAATATCGTCTCCAGAGAAAAACACACCACCACCACCCGCCAATATCACCGCCACCAACACCACCACCACCACTAGCAATATCACCACCACCACCGCCGCCGCCAATATCACCGCGAGCACCACCACCAACACCAATATCACCACCGCTGCCAATATCACCGCCACCACCACCACTACCAGTATCACCGCCACCCCCGCCGCCAATATCACCACCACCACCACCACCAATATCACCACCACCACCACCACCACCAATATCACCACCACCACCACTATCACCACCGCCGCCAAGATCACCGCCACCACCACCACCACTACCAGTATCACCGCCACCACCGCCGCCAATATCACCACCATCACCACCACCACCAATATCAACCCCCCCTCCGCCACCTTCACTGCTGTTAAAATAACAATAATATTGTAGGTGTAATGAGATAAGGTGATCAGGTACTTGCTTTTCAACGTGTTGGTGTATATAGAAAGTATGAATAAATGATAGAATAGATTAGAGATCTTTTATGGGGGAGGTAAAAAAAAAAGAGAACAATAAATGACGAAGCAGAATAAACAAGAGGAAAGGAATTGTTTCCCATCTTTGGTAGACGCTTCTTGTATATAAAAACAGACGAATGCTATCATTTCTTTTATCTATTTGTCAGCGAAACCAGGAGAGTCTTGTTATGTTTTCCCTTGTATCTTAATGAAATAATTGTTTCTACTTTCGGCACAAGGCCAGCAATTACTCAGTACATTACTGGTACTTTATTTTATCGACCCCGTAAGGATGAAAGGCAAAGTTAACCTCGATCGGATTTGAACTCAGACCGTAAAGGGACTTAACTATGCTGGAAAGCATGGCGTCCGACCCTCTACCTATACTGCCAATTCACCGCCCTACGTTTCTTAATGTAATAATTGTTTCTACTTTCGGCACAAGGCCAGCAATTACCCAGTGCATTACTGGTACTTTATTTTATCGACCCCGTAAGAATGAAAGGCAAAGTCAACCTCGGCGGGATTTGAACTCAGATCATAAAGGGATGTAACTTTCTTAATGTAATAATGGTTTCTGATTTAGGCACAAGGACAACAATTTTTCAAGGGGAAGGGGCAAGTCGTTTAAAACGGCCCCATTGTGTTACTGGTACTTTACATTATTGACCTCGTAGGGGATAAAAGGTAGAGTTAACTTTGGTGGTATTTTAAGTTAGAATGTAAAGCGCCGTAACTCCATGCTGTAGCTCCGTAGGGATACAAGTTAGAGCTAACCTCGGCGGTATTTGAACTCGGGACGTAAAGTGCCGTAACACTATGCCGTAACCCCGTAGGGTTGAAAGGCAGAGCTAACCTCGGCATTATTTGAACTCAGAATTTAAAGAGCCATAAATCTATGCCGCAAAGCATATTGTAGGGCGCTCTACCGATTATACCAAACCACCACCCTCTTGATGTAATGTATACATGGTCCCTTAATTCATGTGAGAGTCTCAGGGACGCCGTTTTGACATACATCCTTTCTAGGACCAGTTTTAAAAACTTTGTGGAGCCCATCGCCTCTCAAGGTCTGAATACACCAGATATCTTTTAGAAAAGGATAGAGAGAGTGAAAGAGAGGAAGTGAGAAAGAGATATTGAGCAGGAATCGACCCCAGCACACGACTGGTACTTTTGAATTGACCTCGGATGGATGAAAAGCAAAGTTGACTTGGGCAGGATTTGAACTCAGCTATCAGAGAGTCAGAACAAATACCACAAAACATTCTATCTGACGCTCTACCGATTCTACCAATTCACCGCCTTCTTCATATAATAACTATAGTGATAAAATGTTGAGAAATCTAAAAAACAAATCTTATGAAGTCAGCTTCATTTTAAACTACAATATAGTCAACATTACTGTTGACACTACAACTCGTTTTATAGAGTTAAAATTCCGTTATAACGATTTTTTTCAGTATAACGAATTTTTTTCAATACAATACCCCGGGTAACAACAAACAAACGATCGATGTGTTTCGGTCTATCTCGTTACAAAGAATTTTTCGTTACAACAATTGTTTTATACCCCTTGAATTTCGTTATAACGTAATTTTAATTGATATAGTCACAACTTGATACCATCTGCATAGTAAAAGTACCTTATTCTTGTTAAAGTTTCTTTCTACCTCTCCTATCGCTCTAGTCTACATTTTTCTCCTCGTCTCCCCCCCTCTCCCTTTAACCCCCTCTTTTCTCATTTCTTTCTCTATCTCTCTCCCCGTTCGATTTGTTGATATATCTTAATTTTTTTTATACACCGTGAATTTCGTTATAACGGAATTTCACTTTATACAGTCAGAACTTGATACACCGAATTAAGATGCCCAGCTCCACCAGAAGCTACTTCGTGGTCATTTGACTAATTAGATACAGTATAACCCCCCCCCCCCCCCCCCTTACACACACACACACACATACACACACACACAAACATTACATAACTGTTTCTACTTTAGGCACAAGGCCAGCAATTACCCAGAGCATTACTGGTACTTTATTTTATCGACCCCGTAAGGATGAAAGGCAAAGTCAACCTCGGCGGGATTTGAACTCAGATCGTAAAGGGATGTAACTATGCTGGAAAGCATGGTCTCTGACCCTCTACCGATACTGCCAATCCACACACACATTACATAACAACGAACTCTTTTAATAAATGAAGCCCACAGTGAACAATATGCTATTGACAACATCCATGAGCTCGATTTGTCTTATTTGAGTATCAGGTCGGATCAGTTGGAGAGGGGACTTTGCCTCTGATATGACCCTCCGGAAGGCGTGTCTGAGGATTCCACCTCACGACCCTACCAAGAAGAAA
>OZ024756.1:6294252-6299252 GCA_964016885.1 Eledone cirrhosa
ACAGTCTCCCTCGTGAAACATCCATACTTGTCTGGTCAAAACTAGGGTTGTACCTCTCTTGAACATGCTACCTCCAACCCAGTGGAACTTCCAGGATGATACTGCTACAAAGAGGGAGGATTGTATCGAAACTATCTTTGTACTTTCATTATGGACTAGCAAAATTATGGACTGAGAAAAAGGCGGTGGATTGGCAGTATCGATAAATGGTCGGACGCCATGCTTTGCAGCAAAGAGTTACGGCGCTTTATGGTCTGAGTTCAAATCCCGCCGAGGTTAACTTTGCCTTCCATCCTTACGGGGTTGATAAAATAAAGTACCAGTAATACACTGGGTGATTGCTGGCCTTGTACCAAAATGTAGAAACAATTATGGAGTAACAAAATAATGTAAGGAAAATAAACCTCGTGGAGAATGACTCTACCAAAGGTCTATAGTATGTGTAGATTATTGCTGAACAGTGTATTCCATTGAACTATATATAACATGCATGTATGTCCCCATGACCCCTGAGGAAGTCGTAGGGGCGTTGTATTGACATACAGCGTTTCTAGGACAATTTTTAAAACCCAGCGGAGCCCATCTCGTCTCCTGAGTACAGAAGATTTCTTCCAGATAAAGATAGACAGTGAGAGTAAGGACGTGAAAAATAGATAAAGAGGAAGAATAGACCCCAGTACTAGACCGGTACTCATTTATCGGCTTCGAATGGATAGATTTCAAATCTGACCCCGGTGGGACTTGAACTGAGACAGCAGAGAACCAGAATAAATACCGCAAAACATTCTATCCAAAGTTCTAACGACTCTGCCAATTCACCTCCATATATAATATAGCATGTATAATTATTATTGTTTTTTATCGTTATCGTAATGATTGTCTAGATCCAAGTGAGTTCCGATCAAGTAACTTTCTGATAAGAGACGTTCAAGAATTGACCATTCCGGGCTCACTGTAATTTGACCAATCTTGTCTTTGTATTTGATAAGCTAGGATGTGGTTTGTGAGGGATTTAGTTGCTATTTCTAACTGTTTGAGAAACCATCCAATGACATTCTCGTTGGTTAGTTGCATATAAACTGTTTTCTTCTTTCTATCGTTATTTCTTTGGTAAGTTGCAGAATTAAGTCACGTGCATATCCCGGAACGCTGTTTATTTAATTATATATTTATTATTTGCTCATTAAATTAATTAACTTCAATTTGAATTTTTTTATTTTCATTTAATATTATTTAATTTTATTTCATTTCTCATATTTTGAAACTCTGGATAAATCATTAGAAAAATGGTGGGCAAAGTAGGAACGAAGGAATATAATTGGTAATTTCACAAAGCCCCCCACCCCCCTCACAAGCCCACCTACACCCTCTAGCATAAAAATGTGTTCGGTTTCCTTGTTTTGTTTTCCTTTCCTTTTTTCTGTCTTTTATTTTATTTATTATATGTATTTTATTTATTTTCAATATCTTATTATTATTATTATTATTATTGTTACATTTGAGAAACTCATATGTTTATTTTATAAATGTTTAATTTATGGAATCTTATTTTCCTAACCAGAGCAGGTGCACCACTTCCGGATGTCTGATAGGGAGAAAAAGTAACATCAAGTCTCACTCATCACCTCCTTTTTATCATCATCATTATCATTAATAATATCATCATCATCACTATTATTATTATTATTATTATTATTATTATTATTATTATCTGGGATGATTCACATAGTTTAGGTTGCAAAAGGATTTATTGGCAGATGTTGGTAAAATGCAGCTTTTTCTTCGCGAACATTTGATAATGTTTCGGTGACTAAAAAATGCTTATACCAATATTTTTTTTTCTTTATATAAAATATACACATATGCATATGAAAACAGATTGTGTGTGTGTGTGTATTATATATATATATATATATATATACACACACACATATTTAGGCAGCCATAGATTGGTTTGTTGACATAATACATATAACACAATCGCACACATACATACAAAGATACATATATATATATACACATGCATGTACGTATGTGCATATATAATATATATAATATATATATATATATATATATATATACGTATATCTTTCTCTCATATATATATATACACACACGTACAAGTATATATGTATATATATATACATATATATGGTGGCTGCCAACTCGTTTTCGAGTACGGCCACTACTTTATATCCATGTAGGAGAACCCCTACCGAACCCCTACGAGTGTGATTTTTAGTCGAACCAGCGACTTGAAAACACTGGTACAAACACTACACTTGTGACAATTATTTACACACAGTGCCGGGCCCATGGTACCATGTGACGACAGGTGCAGAGAGATCGCCAGATATAAAGCAATGCCTGAGCTGTGAAGCTTTTATAGTGAGCAAAGGCACTGCACAAAGCCAGTCCCACTCTCTTAACCAAGATGATATTACCATAAAGAAGAAATAGTCAACATCATTGGATACCATCAGGGTTGCTGGTGACATATCAGAGTTTTCCTTCTAGAATTCTGCCTTGACAAAAGCTAAGGGGACATCTCTCCCGGTGATTTTGGATGGCCATTGACTCTTAAGAGCTCCCTTGCCCTTTGACAGGTTTTGTTTTTAGTCCGGCAGGATGCCCAAAGTCACCCTCCTCACCAATAAACCTTGGTGGGATTGCCAGTTTAGTCGCCAACGACCCGACCATGAGACAGGTTGTACTGGGATACATGTTACCAGTAGCACTAACTGGTGATCTGACATATATACATATATATATATATGTATATAAATATATATATATATATATATATATATGCATATATATATGCATATATATATATATATATATGCATATATATATGTATATATATATATATGCATATATATATGTACATATATATATGCATATATATATGCATAAATATATATATATATACATATATATATGCATATATATATATATATACATATATATATGCATATATATATGCATATATATATATATACATATATATATGCATATATATATATATACATATATATATATGCATATATATATATATATATATATATGCATATATATATACATATATATATGCATATATATATATATATATACATATATATATGCATATATATATATATGCATATATATATATATATGCATATATATATATATATATATATGCATATATATATATATATGCATATATATATATATATGCATATATATATATATATATATGCATATATATATATATATGCATATATATATATATGCATATATATATATATATATATGCATATATATATATATATATGCATATATATATATATGCATATGCATATATATATATATATGCATATGCATATATAAATATGCATATATATATATATGCATATATATATATATATGCATATATATAAATATATATATATATATATATATATATATATATATGCATATATATATATATATATAAATATATATATGCATATATATATATATATATAAATATATATATGCATATATATATATATATATATATATATATATATATGCATATATATATATATGCATATATATAGTAATAATAATAAAATTGAAGACTAAAATCCAAAGAGGGCTCGATAAGGAAAATATATATCAAATATATAAGAACCGTAGAGCAAATATTTATTAAAATAACAGATTAAAGTTTAAGCAAAGAATCGCTGCTTTAACCCTTAACGGGATCTTCTGAAACTAACAAAGTCAATCTGTAAACGCAGAACTGGATATTTCAAAAAACGTTGCAACCGGAGGAAGACAGGAAGACGATACTTTGGTTCGTGGTAACGTTCGCTGGCAAAGAACGGGAAACAACAATTATACGTCATTAATAGGAGCGGTGAAAAACAATTACGCGCAAAGACAAAACCACGTTTATGGTATAAAAGAGGTCGTAGACTAATGTTCTCTTAGGTGGTGCATAGAGACGTTCTCTGGCAATGAACGAAAAAACGAAGATAATAAGTCATATGTGGAGCGTGGAGAACAATAGCACGCAAAGGCAAAACCACGTAAATGGTATAGCAGAAATCGTAGACTAAAATTCTACAGATAGTTGTTTATATATAGTCATAGTTCTTTCGTCACACACTCTGTGACCTCTTCAGGGACTGGGGATTCCTTTCTTTGTTTCTGTGCCTCTCCTTTGTTCTGTCCTACGCCATTTTGTTTCTGTGTGTGTGTTGTGTGCTCAGTCTGCGCATGCGCCACATCCGGGTGACTGTGTGTGTTTATGTTCATATATTTATTTGTTTATTTACATGTTACTGGTTGGTTGTTTGATCTATGTGTGTGCGTGTTTTTATTTTGTCCTTAATTGTAAGTTGTGATGTTGCTGTTCCACTCATATTTTCTATTTAATTTTGGTTGTAATTCTTTTATGTTTATTGCCTCTGTAATTTGTCTAAACATTGCGTCTTTTCTGTGTGTAGATTCTATTTTTATTTCTATGTTCTCTAATTTACCCTTGTGTTCTATCTTAGCATGTTGGTAGAGTACAGATGATTCTTTATTATCTTGAAGGTCTCGCCATTGTTCATTTATCCGTTCCCCTACACTACGAGCTGTCTCACCTATGTACACTATATTTTTGTCTCTACATTGTCCTTCAGTACATCTTATGCTATACACTACATTTCTAGTTTTTCAGTTAATATGGGGGCTTATTTTACAGGTTATACGTTTCTTATCTATACATGAGGGTCTTTGAAAAGGGTATGTCTTGCTAATAAGTGTTTTTACGAGGTACCTGGTCTTTCTACTATCTTAATATTGAGTTCATGTTTATTTACGGCTCTTCTAATTGTGTAAGCTAATTCACCTCTAGGGGTTGTATTGATGAACATTACACTCTGGTATTTATTGCTATCATACCATGAGTTTATTCTATTAGCCTTGTTCCTAGTTCTTTCTATTCTATTCCAAAATGTGCTCCTGTACAAGGGGCAGGTCAC
>OZ024756.1:6352320-6397320 GCA_964016885.1 Eledone cirrhosa
TGTAGGAGGTGAGTTTTATTGTAGTACAATAAAGCAATGCAGATATCGGATAAGTAGCACTCTACAGTTTGTAGGACTGGAGTATAAATAATATGTAAGATCAAAAGATGGTTAAAAGAGTTCCATGTATTTTATTATGCGTATTTCACCGCACGTAAAACCATCCTAGAGTTCAACAATGAATATTCTACCAGAGCTTATACCTCTAACAACTTTGACATCACAATGGGAGCATCCGATTTATCCTAATTGACAGATTTAATTGGTATCTTTATTTTGAACTCTCTGAATCGGAAAATTCCTCAACTTCGCGGTGGAATTTATCGTGACGATGGACTCTTTACTATCTTAAATTGCAACATATTTAACCTTGATATTATTAAGAACAATATACGTAATCACTTTAACCAACATAACTTAAAAATTGAATTTGATAACAACATCAAACTAGCTAATTTCTTGGATGTATCTCTTAATCTTGACACTGGCCTATATTACCCTTACCATAAAAACAATGAGAATCTAAATTATGTTAATTTTAAATCTAACCACCCCACTAATATTAAGAATGCTATAGTTTGTGATATTGGAAAAAGAATATCCAACCTATCATCTAATAAAAACATCTTTGATACTAACGCCAATTACTATAATAACGCGCTTTCTAAAGCCGGTTATCCTGATAAAATCAAATATAGTAAAGAAACAAATTCTAGAAGATCTTACAGTAGAATAACTAATTATGATCATTCCAATAACTTTAATAAAACACCTAGATACAAAAACATAATATGGTATAATGCTCCTTTCTCCATCTCTATTAATAATAATATTCCTAAATTATTTTTTAGTGCCTTAAATAAATGCTTCCCTCCCTCACATATCTATATTAAAATATTTAACAAACACACTATACAATTTTCCTATTCGACCTCCTCCAACATCTCCAACATTATCTCTAAACACACCAATAAAATACTAAATACTAAATCTCTTCCTTCCAACACTGAATATCATAATAATAGAAATAGTACTCCCGACGTCATTGTTAACTCTAGGCTAATTTCTGCAAACCCAAATACAACGTCAAATGCAACATCGTTAAATGTTCTTAATCCCATTCTAAATCAAGAAACTATTATTCCTATCGTAAATAACTTCTCCAATCCAATTCCTTCTATAGATAACACTAGGTCACTTGTTAATAAATATGTTAATTTCTCTAATCGCAATTGTAATTGCCCTGTTAAAAATAAATGACCTCTCAAAAACCATTGTCTTGAAAAAAACTTAATCAACGAATGTAAAGTTATAACTGACACCAATTCCTTTACCTATTTTGGCTTCACTTCACCTCCTTTAAAGCTCGTCTTTATAATCAACATTCGTCTTTTAAATACCAATTTAAAAGAACCACCACGGCACTCTCAGAATTCATATGGTCCTTAAAGACAAAAATATTAACTATAACATCTCTTTGAGGAAGGTTTGTTCTGCTTCTCCATACTTGAATGCTACTCTATCCAAGACATGTAATGTTTATGTGAGAAATTTACCATTATATCTAATTTAGATTCTATAATAAATAGACGCACTGACTTGTTTTCTCTCTGCTTGCATGCATTCCACAGAACATTCCAAAAAGTATACAGCTAATATCTAATACTTTACCAATTTAAAATCCTTTTCTCAAAGGCACATATATATATACATATATATTTCTTTAAAAATATACCCATCTTCCTACCTTATTTCAATGTTATTTATTATACATTATATAATACTAGTTACTCATTCTATATCACTCCTATTTATCACTTCCCTTTCTTTCTTTTTTTTCCTTTTTTATTTTAATTTCTAACCTCTAATCTGTACTTTTTCTTCCTAGATACTTCTCAATTCTCATTATTACTCACCACAATATATCCTTACCCTTTTAAATACTTCATAATATCACCTTGAAAAATCCTTCGTAAACATAAATATTTTTTTGACGTTAGATTATTCATCCTCAATTCATTATATTTTTCTCCCTTTCATGCTCATCTAACTTATACATATTACACATATTCACATACTCTTCTACTCCTTTTCACAATATATCCTTAATTACATTACTATTGTTATATTTTTATATATTTTTTTTAAAATACATATCAACAATTTCTTTCCATCGCACATATTATTAAACCTTTAAATATTATCCTTAATACATGTTAACAATTTATTTTCATCGCACATATTATTAAACCCTTCAATATACAAACCTTAAATTAACATTATTCTTAATTTTTTTTCTTCGTTAATTTTCAAATTCTTTTAATTTATATATTATCTTCCAACGGTTTTTTTAACCTCTCTATGTAAAACAATATATTTTTCTCAGTTATAAAAGCTATCTCTCTCTCTCTATCAGCCATCTCTCCTCCTATCTCAACCTTCCTTATTATACTCCTCCCCCTCCATTCTTTAATCTCATCTCCTTCTCTTGTTCATCCTTTCCACCCCCACCCCCCTCAATTTTTTTTTTTTTTTTTTTCCCAATATCACCCATCAATCTAAAACTACTTTTCATATGTTGATTTAAAACTGCACTATTCACAAGTGTTTTTTAACCTTCATATCATGTCTCCCTATTTTATCTGACGAATGTCAAGGAAAACAGTGATATTGTCGGGGAGAAGTGCGTCCTAAATGATGATGGTGTACTTGCCATGACTGACGCTGATAAGAACGTAGCTTGGAAATGTCACTACGAAAGGCTACTAAATGAGGACAATAAATGGGAGAAAGACAGTCTCCCCCACATCGACCCAATAGAGGGACCAGCAGTGCAAGTTGAAGGTAGTATAATAAGTAAGGCCATCAAAGACATGAAGACGGGCAAGGCAGTCGGGCCTTCGGAAATAGTTGCAAAATGCTGAAAGCATCTGGAACGGTGGAACAGACTATGGTCACCCGGATAGTAAACCAAGTCATACAGAATGGGGTCGTTCCGAAGGACTGGCGCAGCAGCAGCATCATTAACTGCTACAATGGTAAAGGTGATGCCCTAGATAGGGGAAACTATAGAGGCATTAAATTAATTGACCAGGTCATGAAGGTCACAGAAAAAGTAATAGCGCAACTAATCAGAGAGCGAATTGATCTAGACGAAATGCAGTTCGGGTTTGTGTCAGGTAAAAGTACAACAGACGCTCTTTTCCTTGTACGACAACTACAGGAGAAGTACCTAGCTAAAAGTAAACCCCTATACTTAGCTTTTGTTGACTTTGAGAAAGCCTTTGACAGAGTACCCCGCTCGATTATCTGGTGGGCCCTTAGAAAACTAGGTGTTGATGACTGGCTTGTGTTAGCCATACAAGCCATGTATAAAGAAACAGTCAGCAAGGTTAGAATTAACAACGAATATAGTGAAGAGTTTAGCGTAAAAGTTGGTGTTCATCAGGGCTCCGTCCTTAGCCCCCTACTATTTATTATTGCCCTTCAGGCTATAACAGAGGAATTCAAGACCGGCTGCCCATGGGAACTCCTATATGCAGATGATCTAACGCTCATAGCTGAATCAATGGCTGAACTAGAGAAGAAATTCCAAACATGGTAGCATGGCCTAGAATCAAAAGGCCTTAAAGTTAACTTGTCTAAGACTAAATTTCTAGTTTGTAGGAAGGAAATAGGGCACCGGTCCCATCTGAGAAATGGCCATGCTCAGTGTGTAGGAAAGGAGTAGGTAGAAACTCCATTTTATGTCCCAAATGCAAAGTATGGGTACATAAAACATGTAGTGGGATCACAGGTAAGCTAACTAAGAATATAGATTTTATATGTAGCCAGTGCTCTGGTGCAATAAGTAGCAGCAAGTGCCCACAGAATACTAACTCATTCCATTGCACAGACGGTTCTATAGAAATAGTGAACAGCATCAGTTACCTGGGTGATAAAATCATCAGTGGGGGAGGGTGCTCTGAAAGTACAGTAGCTAGAGTCAGAACGGGATGGAAAAAGTACCACTATTGGCCGCTAAATGGTTTTCTCTAAAAATGAAAGGCAGGCTGTATGATGCCTGCATACGAACAGCAATGTTACATGGCAGTGAGACCTGGGCATTGTGTGCAGAGGATATACGCAGACTGGAGAGAAACGAAGCTTGCATGCTCCGCTGGATGTGTAATATTAATATACGTGAACGGCAAAGCATAAACGTACTAAGGGAGAAATTAGAAATAAGAGGAATCAGATGTTGTTTACTCGAGAGAAGACTACGTTGGTATGGTCACGTGATGCGCATGAAAGACGACAGCTGTATAAAACCGTGCAGGGCAATACAAATAGACGGTAGCCACGAAGTAGGCAGACCCAGAAAAACCTGGGACGACTTGATAAATTCCGACCTCACACACTTACACCTCTCCAAGAAAATGTCACTGGACCGAGAGCTTTGGCGCTACGCAGTAATAGAGAAGACCCGCCTTACCTAAGTACAAAGTGAAACCTACTACGGTCAGTAGGCACCTCTAACAAAATGCACCCCCGTCTCACTACCCTCACCCCATCCACACCACCCCATCCACACCACCCCTTTCAATGTAAAGTTATGTTGGTGTCACAACATCCAGCCCGAAACAAATGAGGTCGAGTAGGTGTCACGACAAAAAAACACACAGTCCACGCTGTAATGTGGCCGTGTAGGTAACACGGTAAAAACCTCCCAGTTCCACACTGTAAATGTGGTTGGTGTTAGGAAGGGCATCCAGCCGTAGAAAACCCGGCAGACAGTCCTATGCGAGCAAGACAACCACTCTTGCCTCAAGTGGGAAAACTCCCGTCCAAACCCATGCAAGCGTGGAATATGGACGTTAAACGATGATGATGATGATGATGATGATATATATATATATATATATATATATATATATATATATATATATATATATAAAGAAAAAAGATAAAATCGAAAATGCAACTAGAGTCTTTTTTTTTTAAATATATATTTATTTTCTTCCTTTACCGGTTTCCCAGTTATTCTGCGTTTCAAAAGTAGAATTGAGATGGAGGGTTTGTGGTTTCTCTCTCTATATATATATATGCTGAAGAAGTAAATCCTATGTTCTGTCGTCAAAAACCATTATATTGCAGACTCCTGCAATAGGAATTTGTAGATCATGGATTTGCAGAAACTTAGCGCTGTCGCTGCGTGCAATTTTGCGATCAATATTGTGGAAACACCCAGCCTCAGCGTTATGTCCAGCTCAGTAAAATATCTTTATCTGGGTCCTGTATTTTCGTTGCTCTAGTGATGCGGTCGGACTGCCGACTGCTATATCTAATTTGCTAAGCTGTCTGAACATAATGTTATACTCTGGGGTCTTACCTCATATGAGTGCTAAAGCTACAAACCGAATAAGCATACACGCTAGCTTGGCCGTATACTAGAGCTTCGTCTATGCTGTACTAAAATGTATATATATATATATATATATATATATATATATATATATATATAGGTATAGATATATATATATATATGCCTTTTAGTTTGTTTATCAAGAAATGTCAACAGAATATAGGTTATAATTATCTCGCCAGCATTACACCGATGAAATAAATATCCTTGTTATATGTACGTCTATAATATAGTCCTATCGACGAAAGTGAACCGAAAATTATAAATCCAGTGTGTGTGTATATTTATATATATATATATATATATATACACATGTGAAGCTATGTAGATTGGTTGTAACAAATGTCTAAAATAACACAGCTCAGCATCGAACCACTCCTTACAGTCATATATCAAGTCAGAAAACATTAGATAATATAATCCTTGCATAACCCTTAAAAACCGAAATGTTTAGACACAAATATCCTTTGATGTGATGTCGTTGTGACGTGATATTTACTCTATATCATATAAGTCTTCTCCATAAATAGATACACGGATGAGTACATTAATACTAGAGGTGGCTATTAGCTCATGAAAGAGCCCCCTTTTATGTTTATTTGTGGTGGTTATATCACCAATTATATATATTTCTACTAATGCTTCACTTCAAATGTGCAGACTTGCAGAACTTTTCATCAACATATGTAACCAGTTCTGTTTTTACTAACATTTATTTCTGTTTGCTTCGGTTCGGTTCGTCTTTCACTTTCTCTCTCGCGCGCTCTCTCTCTCTCTCTCTCTGTTACCTTCTCTTCTCTCTCTCTGTGGGGTGGGGTGTGGTGTGTGTGTGTGTGTGCTCTTAAAAATGGAATGAGTTATTCTCATTCCATTTTAAGCCTACCTTAACTAGCAACTACGCCTCAAATCCTATAATCCATATATTTTATATATGTATGTATGTTCTTCTGGTTTTAGTATTCCAAACGTTGGTGTTAGGACAGGTACAGCAAACACAATGTGAGCCATTGTTTTGTTTTGCGCAGAGAGTTCCGATGACCAGATCTTTTTTAATCGGGTGTAGTATTCCCTGGTTACGCGTTCTTTATTACAGAAACCATTATAGAATTATGTATGTATGTATGTATGTATATTATGTCAGGTCACCAGTTGGTGCTACTTGTAACATGTATCCCAGTACAACCTGTCTCATGGTCGGGTCGTTGGCGACTAAACTGGCAACCCCACCAAGGTTTCTTGGTGAGCGGGTGGTGACTTTAGACATCCTGCAGGACTAAAAACAAAACCTGTCAAAGGGCAAAGGAGCTCTTAAGAGTCAATGGCCATCCAAAATCACCGGGAGAGATGACCCTTTAGCCTTTGTCAAGGCAGAATTCTAGGAGAAGGAAAACTCTGATATAACACCTGCAACCCTGATGGTATCCAATGATGTTGACTTGTTCTTCTTTTTGGTAAATATCATCTTGGTTAAGAGAGTGGGACTGGCTTTGTGCAGTGCCTTTGCTCACTATAAAAGCTTCACTGCACAGGCATCTGGAGATCTCTCTGCACTTGTCGTCACATGGTACCATGGACCCAGCACTATGTGTCAATAATTGTCACAAGTGTAGTGTTTGTACCAGAGTTTTCAAGTCGCTGGCTGGACTAAAAAGTCACACTCATTCAGCGCATCGGTAGGGGTTCTCTTACATGGATATAAAGTAGTGGCCGTACTCAAAAACGAGTCGGCACCCACCATATATGTATGTATGTATGTATTTAAAACGTAAACAAAAATAACAACACAAACGGTAGAGTATATGGAAGGAATATATTAGGCTAACGCTTGAAATAGCAGGATGAGGGTCTTGACGTTTCGGGCGCTAGTCCTTCGTCGGAAGAAATAATGAGAAATAAGATAGATTGAAGGGTGGGTTGGAATATATATATATATATATATATATATATATATATATATTATTCAAATTATTAATAAATGGAAACATTCACATAATCAAAATATAATTTTTATTATATATATTTCGGAGGTACTGTGCTGTTTTTTTCAGAACGTCCTCGTCAGATAAAATACATAAATTGATGTATGACATACTTCAACTCTGCTGATGGTTCAATTCCAGTCGTGGCAGTCAAGACTTGAATTGAACTACTGCCAAATCTGGAATTGAACCATCACCACATTTGAGGTATGTCATACATCAATTTATGTATTTTATATGATGAGGACGTACTGAAAAAACAGCACAGTACCTCCGAAATATATATAATAAAACATATATTTTGATTATGTGAATGTATCATTAATTAATATTTTGAATAATATTAATAACTCCAGAAAACTTCATTGTTGAGTGCTTTTAATCTATTGTAAAACTATATTCATTGAATAATCAACGAACCTTGTTTTAACATTTGGTTATATATCTGTGTATATATAAAATTAAGTATGTGTGTGTGTGTGTGTGTGTGTGTGTATTATCTTAAGGGGCTACATTTTTCGACCGATTTTCATGAAACTTTACAGGCTCATAGATTAGTAATCGGGTTTTCTATATATCAGCGTATCGTTTTTTTTTTTATTCCGGGGTCATTTTGCAGATAAAATTCGATAGGGGGTCACCTTTTATTAGGTATCGAAAACTAAGATGTGTACCTCTAGCTCCCACATTTTGCCACCGATTTCGTGCAAATTTTAAAGCAAAGTAGAATTTACCATTGCACATCCTGTAATGGCTTCATATTTTGTTGTCCAGGAACGGCGTGGCAGCCGCTTAAATAATAAAAAATAACACATTAATCAACCTACTTTGTTAAAATGTTACACTCCGCTAGATCTGATTATTCATGTCTTAAAGTGGCTTTACATTAGGGTTTTTTTTGGTTCAGGAACGGCGTGGCGGCTGCTTAAATATTCGAAAATACCACGTTTTCGCTCAAATTTCCGCCGTTTCGGCACTAGCTCCCACATTTTCAACTAATTTCGTTCAAATTCGAAACTTCGGCTCCACCTCACACATAAATCAATTTATTTGGTTCAACTTTTACACTACGATAGAACCTATCATTGCACATCTTATAGATGGTCAAAGGCAAAACGATGTCCACTGACGTCGTCTGAGCTTTTGGTTGTAATTTGAGAATTCATCGGTTTTCGATCAAGTACCGTGAGGAAATTTGGCTTAGTGTTAGAGGTCATTACCTCCCTCCCCCAGCATGCCCCTTCGTCAGTCACCCGCGTTTATCAGTGATAGAGGTCATCACCACCCTCCCTCGCATGGCTTGTTTGTGGCCATAGATGTGTCATCGAGAAGCAGTCGCTAAGAACAACACCTTTTCATCAAAGCAGATATTATTTTACCTACCCAGGCAACGCTGGGTACTGCTGCTAGTATATATATATATAAATATATTTATATATATATAATAACATAAACGGAGAAAGCTAATAGCGATACTCCGACCAATTTCCAATTCACTCAACAAACATTAGAAAATACCGGAGTATATTCCCAATTAAACGTTTGGAGTGCTAACTATATTCTATTGTGTGGATAATTGGCTGTATTACTTTTTATGAGATATATTAAAGATCTCATTTCCCAAACGATCGTTTCATTGTAAGATTTCTACACGGTGGGTGAAATTATACCAAGTTATGCAGAAACTTGCGTAAAATCGATGGATTCTTATGCAAATGGGCTCTTTCGAAAGATATGTATATATATATATATATATACATATATATATATATATACATATCTTTCGGAAGAGCCCATTTGCATAAGAATCCATCGATTTTACGCAAGTTTCTGCCCTATATATGTATATAAATATAGGGCGAGTAAAATTCCCGAGATCCATGGACGAGTTCTCTCCAGCGGTCTCTGTCCCTCATTATCGCTGCCATGTCCTGCGTTTCCAACAGACCAGTGTCTGTCCTTAGGGCATCAACATACGTTAAACTTGGTCTTCCTCTTCCAGTGTGTCCATGTAGAGGCTCCCACAGGAGCACTGAGTTCAATGTCAACTCTGGATGTCGGTGAGCATATCCAGCTAACCTCAGTCTCCTCTGTGTTACTTTTTTTAAATTTAATTCTGTGGACCGTCACTGCCTGATGAAGATCTTACAGGCTTATGGAATCCCCAAGAATATAGTGGACCGGATATCACTGCTCTACACCAACACCCAAGTTATATATATATATATATATACACACACAATGTTGCAACCAGTATTAAACTAGTTAGACTATTAGTCAAAGTGTACTCCATACTTGGGATATATATATATTAGAAAAGGGAAGTAAGTTTCTAAGAATTGTCTTTCTTATTTTTTCAATAATGTCATATATTCAATAATGTCACTTTGACGAATCAAAGAAAGGATAAAAAAAGATAAAACAGACCTCTTAAATATATGTTCGGTGCTATTTCTAACTTTACCTTCTCTCTCTCTCTCTCTCTCTCTCTCTCTCTATATATATATATATATATATATATATATATATATATATATATATATATATATATATATATATATATATATATATATATATATATATATATATATATATATATATATATATATATATATATATATATATATATATATGTATATATGTATATATACATATATATATATATATATATATATATATATACGTATGTTTGTGTGTATGTCTGTGTAGTATGGGCATCAGCACAGTTTCTGTTTCACAGATTATTTTCTCAAGAATGTGGACGACGAAACTTCTACTTCAAAATTACCTCTATTTCAGAAGAGTGCTTCATTGATTGTATAGATTGTTTAAGCTTCTTTCTCCATTTTGTGAGACGTCAAGCTTAATGGGTCGACTGACATCGCGAATCTGACTGACAAACACGCACTAACACACTGTTTATAAGATTGCTAGCAGATAAATTATTTATTGATGATAACATTGAGAATTGATTGATATCAATAGAAAGGTGTGTATTGTGTGTGCAGACAGTGTTTATGTCTGTGTGTATGTATGTGTAACAGTAGAGAGGATAGAAAAAGGAAATAAAGAGAGACGTATGGTTAAATTAAAAGGAGTCAGAAATATATATATATATATATATATATATGATATATATATATATGTTTCTATACGTATAAAGGTATGTATGTGTGTCTATATATATATATATATATATTATATATATATATACATATATATATACATATATGTATATATATATATATTATATGTATGTGTGTATGTGTGCAGGCATAAATACACTGATATGTGTGTGTGTGTGTGTGTGTGTGTGTGTGTGTGTGTGTGTGTGTGTGTGTGTGTGTGTGTGTGTGTGTGAATGTATGTGTGTACAAAACGAGACAAAGAGTGAAGGTGACATATATAGATTGATAAGTAGACAGACAGACAGACAGAGAGACATATAGATAGATATGTTTCTTTTATTTGCATAGATAGATAGATAGATAGACAGACAGATAAATAGATAGATAGATAGATAGATAGATAAGATAGATAGGTAGATAGATAGATAAGATAGATAGATAGATAGATATATGGTTGAAGGAATGCAAAGCTTGGAGGAACAGCAGAGGAATATAATAGTTAAGGCTGGGGCTAAGGAAGGGCTAAATAATGTAGTCGAATTAAGGTTTGAGAGATAAAAGGGCTATGCTGAAAGTGGGCAGGAATTTCTGTGTTAATTTAAGCTAAAAGGATAGGAAATGGCTTGAAAGTGTGTTGAAAGCGAATAATTAACGGTGATGTAGAGATACGAGTGGATGTAGTAATTAGTAACTAGCTGGCTCCAGACTTGGCTGCCAACAGCCCCGGTACATTTAGGACAGCTGGTCAGTGAATAGCACATACTACACGCACCGACACACACATGTACACACACATACAAACACACAGGCATATACACACAGGCATACACACAGTCACACATACTACACGCACCGACACACACATGTACACACACATACAAACACACAGGCATATACACACAGGCATACACACAGTCACACATACTACACGCACCGACACACACATGTACACACACATACAAACACACAGGCATATACACACAGGCATACACACAGTCACACATACTACACGCACCGACACACACATGTACACACACATACAAACACACAGGCATATACACAGGCATACACACAGTCACACATACTACACGCACCGACACACACATGTACACACACATACAAACACACAGGCATATACACACAGGCATACACACAGTCTCACATACTACACCCACCAACACATATGTACACACACATACAAACACACAGGCATATACACACAGGCATACACACAGTCTCACATACTACACGCACCGACACACACATGTACACACATATACACAGGCATATACACACAGTCACACATACTACACCCACCAACACACACATGTACACACATATACACAGGCATATACACACAGTCACACATACTACACCCACCAACACACACATGTACACACATATACAAACGCACAGGGATATACACACATATACAAACACAGGCCTATACACACATATACAAGCACAGGCCTATACACACAGGCATATACACACATGCATACACACAGTCTCACATACTACACACACAGTCACACGCATGCATACATACATACATACATACACAGTCACACGCATGCAACCAGTTACACACACACAGTTATACATACAGTCACACACACACAGTCATATATACAGTCACACACACAGTCACACGCATGCATACATACATACATACATACACACACACGCATGCAACCAGTCACACACACAGTTATACATACAGTCACACACACACAGTCATATATACAGTCACACACACACAGTTATACATACAGTCACACACACACAGTCATATATACAGTCACACACACAGTCACACGCATGCATACATACATACATACACACACACGCATGCAACCAGTCACACACACAGTTATACATACAGTCACACACACACAGTCATATATACAGTCACACACACACAGTCACACGCATGCATACATACATACATACACATACAGACATGCAACCAGTCACCCACACAGTTATACATACCGTCACACACACAGTCACACAGACAGTCACACGCATGCATACATACATACATACACACACATGCATGCAACCAGTCACACACACAGGTATACATACAGTCACACACACACAGTCATACATACAGACATATACATGCATACATACAGTCACAAACACAGTCACACGCATGCATACATACATACATACACACACACGCATGCAACAAGTCACACACACAGGTATACATACAGTCACACATACACAGGCATACATACAGTCACACACACATTCACACGCAGGTATACATACATACATACAGTCACACACACAGTCACACGCAGGTATACATACATACATACATACATACACACACATGCATGCAACCAGTCACACACACAGTTATACATAGTCACACACACAGTCATACATACAGACATACACAGGCATACATACAGTCACACACACAAGCATACATAGACACATACAGCCATACACACAAAGACATACACATTCACACACAGGTATACGCACAGTCAGAGGCACACACAGGCATACACACAGTCACACATACGAACACATAATATATACACACACACATACATAATATACACACACACAGACATCTACACAAGTACACATCACGTGATCCCCGCTCCTGTAATAGAGAAATATTCGTTATAACAGCCTCTACCACACTACAGAGAACAACACACATACATATTGTGTGTGTACACACATACATACGTATATGTGTGTACACACATATATATATATGCGTGTATACACATATATATAGTGTATTCACACATACATATAGTGTGTACACACACAGACTAACATATATATCGTATCTACAAGCACACATATGATATGTACACACACATATATAGTATGTACACACACATAATATGTTCACACATATGTACACATACACATATTTAGTATGTACACACACATATATAGTATGTACACACACATATATATATCGTACCTACACATACAATACCTTATCTACACACATATAATGTGTACAAACCCACATAGTGTGTACACACATATATATATCGTATCTACACACACACATATAATATGTACACACACAATATAGTGTGTACACACACGCATATAGTATGTACATACACATATAGTATGTACAATCACATATAGTATGTACAATCACATATAGTATGTACAATCACATATAGTATGTACAATCACATATAGTATGTACAATCACATATAGTATGTACATACACATATAGTATGTACATACACATATAGTATGTACACACACATATAGTATGTACACACACATATAGTATGTACATACACATATAGTATGTACACACACATATAGTATGTACATACACATATAGTATGTACATACACATATAGTATGTACATACACATATAGTATGTACATACACATATAGTATGTACATACACATATAGTATGTACATACACATATAGTATGTACATACACACATATATACTCAAGAACACACACACATACATACACACCCAAGAACCGACACACACACACGCACACATACATTTACACGTGTATTTATTACGTGCACACCTTTTCTCCATCTTACGTAGATAAACATACTCACAGATCCTAAATAAGAGCGGGAGGTGGAATAAGAGGGGTGGGGATATGTGGGGGCGTGGAATAAGGGGGGATACATGGGGGCGTGGAATGGGGGGGATACGCGGTGTTGTGGAATGAGGGGCGGGGGGAACATGTGCGAGGTGGAATACGTGGGGGCGTGGAATAAGGGGTGTGTGAGTGGGGGATAAGCTGACATGAGGCTCCATTGATGCTTTTTAAAACCAGAATTAGTCGTTTAGTTTACATAGAGACTCCAACCTATCCTAATTATTTTATAACGGATGGGATTTCTAGTAATGAATAATTGTTTCTACTATTGGCACAAGGCCACCAATAAACTAGTATATTACTGGTACTTTATTTTATCGACCCCGTAAGGATGGAAGGCAAAGTTAATAATTGTTTCTACTTTTGGCACAAGGCTATCAATTAACCAGTGCATTACTGGTACTTCATTTTATCGACCCCGTAAGGATGCAAGGCAAAGTGAACCTCGCGGGATTTGAACTCCGACCGTAAAGGGACGTAACTATGCTGGAAAGCATGGCGTCCGACTATCTACGCATACTGCCAATCCACCATGTTTGCTATTGTATAAAGAAACTTAATTGTCACAGGATTGAAACCACTTAAACAAAATGTCGCCGGTGATAGATTAGCAAAATCTAATAAACGGTGCATTAGAGGGTGGAAGAAATCTCAAAAATTAATAAACGGGTGGAGGGGCGATTATTGGAGACCCGACAGTATATATGCAAATCAATGAATAGTCCCCGTTAGTGCTTTGGAAATCACAAACAGTCACTAATAACAAGGGGCGCAAGCTCTCCTATCCTGATGTCATCTCCAGAGATTCTGGTGTTGAAATCCAGGACTTGGCAACGGTAATGATCGACAGACCCAGGTGGAGATCAATTGTTGAGTCGATTTAGGCTGAGGCAGCTGGATAAAGATGATGATGGTATAGATGCTATAACATATAATAAAGGTATCACAACTACTAGCAAGGGAATAGCATCGACAACAGTACACATAGCCACACACATATATATATATATATATATATATGAAGGACTCACTTTTTCATATATATATATATATATATATATGGTGGCTGCCAACTCGTTTTCGAGTACGGCCACTACTTTATATCCATGTAGGAGAACCCCTACCGATGCGCTGAAGGAGTGTGATTTTTAGTCCAGCCAACGACTTGAAAACTCTGGTACAAACACTACACTTGTGACAATTATTGACACAGTTCTGGGCCCATGGTACCATGTGACAACAAGTGCAGAGAGATCTCCAGATATAAAGCAATGCCTGTGCCGTGAAGCTTTTATAGTGAGCAAAGGCACTGCACAAAGCCATCCCACTCTCTTAACCAAGATGATATTTACCAAAAAGAAGAACAAGTCAACATCATTGGATACCATCAGGGTTGCAGGTGCTATATCAGAGTTCTCCTTCTCCTAGAATTCTGCCTTGACAAAGGCTAAGGGGTCATCTCTCCCGGTGATTTTGGATGGCTATTGACTCTTAAGAGCTACTTTGCCCTTTAACAGGTTTTGTTTTTAGTCCTGCAGGATGTCCAAAGTCACCCTCCTCACCAAGAAACCTTGGTGGGGTTGCCAGTTTAGTCGCCAACGACCCGACCATGAGACAGGTTGTACTGGGATACATGTTACCAGTATCACCAATATACATACATACAGGTACACAAACATGCTCTCAGAAACATACAGCCATATATTAAGGGCATGTTTCCCACAGTTATATATTTTAAAAAAACGTACGCATTAATGCAGGCATATGATAAATACAATAGATACATGACACTGATGGCCAATGAATAAGCACGTGTAGTTCTTTTCTCCCCATTTTTTTCTTATCTTTCCCCCGTTCATTCCTCTTATCTCTCTTTAATTTCTCTTTATCTTCTATTTCTAACTATCTTCTCATGAAAGACCAGTGTCCAAAAGGTCAATATACTTTTCCTGCTATTTCAAGCGTTAAACTAATATATCTCTTCCATGTACTGTGCCGTTTGTTGTGTTATTTTTGTTTATCTTATATACATATGAGAGAGGATGGAAGTGGAGAGGAGAGAGGGTAAATAAGGTTTTCTTTATGTATAACAAGAACGAATACTTTATTCTTAGTCTAACGTCTGTCTTAAGCCAGAAGGCTCATTTGGCCTGTCTTGTCCCAGTGTCATGCCGTGAAACGACTGAGACTAGAAGATTCCTACCTGGACAAGACGCCAAGTTGTTATTTCTGTTTACACACACACACACGCACACACACACACAGACACACACACAATGTATATATATATTTAGAAACACAGTATGTTAGCCTTTTTTTATTGAACAATCTATTTTTACTCACCACTAAATATATCCGAGTCGTTTACAAAGTACAACATGCAACACTACAACAACGTTGTTAGATGCATTCCAGCAATACAACTAGCTTTGTTTCTTTTATTAGAAACCATTTCCTTCTTTACAGAAAGAATTCAAATAATTAAAAAAAGATAGATAACATAATTTAGACGGTAGCCAAGTAATAGTAAATTAACTACACATGTATTTAAACATTTTAAGCTATACAGTATTGTTACACGTATGAGGCGGCAAAGTTGAGGGATTCGTTCAAATAATGAGTTTCAAATTAGTTATATATGTACAGTTTGTATACACATGCTTATTCATGTTTCCCAGTTTAAAAATCTTTTCTTTACAAATAGAAATGTCCTTCCCAATGTGAGCAGTTTAAAAATCGTTTCTTTTCTTTCTCACTTGGAAACCTCCTCTCTAATGTGTGTGGCTGGGTAAGGTGAGGCTTTTAATTTTTTAATTGATGACCCGCAGTCTCATATACAAGTAAGTTTTCTTTCATCTTGTCTCTACTGTTGTCCGAAAGGAAAGCAAATGCTAATCGAAGTTGACCCCAGTGACGTCGCAGCTGAACTCAGAACGCAAAGTACCAAAGAAGATACTGCAAGGCATCTTACTAGACCTCTAACAATTCCGCCAATCCAACACTCTGTAATAACACTTTATATATCGACCCCCAACGGATGAAAAACAAAGGTGATCTCAGTGATATTTTAACTGAAAATGCAGAAAAGCCAGAGCAAATATCTCGAAGCATTTAAATCTTATGCTGTTACAACTCTGCCAATTTATATATCTGTAAAATATCACCTTCTATATACATATTTAATAACGTGAAAAAATTGCTTTACGTTACGTAACAAATACTAAGACTTCTATGAGACACACAACTGAATCGAAATATTTATTAACATTTGTTTCACATGTTTTATTCTCACTCAGCTGCTTCACCAGATTCGGACAGTGACCGTGCCCCAAGAGCCTTTCGTGCCCTACTGCCACACAACGCCCACTGCCTTCAAGGAGCAGCCTAGCCCACAGACAACTGATCCACCATCCGATTCTCACTCCGTCCGACGCTCCGCTCGTCTGACCAAAACTGGCACAAAACCCGACTCATGACTGACACTCTGATCTTCAACACGTGTCTTGTTTGAGTAGCTCAGTCACAGTACTTGGTGTATCATCACTCAATCTCCTTACGACCGTGCTACGTATTTTCAGTCTTCATCACTTCCCTCCAAAGACTTAGGGAGGGCGTAGAGGAATACAACTCGGGCTGTATATGTTCCATTCCATCCATTGTGTTTCGTCCGTGCTTATACAATAGACCGTTCATGTTCACCCCTTATCTCCCTTTGTTCTGGACCTCTTCTTCGTTAGACGTTAAAGCTCTTGCGTCACTTTGCAAATGGCGCACTCCTGCACTCAGACGCACTAAGAACTTCTTTTGTCATTGCTTCAGTAATACAGTCTTAAGAAAAGCAAAGAGTGTTTGAGACTCATTTATGGAAGAGTCCAAATTGTTTTACATCCTATATTCTTTACTCAGTTACTTGCTTATTGATATTCAGACGATTCCAAAATATTATGGACCCTATAATCTGCTCGGACCCCAAACAGCTGATCTCCGTAGGAGCTCATCAAAAGCAGCCCGTCTGAGAAAGGAGCTACACAGGGTTTAGCAGCTGTTGCAGTGGGTATCACTGGCCACTGTCTGCGAAAATGCCTTTGCCATTATGACCGTGGGGGCAGCCAAAACACCACTGACATAGGTGTAGAGTATGTAACACTCGCCCCCTCTCTTTCTATATTATCACCCAGTGAGCAGGTTCCAGATATTCAGATGAGTCCAAAATATAGTACATCCTATATTCTCACCTAGTAAGTTGTTTCTATATATTTAGACGAGTCCACATTTTAGGGGCTAGCTCTTTCTATTTACGTTCCCCTTTTTTTTTGGTAACCAGTAATACATATAGGCTGAAGTATGGAGGATGCCTAACATGTAAGGACCTCTCTATTATAACAATAAAATTGGTTGTATAAGTATCCCTGATTTAAAGTGACCATTGTGCTTGATTAAAACCACTAAAGAGTATATACGTGGTCATTTGACCCGCTAGAAATAGCAGGTAGTTATCCTACAACTTACATTCCTCCACCTAACATATTAAAGGACACAATGGGTTACTTAGTCCTTTAAACAAAGTCAGAAATATAAAACAGATAATGGGCAAGTCTTGAACGCTTTTCAGCGGAACCGTGTTTAACGATGACTGACCAGGTGTGAAAAACCACGACACCTAACAAGAAAACTACATTAGTAATAACAAAACTATATTGTGAATAGCAGCAGAACCTAATAACAAAACTATATTGTGAATAACAGCAGAACCTAATAACAAAACTATATTGTGAATAACAGCAGAACCTAATAACAAAACTATATTGGTAATAACAAAACTATATTATGAATAACAACAGAACCTAATAACAAAACTATATTGTGAATAACAGAACCTAATAACAAAACTATATTGTGAATAACAGCAGAACCTAATAACAAAACTATATTGGTAATAACAAAACTATATTGTGAATAACAACAGAACCTAATAACAAAACTATATTGTGAATAGCAGCAGAACCTAATAACAAAACTATATTGTGAATAACAGCAGAACCTAATAACAAAACTATATTGTGAATAACAGCAGAACCTAATAACAAAACTATATTGTGAATAACAGCAGAACCTAATAACAAAACTATATTGGTAATAACAAAACTATATTGTGAATAACAACAGAACCTAATAACAAAACTATATTGTGAATAACAGAACCTAATAACAAAACTATATTGGATATAACAAAACTATATTGTGAATAAAAACAGAACCTAATAACAAAACTATATTGGTAATAACAAAACTAACTATATTCTGAATAACAACATAACCTAATAACAAATCTATATTGGTAATAACAAAACTATATTGTGAATAACAACAGAACCTAATAACAAAACTATATTGTGAATAACAGCAGAACCTAATAACAAAACTATATTGTGAATAACAACAGAACCTAATAACAAAACTATATTGGGAATAATAACAGAACCTAATAACAAAACTATATTGGTATTAACAAAATTATATTATGAATAACATAACCTAATAACAAATCTATATTGGTAATAACAAAACTATATTGTGAATAACAACATAACCTAATAACAAAACTATATTGTGAATAACAACAGAACCTAATAACAAAACTATATTGGGAATAACAGCAGAACCTAATAACAAAACTATATTGTGAATAACAGCAGAACCTAATAACAAAACTATATTGGTAATAACAAAACTATATTGTGAATAACAGCAGAACCTAATAACAAAACTATATTGTGAATAACAACAGGACCTAATAACAAAACTATATTGTGAATAACAACAGAACCTAATAACTAAACTATAGTGTGAATAACAGCAGAACCGAATAATAAAACTATATTGGTAATAACAAAACTATATTGTGAATAACAACAGAACCTAATAACAAAACTATATTGTGAATAACAACAGAACCTAATAACAAAACTATATTGTGAATAACAACAGAACCTAATAACAAAACTATATTGTGAATAACAGCAGAACCTAATAACAAAATTATATTGTGAATAAAACAGAACCTAATAACAAAACTATATTGTGAATAACAGCAGAACCTAATAACAAAACTATATTGGTAATAACAAAACTATATTGTGAATAAAAACAGAACTTCATAACAAAACTATATTGTGAATAACAACAGAACCTAATAACAAAGCTATATTGGTAATAACAAAACTAACTATATTGTGAATAACAACATAACCTAATAACAAATCTATATTGGTAATAACAAAACTATATTGTGAATAACAACAGAACCTAATAACAAAACTATATTGTGAATAACAGCAGAACCTAATAACAAAACTATATTGTGAATAAAAACAGAACCTAATAATAAAACTATATTCTCCAGGTCACTTTAACTGTTTAGCATTTACATTACTTTATATATACTATTTATTTTCATAATATCGATATTATTTATTTTGATAACTATATCGTAACATTGGTATGAATGGTCAGTAATGGCCGGTTTGATCAGAAAGGGGGTGAGAAAATTGTGGCCGGAGACAACCGGTTTAATTGCTAACGGGTTAAACTGAGCTACTTCTTTAGATATCAGTTTGTTTGGCAATGGATGTTAATGGCGGTAAAAATAGTCATTGTTTCTATATGGGAAAATATTGATCTGGATAAAAGATAGGATAAAATAGAGAGACTAAGAAACTCGTTTATTTGGGGGATCCAACCAGATCAATTGGAGACAGTTGCTTCTTACAGGACACACTGGAAGGAGTGTTTGAGGACTCCGTTTATTTGAAAAGTTAAACAATTACTTGGATGTTGTCTCTTTGATTAAAGTAAGAAAATATTCCTAAATGTTCATCTTATCAGCATTTTATGGATAATATATGTTCTATATAACATACTTATGTGATAACAGATAACAAACATGTTTTAAGCAGTTAGGTACATAGATGAGGTCATCCCAAACCAATTATAACGTCGTAGTGTTTACCAAACTTTATCTAAATTATACGCGCGTCGTGTGTGTGGGGGGGGGGTATGTGTATACGTGTGTGTGCATATGTATTTTATCTACTCTTCTAGAATGTATGTTCTACCTAACCCCGTCATATCATCCACCACGTGAATTAGACATCTCCATATCATGTTTCCCGACTAATTCGTTTTCTTAATTCAACTTCATGAGCTCCATCTGGTGTTTTAATATCACTCATGTTACGTAATATTTCTCATTACCTCTCCACCTGGTTTTACTGCCCCTCAAACATTATAATACATCTCATGACTCAACTAGAAAGAATTATTCTCCTCTTCGTTCACTTATTTCTGAGAGAGTCGTGGGGACAGAGTCCTCAAACACTCCTTCCATCGGTTCCTATGAGAAGCAACCGTCTCCAATTGATGTGGTTGGATCCCCAAGCTAGACCAAACAAGCTCATCGATGTTATCACACCATCTTGCTCAGAGTCAACCCCTGGGTCACATGCCGGTTGGTTTTGCCTGTAAAATCTGTCCAGCGATTCTTTTTGGAGACATTCTAACCACATACTCATAATATTGAAGCTGTGATCCCTTTATTCGCAGAAATAGCGGCTCTACCAGGAGTGACTCTCTAGGCTCCGAGCTATGCACCCTATCCAGTAACGTTACTCCAAAGTCCATTCGGAGAAACCCTATTTCAGCCGCTTGCATTCGCGATCGAATTCTTACCGTCATTTCCCAAGATCCATAACCCTATGTAAAGGTTGGCGCGAATACCTAATTGAAGATAGCGAGTTTGGTTTTTACACCTACCTCCCTTCTGATTACCGAAAGCTGAAGCTGGCGAATTATTGTATCAGCTCTTGCACTTAATACAGCCCCCTGTATTCCATCACTCGTGAACACGGACCCGAGATAATTGAACTTCTCCACCTGATTCAGTGCATTTGCATAATTCTACAATGTCTAAAACATACTTCGGTCTACTTTCTCTGCGTGTTAAGGTTTCTCACGTCAATCATGATTTTACCATATATTCTAAATCAGCGGTCACCAACCGGTTGTCCGCAGGCAACCGGTGGTCTGCGAGAAAAAGAACTTGGACATTATTTGCAATGTTTATGTTTTATTAGTAATAAAGCAAAAATAATATTCGGTTAAAATATATATTATAACTCCCCTAAAAAGTGTTTCTCCTCGGTAAAGAGCTAACATCCATGAAAAGACTTTACACATATGTATCATCTATCGATCTATCGACAATATGACACACGCTTCAGTATTGTTTCGACCATTCACCATTAATTCATATTAGTGGTCCGCGGGATTTGAAATTATGAATTTAGTGGTCCGTGTGGTCCGAAAGTGGCGACCGCTGTTCTAAATTCGTGTTTCAAACTTCAAATATGGAGAGAACTTTTCTGTAAATACTGTAAATATTCTTGGCTGACTGTCTTATCTTTGTCGTCTGCTGTCAGTCTTCTTCAACTCACTAATACTATCACACTGGTCTACTAAACTATACACAGATTGTAAATATATAGGTTGAATTAGTACAGATATTAGAGTGTCGGTCAAATGATCAAATTAAGTTGAAATATTTATTCCGACTTTGTTGCACATTTCAAATCCCACCGGTTATATATATACGATATTGCTTTTCCTTGATTAACATGTCTGATGGCGGACCCTATTCCCATCCAGTCAGTTCTATGGACAACAGATTTATTCTAGAGGGAAGGGTGGTGGAAGATAGAATGGACCACAAAAGGATGAAAGACAAAGTTGATTTGGCAGGATTGTATTTGAGAGCGTAAGAGAGCCAGAACGAATAGCGAAGTATTTTAATGGGACGTGCTAACGACACGACTAATTCACAGCATTGCTCAGAATATTCAGTGGTCTTGTGATTCTTGATAGAGTCGTAGGGACGTTGTATTGTCATACAACGTTTCGTAGGCATTTTAAGCCGAGAGGAGCCGATTCCACTCTAGGTCTGAGTACAGCAGATTTATTCCAGAGATAGGTACAAGGTGAAAGAGAGGAAATGAGAAAGAGATATAGAGGAAGAATCAACTCCAATACAAGACTGGTACATTTTTTATCGACATCGAGAGGATGAGAGGCAATGTTGACCTCGGCTGGGATTTGAACTCAGGGAGCAGAGAGCCGGTATGAATACCATAAATTATTCTATTCGACGTTCTAACTACTCTGCTAATTCGTCGTCTTGCTCAGAACACACACACACACACACACACACACACACACACACACACACACACACACACACACACACACACACACACACACACACACACACACACACACACACACACACACACACACACACACACACACACACACACACACACACACACACACACACACACACACACACACACACACACACACACACACACACACACACACACACACACACACACACACACACACACACACACACACACACACACACACACACACACACACACACACACACACACACACACACACACACACACACACACACACACACACACACACACACACACACACACACACACACACACACACACACACACATATATATATATATATATATATATATATATATATATATATATATATATTATATATATATATATATCGAGGTATATATTGAGTTAGAAACTCAAAATAGTCTCTTACAATAAAATAGCTCTAAGAAAGAGATTTTTCCGAGCCGTATATTATAATTGAATATAAAAGAAGCACGAACACAGATATATAGATATAGGTGTTCAAATCTTAAGGGAGCTGATTCGCTAAGGTGCAAAGAATACTAACTATAGACAATAGGGTTTGCCAGACTCAATTTAAGAATAAATCAAGAAAATGAATACAAACCGGAATTGTGGTAACTACCAATCACCCAGGCAGCTTTTGGTAATGCTGTTTCGCAAAATTAATTGTGAAGAGGAATACCAATTCTTGCTCATCAGTGGGTGAAGAATTAGTATCCTGGACACTTCTAAGTATATTAAAAACTGAATAGTGTGCGTATATATAATAACGCACATGGTATCTGAACTTAGCATGTCTCACAAACTCACACCACTAAAAATAACAGCCAGGTTTACTCGACATTTGAATTAGCTCAACAAATTAACGAATATATCAAAGGTATATATTGAGTTAGAAACTCAAAATAGTGTCTTACAATAAAATAGCTCTTTGAACACATGTATATATATATCTGTGTTCGTTTTTCTGTTATATATATATAATATTATTCAAAATACTAATAAATGAGAAATATTATCATAACCAAAATATATATTGTATTATACATATTTCAAAGGTACAATGGTGTTTCAGTACATTTTCATCAGATAAGAGATTGGGTATACGACATACCGCTAAGGTACTTGAATCTTCAATTCCTAGGAATATATTTTATCTGATGAAAACGTATTGAAACACCATTGTACCTTTGAAATATGTACAATACAATATATACTTTGATTATGATAATATTTCTCATTTATTAATATTTTGAATAATATAGATACTCCAGATAAATAATTTATGGAGTGCTTCTAATCTATTATAAAATTAAATCAAAAATGTTTTAACATTCCAAGTGAAGTCGTTCTTTTCTTTTTTTTCCAAATATATATATATATATATTATATATATATATTATATATATATATTATATATATATATTATATATATATATTATATATATATATATAGAGAGAGAGAGAGAGCGGGTAAAATTCCCGAGAACCATGTGCGAGTTCTTTCCAGCGGTCTCTGTCCCTCATTATCGCTGCCATGATAATGGGTTTTTAAACCTGAAAATATTTGGGATCATTAAATTTGCTAAGGTAAGATGTTTTTGCTATCTTGGCGATGTAATGTTTTTTCTAGTGCATTGTTTGGTTTGCAAAATTATTTATATATATATATATATATATATATATATATATATATATACACGCAGACAAACTTTACCAATAACATTTCGTATAACTTCCGCGTTCTTTATACATATATATATATGTATCGCTAAAAAGCTTTCTCCGATATTGTATTTATATATGTATATATATAGTTATATAGACAGTTTTAGAGAAGAAGCCATACATCCTTAACAAAACCTATACACCTTTGACATGTCCGTTTCCTCTGCCAAATTGATTCCTAATTTTCATTGTCCTCCATTTTCTCTGGCAACATTCTTGATTAGTTGCCAGGCTCAGTCACTCTGTCACATGTAATTAGAGAGAGAGAGAGAGAGAGAGAGAGAGAGAGATAGTGGAGGAGGAAAGAGAGAGAGAGAGAGAGAGAGAGAGAGAGAGATAGTGGAGGAGGAAAGAGAGAGAGAAGGGAGAGAGAGAGTGGTAAGTTGCACTGTCACATGCAATTAGAGCCGGCACAAGAGTGAAGACGGTATATATAGCAGAGAGAGAGGGGGGGGCGAGAGAGAATGGATTGTAGAGAGAGGGGCGAAAGAGACATGGAGAGTAAAGAGAAGGGCGAGAGAGACGGAGAGAGAGGGGCGAGTAGAGAGATGGGGCGAGTAGAGAGAGGGGCGAGTAGAGAGAGGGGGATAGTAGAGAGAAGGGCGAGTAGAGAGAGGGGGCGAGTAGAGAGAGGGGGAGAGTAGAGAGAGGGGGCGAGTAGAGAGAGGGATCGAGTAGAGAGAGGGGGCGAGTAGAGAGAGGGACCGAGTAGAGCGAGTAGAGCGAGTAGAGCGAGAGGGGGCGAGAAGAGCGAGACGGGGCGAGTAGAGCGAGAGGGGGCTAGTAGAGCGAGAGAGAGGGCGAGTAGAGCGAGAGAGGGGGCGAGTAGAGCGAGAGAGGGCGAGTAGAGCGAGAGGAGGCGAGTAGAGAGAGCGGGGGCGAGTAGAACGAGAGGAGGCGAGTAGAGAGCGGGGACGAGTAGAGAGAGAGCGGGGGCGAGTAGAGAGAGAGGGGGCGAGTAGAGAGAGTGGCGAGGAGAGTAGCGAGGAGAGTAGAAAGAGGGGCGAGAGAGGCATGGACGAGTAGAAAGGGGGCGAGTAGAGAGAGGGGCTAGTAGAGAGAGGGGCGAATAGAGAGAGTGGCGAGAGAGGCATGGAGAGTAGAAAGAGGGGCGAGAGAGGCATAGAGAGTAGAGAGAGGGGCGAGAAAGACATGGGGAGTAGAGAGAGGGGCGAGAGAGACTTGGAGAGTAGAGAGTGGGGCGAGAGAGGAAAGAGAGGCGAGAGAGAAAGGAAAGAGCGAGAGAGAGAAAGGAAAGAGCAAGAGCGCAGAAAGGAGAAAGAAGAGAGGAGAAAGAGGAGAGGAGAAAGAGGAGAGGAGAAATAGGAGAGGAGAAAGAGGAGAAACATTAAGAGGAGGGGAGATGGGGAGGGAGGGGAGATGGGGAGGGAGAGGAGAGAGAGGAGAGGGGGAGAGAAAGGAGAGGAGTGGGAGAATAAAGTGGACAGGGAGAGATCTCAGTCGCTCTGTCACATGCAATTAGAGCCGGTACAAGGGACAAGACTGTATATATAGCAGAGAGGGAGAGACTAGAGATAGTGAGACAGAGAGAGAGACGTAGAGAGACGGGGGGAGAGAGACAAAGATAGAGAGGGGGAGAGAGAGACATAGAGAGGATAGAGGGGGATACGGGAGCAGAGAGGGGGGGAGAGAGACAGAGAGAGAAATGGAGAGACAGAGAGAGATACATAGGGAGTGAGAGAGAGTAGAAAGAAACATGGAGAGTAGAGAGAGATACAGAGAGAGATAGAGAGAGAGAGAGAGACACACATAAAAGTACAACAAACAAAAACAATAAGAAACCCAAACGAGGCTCAGAAATTTGAACCAATTCGCCATGTTTACATTGTCTCACTGTTTTAAATGTCAGACAATATTTAAATCAGGCGTGGTTTATATCAAATGAGCTTTATATCAAACTATGTTAATAACACACATATATATATATGTGTGTGTGTGTGTGTGTCTGTGTGTGTGTGTGTGTGTATATATACACACACACACACCTCGAACTTTCTTCTTTCCAATATAAAGCGTGGAACTTATAAGATTTTTATACCTATTTTGTGGTCTACTTGAACTATATCTCTATCCCTCTACACATTATATATATATATATATATATATATATATATATATATGTATATATAAATCAACATATGTTGATTTAAAACTGCACTATCCACAAGTGTTTTTTAACCTTCATATCATGTCCTCCTATTTTATCTGATGAAAACACAAATATTATTGCATGATGATGTTTGTTTTTGAAATGCGCATAATAAAATACATGGAACTCTTTTAACCATCTTTTGTTCTTATATATATATATACGGCATGGAATTTGTTTCGCAAGGTTTGTTATACAAAATCGTGTGTTGAAACAAACATTTTTATATTTGGAGAGTCATATTGTTATAATATTGTTTCTACGTTAGGCACAAGGCCAGCAATTACCCAGTGCATTACTGGTACTTTATTTTATCGACCCCGTAAGGATGAAAGGCAAAGTCAACCTCGGCGGGATTTGAACTCAGATCGTAAAGGGACGTAACTATGCTGGAAAGCATGGCGTCCGACCCTCTACCGATTCTGCCAATCCACCACCCTCATATTGTTATAACATTGCCAGAAATATATAATTATTTCTACTTTTGGCACAAGGCCAGCAATTATTCCAGTGCATTACTGGTATTTTATTTTATCGACCCCGTAAGGATGAACGGCAAAGTTAACCTCGGCGGGACTTGAACTCAGATCATAAAGGGAGGTAACTATGCACCAAAGCATGGCACCCGACCCTCTACCGATACTGCCAAAACATGCCCAGTCTGGTTGGGGGTTGATTTTCTCTTCCGTATATTTTATATCCCTATAGTTAATTTATCTGGCAATCAATGTTTATCATTGATACCAGTATTGATTATGGTACTTATTTTTATGGATGTCATTTGCATCGAACCGTTTCGTTATGGGACCATGTGGTGGGATTGAACTCCGGACAAACTAGTTGCACAGCCCACTACTTAACTGCTAGTCAAAGCATATATATATACACACTGGCTGAACTAATCAGCCACGTACAAGTGTGTGTGTGTGTGTGTGTGTGTGTGTGTGTGTGTGTATATATATATATATATATATATATATAGCCATGAATGTATGTATATATATGAATATATATATTTGGCAATCTACTGTATGTTTAATTATGGTATAATGCCAAATATACTATACGTACATTCATGTATACATTGCTATTTCAGAGCACCAATGACTTACTAAAGTAAACAAACCATTATCCGGATGGCCTCCAAAAACAACGGTCACCTTTTTGAAAGGGTATGTCAATTATCTATTTGTAAAACTGTTATATATTGTATTTTGTCTGATGAAGGCATACCATGATTTAACTTGGTATCCTTGAAATATATATAATTGTTTCTACTTTAGGCACAAGGCCAGCAATTACCCAGTGTATTACTGGTACTTTATTTTATCGACCCCGTAAGGATGAAAGGCAAAGTGAACTTCGACGGGATTTGAACTCAGATCGTAAAGGGACGTAACTATGCTGGAAAGCATGGCGTCCGACCCTCTACCGATACTGCCAATCCACCGCCTTTGAAATATATATAATGAAATAAATATTCCATTTATTAATACTGTATATATATATATATATATATATATATATATATATATATATATATATATATATATATATATATATATATATATATATATATATATATATATATATATATATATATATATATATATATATTAGTAAAAACAATAAATTTTAAGACTAAAATCCAAAGAGGGCTCGATAAGGATAAATATATCTCAGATATATAAGAACCTTAGAGCAAATATTTATTAAAATAACAGATTAAAGTTAAACAAAAAATCGCTGATTTCACCCTTAACGGGATCTTCTAAAACTAATATAGTCAATATGTGAACGCAGAAGTGAATATTTCAAAAAACGTTCCAACCGGAGGAAGACAGGAAGACGATACTTTGGTTCGTGGAAACGTTCCCTGGCAAAAACCGGGAAAAAACGAATATAATACGTCATTATTTGGAGCGGTGAAAAACAATTACACGCAAAGACAAAACCACGTTTATGGTATAAAAGAAGTCGTAGACTAATATTCTCTTAGGTGGTTCATAGAGACGTTCTCTGGCAATGAACGAAATAAACGAAGATAATACGCCATATGTCTACGACTTCTTTTATACCGTAAACGTGGTTCTGTCTTTGCGTGTAGTTGTTTTTCACCGCACCAAATAATGACGTATGTTCGTTTTTTCCCGTTCTTTGCCAGGGAACGTTTCCACGAACCAAAGTATCGTCTTCCTGTCTTCTTTCGGTTGCAACGTTTTTTGAAATATTCACTTCTGCTTTCACAGATTGACTTTATTAGTTTCAGAAGATCCCGTTAAGGGTGAAAGCAGCGATTCTTTGCTTAAACTTTAATCTGTTATTTTAATAAATAAATATATATATATATATATATATATATATATATATTTATACGAGGGTAGGCTATAAAGGTCATAGGCTGAACAAGATACTCTCATGGAATGACCAAATGAGGTTTATTTTATAAAAACATGAAGTTATTAATAGTAAAGAGTTGAAATTAATACATGTAAGATTTCACAGCCCTAGCATCACTCCTTCCTTGTAAGGTTATGACGTTGTGTGTATGTATGTGTGTATGTGTGTATGTGTGTGTGTGTGTGTCAGTGATAATTTTACTGAATTTGATCGAGGAGTTCAATTAAAAATGTCACAGTTCAAAAACGTATAGGTAAACTTCATTGTTGATGTTGTTATACATGTAGCTGTTATTGTGGTAGTTGTTGTTACACATGTAGCTGTTATTGTGGTAGTTGTTATACATGTAGCTGTTATTGTGGTAATTGTTATACATGTAGCTGTTATTGTGGTAATTGTTATACATGTAGTTGTTATTGTGGTAGGTGTTGCTATTGTTGTTATTCAGGTAGCTATTTTTGTGGTGGTAGTTATACATGTAGCTGTTATTGTGGTTGTTGTTATCATACATGTAGCTGTTATTGTGGTTGTTGTTATCATACATGTAGCTGTTATTGTGGTTGTTGTTATCATACATGTAGCTGTTATTGTGGTTATTGTTATACATGTATCTGTTATTGTGGTTGTTGTTATACATGTAGCTGTTATTGTGGTAGTTGTTGTTGTTATACATGTAGCTGTTATTGTGGTTGTTGTTATACATGTAGATGTTATTGTGGTAGCTGTTATACATGTAGCTGTTATTGTGGTAGTTGTTGTTATACATGTAGCTGTTATTGTGGTAGTTGTTATACATGTAGCTGTTATTGTGGTAGTTGTTATACATGTATCTGTTATTGAGGTCGTTGTTATACATGTAGCTGTTATTGTGGTAGTTGTTGTTGTTATACATGTAGCTGTTATTGTGGTAGTTGCTGTTATACATGTTGCTGTTATTGTGGTAGTTGTTGTTGTTATACATGTAGCTGTTATTGTGGTAGTTGTTATACATGTTGCTGTTATTGTGGTAGTTGTTGTTATACATGTAGCTGTTATTGTGGTAGTTGTTGTTATACGTGTAGCTGTTGTTGTGGCAGTTGTTATACATGTAGCTGTTATTGTGGTAGTTGCTATTCATGTAGCTGTTATTGTGGTAGTTGTTGTTGTTATACATGTAGATGTTATTGTGGTAGTTGTTGTTATACATGTAGCTGTTATTGTGGTAGTTGTTGCTGTTATACATGTAGCTGTTATTGTGGTAGTTGTTATACATGTAGCTGTTATTGTGGTGGTAGTTATACATGTAGCTGTTATTGTGGTAGTTGTTGTTATACGTGTAGCTGTTGTTGTGGCAGTTGTTATACATGTAGCTGTTATTGTGGTAGTTGTTGTTATGCATGTAGCTGTTATTGTGGTAGTTGTTATACATGTAGCTGTTATTGTGGTTGTTGTTATCATACATGTAGCTGTTATTGTGGTAGTTGTTATACATGTAGCTGTTATCGTGGTAGTTGTTATTCATGTAGCTGTTATTGTGGTAGTTGTTATACATGTAGCTGTTATTGTGGTAGTTGTTATTCATGTAGCTGTTATTGTGGTAGTTGTTATACATGTAGCTGTTATTGTGGTAGTTGTTGTTATACATGTAGCTGTTATTGTGGTTGTTATACATGTAGCTTTAATTGTGGTAGTTGTTATACATGTAGCTGTTATTGTGGTAGTTGTTATACATGTAGCTGTTATTGTGGTAGTTGTTATACATGTAGCTGTTATTGTGGTTGTTATACATGTAGCTTTAATTGTGGTAGTTGTTATACATGTAGCTGTTATTGTGGTAGTTGTTTTACATGTAGCTGTTATTGCTGTTGTTGTTTTTATTGTATTTGTTATTGCTGTTGTATTTGTTATTGCTGTTGTTGTTATTGATGTTATTGTTGTTATTGTATTTGTTATTGATGTTATTGCATTTGTTATTGCTGTTGTTGTTATTGCTGTTATTGTTGTTAGTGTTGTATTTGTTATTGCTGTTGTTGTTGTTATTGCTGTTATTGTTGTTATTGTTGTATTTGCTATTGATGTTGTTGTTGTTATTGCTGTTATTTTTGTTATTGTTGTATTTGTTATTGCTGTTGTTGTTATTGCTGTCATTGTTGTATTTGTTGTTGTTATTGCCGTTATTGCTTTTATTGTAGTATTTGTTATTGCTGTTGTTGTTGTTATTGCTGTTATTGTTGTATTTGTTATTGCTGTTGTTAATATTGTTGAGGCAGCAACTCTCGTTGTTATTGTTTCTATTATTATTGCTGTTATTATTGTTGTATTTGTTATTGCTGCTTCTTTTGTAAATGTTATTGTTGTATTTGTTGTTATTGTTGTACCTTGGTTTGTAAATGTTGTTGTTGTTGTTATAGCTGTTATTGTTGTACCTTGGTTTGTAAATGTGGTTGTTGTTGTTGTTGTTGTTGTTGTTGTTATTGTTATTGTTTGTTAATGTTTTCCATTCTATCGGATTTGTTAGTGTAAGTTGTTATAATATTGTCTGGGGAAATATCAACCAGGTTTTCAGTCTACAATCCTTCACTCTCTCTCTCTCTCTCTCTCTCTCTCTGACACATACACACACATGTAAACAGAGACATTCGAAGATAATGGGGCTCACACACACACACACACACACACACACACTTGTATATATAAATGTATGTGTATATTCATTAATACATTTCTATGTAGGTGAAACTTATAGGTCCTGACATATTGTTTACTTTTTGCATACATTAATTCATACATACATATTCATACATGCATACATACACATACATATTCATACATACATGCATACATACATACATACATACATTAATACATACATACATACATATTCATACATACATACATACACATATTCATACATACATACATACATAGATACATACATTAATACATACATACATACACACATACAAACATACATACATACATTAATACATACATACATACATTAATACATACATAGACATACATACACACATTCATACATACACACATTCATACATACATTCATACATTAATACATACATACATTAATACATACATACATACACACATTAATACATACATATCTAGGTGAATAATGAATGACATGTAAATAAAAATATATATTAACCACACATATAGCTTTGTTTAATTGTATATGATACTAAACACACACAACTATTACACACACACAATATATATAATTACGTGTGTGTGTGTGTGTGTGTGTGTGTGTGTGTGTGTGTGTGTGAGCGTGTGCCGCGTGTGTGTGTGTAAAAGGTAAACAGAAATAACAAGACAATCGGTACCAGATATGGAAGGAATATATTAGGTTAACGCTTGAAATAGCAGGAAGAGGGTCTTAACGTTTCGAACTCTAGTCCTTCATTAGAAGAAAGAATGAGAAATTAGAACGATTGAAGGGGCAGGCGGGGTAGAATTGGAAAAAATATGTTTTTAGAGAAAAAATAACAGGTCCATTTATGTTGACATCTCTTTGGGCTGAAAGGTTTATAGGTTGACTATGAAGTCGCTGTGATGCTAGAGCTGTGAAATCTTACATGTATTAATTTCAACTTTTCTTAGTAATAACTGTATTGTTTCTTTTCAGGGACTATGTTTAAAAATAAACCTCATTTGGTCATTCCATGAGAGTATCTTGGTCAACCTATGAAGGAGTGACACTAGAGCTGTGAAATCTTACATGTATTAATTTCAACTCTTCTTATTAATAACTTCATTGTTTCTTTCCAGGGACGATGTTGAAAAGTAAACCTCATTTGGCCATTCCATGAGAGTATCTTGGTCAAGTTATGACCTTATCAACTGACTCTCGTATCGTACAATGTCAATATTAACTACGTCATACATAGAAAAGGATGTTGTGAGGGTGGTGGGGGTATACCAGTAATATAATTGTTTCTACTTTTAGGCACAAGGCCAGCAATTACCCAGTGTATTACGGGTACTTTATTTTATCGACCCCGTAAGGATGAAGGGCAAAGTTAACCTCGGCGGGATTTGAACACAGACTGTAAAAGGGACGTAACTATGTGTCAAAGCATGGCGTCCGACCCTCTACCGATGCGGCCAGGAGAATGACCGCCATTAATATAATGAGGAGAGGTATGTTTACCAGTCTGATCGTTGGTGTTGTTAAATATGTGTAGAATAGACTTGCCTATAAAGTGCGCTTTAGGAGATTCGGACTGTATCTGTAGTTATACATACATACAGAAATAGATACATATATACACACACGTACTACGTACATACATACATACGCAAATACACTCATACACATATACATACGTACATACATACATACATAAATACATACATACCTCAATACATACGTACGTAAATACGTCTATACGTATAAATACGTATAGACGTATATATATGTATACGTATATAAATAAATATGTACGTATTTACATACATATATATCTATGTATATATATATATAACTTTGAATAACTTTGAAATGTTTTGGCCAGTATTGGCCCAGGCCATGTCTAACTTAATAGCACCACCTGGCGAAGTCTTTCAATTCAGGATTTGGGCACCATGGCCCATTCGAGAAGAGAATTACTGTTTGCGGAGACATATCCGGGTGTCGGTGGTTTGTCCGAGATTACTTGGAGGAATTTGTCCAAAGACTTCTTGAATTTTGTGTGGTCAGTTTCTGTTTTGACGTGTCCTGGTGTGATGTTGAAGAGAGCAGGGCCGATTGAGGTGAAATAATTGTGCCGTATTGTTGTTATGAGTTGCGATTTAGATTTTTGAATGGGACGGATAGCACGGGGCCCAAGCCTTGGGTGTATCTTGAAGGCGATGCCAACATCATTTGGGCAGTGATTGGGAAAATAAAAAAGATTATGTATATACATATATATGTACATATATATGTATATACGTACATATATATGTATATACGTACATATATATGTATATACGTACATATATATGTATATATATACATATATATGTATGTATATACATATATATGTACGTATACACATATATATGTACGTATATACATATATATGTACGTATATACATATATATGTACGTATATACATATATATGTACGTATATACATATATATGTACGTATATACATATATATGTACGTATATACATATATATGTACATATATATGTATATACATAATCTTTTTTTATTTTCCCGTCGGTTTACAAAGCAACCATACATACTCACATGATATGTGTGTATGTATGTATTTGTGTATGTATGTATGTGTGTGTGTATGGTTGTGTATATGTGTATGTGTACATATGTGTATTGTATATATGCATGGATACTGCTTTCAATTAGCAATTATGTACACATGATTATACATGCATACAGTATATATATATATATATATATATATATATATATATATATATATATATATATAGTACATACATGTATGTATGTATGTATCTATATAGTTTTCAACTGGTATGTATCAATGTGCGTGCTAGCGTACCTGTGTATGTGTGTGTGTGTACGCGCATAGGTGTTATATGAATGTATGTATACATGTTCGCATACATGTTAATATGTTAATATACAAGTATGTATATATGTGTTTGCATACATGTATGTTTGTAAGTTAGTACGTATATATATATATATATATATTTATATATATATATATATATATATATATATATATATATATATATATATGTGTGTGTGTGTGTATGTGTGTATGTATACATGTATGTTTGTAAGTTAGTACGTATATATATATATATATATATATATATATACATATATATATATATATATATGTGTGTGTGTGTGTATGTGTGTATGTATACATGTATGTTTGTAAGTTAGTACGTATATATATATATATATATATATATACATATATATATATATATATATATATGTGTGTGTGTGTGTGTATGTGTGTATGTATACATGTATGTTTGTAAGTTAGTACGTATATATATATATATATATATATATATATATATATATATGTGTGTGTGTGTGTGTGTGTGTGTGTATGTGTGTATGTATACATGTCGAGATTTTGGAAAGCTCTATGTGTGACAGTATAGAAGCTCTTGTGCTTAAGCAGCGACTCCGTTGGAGTGGTCACATTGCCAGGATGAAGGATTCTAGAATACCAAAACAACTCTTCTATGGAGAGTTGGTTAAAGCAAAATGACCGCCACATAAACCAAAAAAGAGGTATAAGGATTCCTTGAAAGCCTCTCTGAAAGACGCTAACATCTCTGCTGATACATGGGAAAATATTGCTGCTGATCGTAATAAATGGAGAAAGACTGTATATGAGGGAAAAGTTGCCTTTGAGGCATCTCGAATCGCACACGAGAAAGTAAAGCGGGATGTGAGGAAGGGCATTGCTGTTGCACTTCCAGACGGCGAGGGTCATCCTATGGTACTGACATGCAGCGTCTGTGCGAGACTCTGCCTAAGCAAAGCTGGACTCGAAAGTCATCTTCGCAGTCATAAAGTAAGACCAGTGGTTGACTACCAGGCTGCTGTTGGAGATGCTACTCATCATGCTTGCCAAACATGTGGCAGATAATGTAAATCAGCAGGAGGGCTCAAGCGACATGCAAAAGTACACGAACTCCAACCACAGCCGACTATTCCCAGTGAATGTTTTGGTTGCCGACTCTGTGCAAGACATTTTAGATCATTGGCTGGGCCACATTCGATCGCAGCACTGTTAGTTGCTATCGTGTGTGTGTGTGTGTGTGTAGATATGCTTATGTGCGTGCGTGTGTGTGTATATATATATGTATATGTATATTATTATTGTTGTTGTCGTTATTATTATTGGTATTATTATTATTATTATTATTATTGTTATTAATGTATGTGTGTGTATATGTGTATGTATGTGTGTATGTATATATGTATGTATGTATATATATATATATATATATATATATTTCTTTCTTTTTTTTTTAAATTTATTTATTATTATTATTATTTTTTTTTTTTTTTTTCTCGTGCAATGGCCATACTCGATAACGAGGGGGCAGCCATCATCATGTATGTATGTATGTAAGGGCGGAAGAACTCATAAGACTCAACGGCCATCCGAAAGTGTGTAAATATGTATGTACATATGTACCGCACGGTTAAACCACTGGGAGTGAAGGACCCCTAGCCTTTCTCAGGGCATTCTTCTAGGAGAAGGCAACTCAGGAAACTGGGATAACTTCGATATAAAACCTGCGGCTCAGTAGTTACCGATGATGTTGATCTTTTCTTCTTTTCGGTTTATAGCTACTGTCTCTCAGAGAGTGGGATTGGCTCAGTGCACAGTCTTTCCTCACTTTAAATAAATAGCTTCACGCACAGGCATTGCACGATAGAATTAATTATTAATAATGGTATATCGTGCAATGGCCATACTCGATAAGGAGGGGACAGCTATCATCATGTAAGTATGTAAGCATGTATGTATGTAAGTTTGTATGTAAGTTTGTATGTATGTATATATGTAAGTGTAAGTATGTATACATTTATGTACGTATGTAAGTATGTATGTATGCAATTTAGTATGTGTATGTATGTAAGTTAGTATGTATGTAAGTTACTATGTATGTATGTATGTATGTATGTAAGTTAGTATGTATGTATGTAAGTTAGTATATATGTATGTAAGTTACTATGTATGTATGTAAGTTAGTATATATGTATGTATGTAAGTTAGTATGTATGTAAGTTAGTATGTATGTAAGTTATTATGTATGTATGTAAGTACGTATGTAAGTATGTAAGTTAGTACGTATGTAAGTACGTAAGTTTGTATGTATGTATGTACGTAAGTTTGTAAGTATGTAAGTTAGTATGTATGTATCTAAGTTACTATGTATGTATGATTGTATGTTTACATACATGTATATATATATATATATATATATATATATATGTGTGTGTGTGTAGTTAAGTATGTATGTATATATGTGGGTGGCTGAGTGGGTGAGAGAAAGCGGAAGAAGGTAAGAGAAGTAACATGTGATAGGAGATGGTAGTATCGTAAGTAGCAGGTAAACCCTCAATATGTCATAACCAATCAGGTCTTCAGCTTGACAACGACAATACTTCCATACCTTTCATTCTTTATAATAACACAAAGCAATTCTAGAAATGCTAACTTACTCCTACATCCGCGTTTATGTTTATACATCTACCTATAATTCTACCTACCTATCCATCTATCTATCTTCCTATCTATCTAACCTTCCGGTCTCCTGGAAGCGGTCTACTGCAACTGGCAGCAGAACGGGAGAATTCCAAGTTCTGTGACCAAGGGCGTAATTACGTTAGTCAGGAAGGACGAGAACAAGGGGGATGACATAGGCAACTTGCGGCCCATAACTCTGCTCAACACAGAGTTACAGATTTTGGCCAAGGTGTTGGCAAAGAGGCTGGCGCATGTCGTTGAAAACCTGGTGGGAGAAGCGCAGACATGCGCAATCCCGACCAGGTACATACAAGTCAACCTCCACCTCATGCGATACATCATAGAGAGGGTAGGGTGTAGACCCGGCTTCGGTGGGGCCCTGATCAACTTGGATCAGTCTAAGGCTTTCGATAGTGTTGACCATCGTTACCTGGATGCGGTGCTCGAGGCGGCAGGCTTCGGTCCCGTGTTCAGGGGCTGGATTGCTGCAATGCACAACAGCAACATCTGCTCAAGGGTCAAGGTGATCGGCTACCTCTCGGAGCCGTTCCATATCACGCGATCCATCCGACAGGGATGCCCTCTCTCCTGCTTTCTGTACGTACTAACTCTCGATCCATTACTGCGGAAGTTGGAGCTATTGCAGGGCATCCCTTTGGAACCGGGACTGCGAAAAGCGGCGTCGGCCTACGCCGACGACGTCACAGCAAGTGTGTCGAGCACCTCGCAAATCGGGAAGATCGGCACCTTACTGGAGGAATACGAAAGGTTCACTTACTGGAACGAAGCTGAACCGGGACAAATCCGTCAGTTTGCAAATCGGAACGTGGAGAGGCAAACCGATGTCTTCCGATGACGTCGTCGGACGCTGGACGGAAGGACCGGTAAAGCTGCTGGGGGTCTGGTTTAGTCCTGATCTCCAGGTGGAGAAGAACTGGAACGAGGTGACGGCCAAGGTGTTTGCGCTCACCCAGAAGTGGGCTGAGAGAAAACTATCCTTGAAAGGTCGAGAGGAGGTGGCGAACACGTTTATAGCGTCCGCCATCTACTACCGCTTGACCGTCGTGCCTTGTCCAGCCAAAACGCTCACCAACATGGAGCGCGCGCTCTTCCAATTCCTTTGGAAGAAACGGGCTCCTTTGGTGAGAAGATCCATCTGCTGCCAACACTCTTCAAACGGAGTGCTGGGGATGCCGTGGCTGACGATGCGCAAACACGCGCCCAGGCTGCAGCAACTCCACGTATTCCTCACCAGACAAGGAATGTGGGCCCCGTTCGTGAGGCGAGCCTTTCCACCACTCGTCTCGCTGACCGTGCTGCAGTCCTGGGTCAAGCAAAGACCGAGGAAAATGGGCGACTGGCACATCGAATGTGCTCAGGCGCTCACAGTCCTCTGGCAAACGGGCCCGGCGATCAGTGGACACTCCACTTCGACATTCTATAGAGGGTTGGTCCGCAGCAAGTGCGACGATACGCTCGGAGAAACTCTAGGCGTAGAGGAGAACGAACTGGCCAGTCTGTTCGGTAGGCTCTTCCGCCCGGGAGCAATGGACAACTTCCAAAAGTCCCTGTTCTGGCAGTGCTACCGAGGAGCTCTACCAATTCGAGACAAGCTCTACAGACACGGGCGCCCGGGTAGGGACCCTTCGAAAAAGATCTGTCCGAGATGCGTGCGCGACGAGGAAACAGTCGCGCACGGATTTGTACACTGTCCGGGGGTTACCGACCTGTCGGGCTATGTAGAACGACTATTGTCGCGGGTGGAACCAATCCAGTTGACCACCGAGTCCATTGTCATGATCAAACCGCCACCTTCCTTCAAAAACGAGGGAGATGCGGTTTTCCTATGTGTTATGGCTATGGGGAAAGAGGTTATATGGTGGACGAGGTTAAAAGGGCTGAGGTTAGACACCTTTTTCTTCGGCTAGCAACTGATTCGTTTATTCAAATATCATTTTGGAAGAAGAATCAGGATGGAGAGAGAGGTGCTGTTCCCCAGCAAATTTTCATAAAAGGTGGGTGAATGTGGCAAAAATGGCCCGAGTGGTTGGGCCTTCCCTCTATATAAGCCTGTAGGTTGAGGAAAAAGCGGAAGAAAGTACTCACTCTTGGTGCTTCTGGAGATGAGAGTGTACATTTTTTCGGGGTGTGTACCACCCCCGTGTAACGCCTCCTCCCTATTGGGGATTTCAATTGTTATTTAATATTTTATTAATAGTTTTATTTTGATATACCTGTATGTAAACTCCCCATTGTATATGTCCCCTTCTTTTGTGCCCTTGTGGCTAATAAAGAAATTTATCTTTCTTCCTACCTAGCTGTTTACTTACCTACTAATCTATCCATCTATCTACCTATCTATATATTTACCTTGGTGGATTGGCAGTATCGGTAGAGGGTCGGACGCCATGCTTTCCAGCATACTTACGTCCCTTTACGATCTGAGTTCAAATCCCGCCGAGGTTGACTTTGCCTTTCATCCTTACGGGGTCGATAAAATAAAGTACCAGTAATGAACTGGGTTATTGCTGGCCTTGTGCCTAAAGTAGAAACATATATATTTACCTTCCTATCTATTCATCTATCTTTCTTGCTACCTAGCTATTTACTTGCCTACCAATCTATCCGTCTACCTATCTATCTACCTATGTATGTCCTTATCAAGCTGCGTATATAACTACCGATCTAATAATCTTTCAAAAACGAGAGAGAGGCGGTTTTCCTCTGTATAGTGGCTATGGTGAAAGAGGTTATATAGTGGACGAGATTGAGAGGACTGAGGACAGATGCCTTTCTCTCAGGACAACAATTGATTCCCTTCTTTAAGTACCACTTTAAAAGGAGAATCGGAGTGGAGAGAGAGGCACTGCACCCCAGTAAATTTACTGAAAGGTGGGGGAATGTAGCAAAAATGGCCCGAGTGATTGGGCCTTCTCTTTTTATAAGCCTGTAGGTTAAAGAAGAGAGAAAAGGGAAGAAAGAAGCACTTACACAACACGCTCCTGGAGTTGAGGGTTGTTCTATCGACGGGGTATTAAACAACCCATATGTGGTGCCTCCCCCCTATTTGAGATTTCGATTGTTATAATTTTTTGTTTCAATATTTTTACACGACTGAATGTAAAATCCACGGCATGTGTCTTTGTTTTGTCCCCTTTTCTTGTGCGCCCTTGTGGCAAATAAAGAAATATATATATCTGTCTATATCTACACACACACACAGACAAATGTTTGTTTACAAGAGGGATACAGAAAAAAAAACAGTTTTAGAGAAATGGAGAAATGTGAGTGTATGTGTGCTTGTTTACTAAATACATTATTTGTGTGTGTGTTTGTATATATGTGTGTGCATATATATGTGTGTGTGTCTTTCTTTACTAATTACATTGTATGTGTGTTTGTTTGTATATATGTGTGTATATGTGTTTGTTTTTTAAATACATTGCATGTGTGTGTTTGTAAGTATGAGTGTTTACCAAAATACATTATATACCTATAGGGATGTGTGTATGTATGCGTTTGATTAAGTGTCTCTAGGTTTGTGTGTGCGTATGCTTCTATATCTCTAGATGTGTGTATGCGTGTCAGTGTGTGTATGCCTGACTCGATGCCTACACGTGTGTGTTTATGTGTGTATGGTAGTGTGTGTGTGCGCGTGCATATGCTTTTGACTATGTAGATTTGTATGTACGTGTATGTGAGTTTACCTTTATACCTCTGTAGCCTTTACTATATGCCTCTATGTATGTGTGTGTACGTCTGTATATATATGTGTGCATGTGTGTATGTGTTTATATGTGTCTGTGCATGAACGTGAATATATATGTGTGCGTGCGCATGTAAGAGGGTATATATATATATATATATATACATACATATGGTTGTGTATGAGTGTGTGTATATGTGTGTCTATATATGTTTGTGCGCATGTAAGTGTGTGTATACATATATATAAATATATATATATATATATATATATATACATACATAGATATGTGGGTGTATGTGTGTGTGTGTGCGTGTGCGTGTGCGTGTGCGAGTGCGTGTGCGTGTGCGTGTGTGTGTGTGTGTGCGTGCGTGCGTGCGGGTAGGCGTGTGTTGAGAAAGTTTCTAACTCTACAGAATACTGGAGCTCTCTATTCTATCTCAGAATTACAATCCGATCATTAGCCGTGACTGGAATCCTCCAACATTCGTGATATTTCCAGATTTGGTGAGAACAAAGTACAAGTTAAAGAAACGAACTACTACTGAACAGAAGGGAATGCGGAATGTTCTATCTTTGCCATTCTCTTACCAGCCCGGGGTGGTTTTGGTAATAAGGCCAACGAAAGTTCATGTCACGTAATTTGGTTTCTAGAAAAAAAAACGAATTCTTTTAACCAATTGCACTTGGAATGAAACTATCTTTCTTAGTGTCGTATCTTATAGTGAAATACGAGGCTGGGGCACAACTTTTTACAAGCAGTAAATGATAGAAAAAGAACTGAGAGGGTGAGTAATGGCGATATAATGAATGTAAATATAACAATTGAGAAGCTAATGAAATAAAGAAATATAGAGAACTGATTCTCGTTACTGGGACTAGAAGATCTGCACGGATGTTACTTTACCTGGATTTCAAGGAGACCTTTAAATCTAGATATAGGCAATGAATAGTTAGAGCCGTTAGAACGTCAGATAAAAGGCTCTACCGTATTAATTCCGGGTCTCCACTCTCTTAGGTCAAATCCCAACGAGGTCAATTTTGTCTTTTATCCTTTCGCCATAGTTTTAAAAAATACCAGTCTTATACTGGTGTCGATAATTCCTCTATATATCTTTCTCTCTACCCGCTCTCTATCTCTCTCTCCCCCTCTCTTATTCTCTATCCTTCTCTGGAAGAAATCTACTCTATTCAGACCTTGAGGAGGGTAGGGTTCGCCAGGCTTAAAATGCCCTAGACACGCCGTATGTCCCTTAAATCAGAATTTAAGGGACCATGCAAGCCTGCATACATAGTAGTGAAGGATCTTCAGATTGGACCAGAGAAACCGTATTTCTTTTGATCTTTCCATTGCTGATTCTCTCTAATAGAGACATCTTGTGACAGAAGTGGTGGGGAGGACTTTGATCTTGCAAAGTACTTGGGCAGGCTTTTAAAATAGTTCCTCGATCTACCGATTCTGTACTGTTAGTTTATCGAACCAATCAGGATAAAAGTCAGGTGTAACGTCTCTGTTATTTGAACCCGGAACGGGGACTGCCAGAGCAGATTCCATGACATTTAATGTACGAAGCAATACAACTCTACTAACAATTCGCTGTAATTTCGTAAAGTGTTCGTCTCTGTTTAACCAGGGCAGGGAGGCACAGGGTGATGTGTAACCCTTCGGCATTTAAACCGGGCGCAACCAGCCAGAATTCTCTCACCTCTTTCTGTTCAAATCGGCTGTAAACGACTTCTCATACTGATGTTAAGCTATTGTCCTCAAAATAAATGATATCAAAATCTCATAGATTTTGATATTATGTGTAATCATTATGTGAAGTGGTGGATTGGCAGTATCGGTAGAGGGTCGGACGCCATGCTTTCCAGCATAGTTACGTCCCTTTACGATCTGAGTTCAAATCAGGCCGAGGTTGACTTTGCCTTTCATCCTTACGGGGTCGATAAAATAAAGTAGCAGTAATACATTGGGATAATTGCTGGTCTTGTGCCTAAAGTAGAAACAATTATGTGAAGTAAAGATTTTACCGTGAAAATACAATAGTATATATAGACTAATGTAAAAGTTAAAGGGTTAAGCACTATCAAACTAATTCACGTAAGAGACATAAATAGCATCAAAGAGAAATTTTCTGTATTTTCGTTCGTTTTGATAATTTCTTAACCAGAGGTATATGGTAGGTGGTGATACAGGGAGACTAAAACGGGGATATCTAAATCATGGCCGTTGACTTAGTGAGAAATTACATTTACTTCTTATAGAATTTGACTGGCATTATATACACACATGCATGCGTTCATACATACACAGACTCATGCATACATACACACACGTGTGTATAAATATATATATACACGTACACACACACAGAGCCACACAGGCATACATTCAAATATACATACACTCATCTATATATATATATATATATATATATATATATATTTACATAATATTTATATAATGCATCACATTATTTCTGCCTAGTGTCTGCTTTCATAGCGGAACTGATTATATTACTAGAGATAGTACATGCTTGCATTTACCCAGTAATCTTCAGGTCTTATGCGTGTTTATATATATATATATATATATATATATATATATAATGTTCTTTGGTGTGATACGACGGTATTACACAGGTTACAGAAATCATTGAAATATAATATTGTCAAACAATCCCAGGTGCTATTTCCGGCTCTAACACATTCATTTCATCTATGATATAACCACATTATCTTCAAATAATCACTTGGGATGCTGGACTTTTCGATAGTCACTTGTCTGATACATCTAAAGACGGCGAAAATAGAGACCTTTTGTCTCTCTTTGTCTGGCTTCTTACTTTTATCTCAATGAACACTTTGAAAGGATTATATCGCATTTTAAGAAATATAATCTCTTTTAAATTATGTCAATGTTTACATCTTCAAAGACGATGAATTAGAGTTTTGTTAGAATATCGTTTTATTTCATAGGAATATTATTCCTGCATTAGACGGGAAATCAGATGAAGAAACTATCTAAATTATTGAGTTAAATCAAAGATAAATTTGTGTGACCAGGGACTAAATATAGTTCTATCTATTTCTTTCAAACTGTTAGCCGGGAATATACGGGAGTCTATTATTCTACGCATTCACAAGTTTCATCTTAACTACAAATCTAATTTTTTTCTGGGGATTGAGGGTTAGAGATGCCTTTAGCTCATATATTTTCACCGATTTCGGTATTTTTCTTGTACTAGTTGTACAGATTGGTAAGAAATAATTCAATATGTCAATTTTTGTTGGATTTAAATTTAGAGCAGAGATGGCTGTATTTAAATTGATCATCTAGTCGTATGTTTCATCGACA
>OZ024756.1:6404820-6422320 GCA_964016885.1 Eledone cirrhosa
TAGAGACATGACCTGAAGAGGTCGTCATTCTATATAGAGACATGACCTGAAGAGGTCGTCATTCTACATAGAGACATGACCTGAAGAGGTTGTCATTCTACATAGAGACATGACCTGAAGAGGTTGTCATTCTACATCGAGACATGACCTGAAGAGGTCGTCATTCTATATAGAGACATGACCTGAAGAGGTCGTCATTCTACATAGAGACATGACCTGAAGAGGTTGTCATTCTACATAGAGACATGACCTGAAGAGGTTGTCATTCTACATAGAGACATGACCTGAAGAGGTTGTCATTCTACATAGAGACATGACCTGAAGAGGTCGTCATTCTATATAGAGACATGACCTGAAGAGGTCGTCATTCTATATAGAGACATGACCTGAAGAGGTTGTCATTCTACATAGAGACATGACCTGAAGAGGTCGTCATTCTACATAGAGACATGACCTGAAGAGGTTGTCATTCTACATAGAGACATGACCTGAAGAGGTCGTCATTCTACATAGAGACATGACCTGAAGAGGTTGTCATTCTATATAGAGACATGACCTGAAGAGGTTGTCATTCTACATAGAGACATGACCTGAAGAGGTCGTCATTCTACATAGAGACATGACCTGAAGAGGTCGTCATTCTACATAGAGACATGACCTGGCTGAAGAGGTTGTCATTCTATATAGAGACATGACCTGAAGAGGTCGTCATTCTACATAGAGACATGACCTGAAGAGGTTGTCATTCTATATAGAGACATGACCTGAAGAGGTCGTCATTCTACATAGAGACATGACCTGAAGAGGTTGTCATTCTACATAGAGACATGACCTGAAGAGGTCGTCATTCTACATAGAGACATGACCTGAAGAGGTTGTCATTCTATATAGAGACATGACCTGAAGAGGTTGTCATTCTATATAGAGACATGACCTGAAGAGGTCGTCATTCTACATAGAGACATGACCTGAAGAGGTTGTCATTCTACATAGAGACATGACCTGAAGAGGTCGTCATTCTACATAGAGACATGACCTGAAGAGGTTGTCATTCTATATAGAGACATGACCTGAAGAGGTCGCCATTCTACATAGAGACATGACCTGAAGAGGTTGTCATTCTACATAGAGACATGACCTGAAGAGGTCGCCATTCTACATAGAGACATGACCTGAAGAGGTTGTCATTCTACATAGAGACATGACCTGAAGAGGTCGCCATTCTACATAGAGACATGACCTGAAGAGGTTGTCATTCTACATAGAGACATGACCTGAAGTGGTCGCCATTCTACATAGAGACATGACCTGAAGAGGTTGTCATTCTACATAGAGACATGACCTGAAGAGGTTGTCATTCTACATAGAGACATGACCTGAAGAGGTCGCCATTCTACATAGAGACATGACCTGAAGAGGTCGCCATTCTACATAGAGACATGACCTGAAGAGGTTGTCATTCTACATTGAGACATGACCTGAAGAGGTTGTCATTCTACATAGAGACATGACCTGAAGAGGTCGCCATTCTACATAGAGACATGACCTGAAGAGGTTGTCATTCTACATAGAGACATGACCTGAAGAGGTTGTCATTCTATATAGAGACATGACCTGAAGAGGTCGTCATTCTACATAGAGACATGACCTGAAGAGGTTGTCATTCTATATAGAGACATGACCTGAAGAGGTCGCCATTCTATATAGAGACATGACCTGAAGAGGTCGCCATTCTACATAGAGACATGACCTGAAGAGGTCGCCATTCTACATAGAGACATGACCTGAAGAGGTTGTCATTCTACATAGAGACATGACCTGGCTGAAGAGGTTGTCATTCTATATAGAGACATGACCTGGCTGAAGAGGTTGTCATTCTATATAGAGACATGACCTGAAGAGGTTGTGAAGCTACCTAGAGACATGACCTGAAGAGGTCGTCATTCTACATAGAGACATGACCTGAAGAGGTCGTCATTCTACATAGAGACATGACCTGAATAGGTTGTGAAGCTACATGCAGACATGACCTTAACAGGTTGTCATGCTACACAATTTACCAGATACTTGAATAGATTTGCAGAAAAAGGAACTAACAATGACAAAAACATACATGAAAATAATGGTAAAAAGTATTTAAAAGGAAAAAATAAGGCTCAACAAAATGTGTGTCTCTCTCTCTCTCTCATATATATATATATATATATATATATATATATATATATATATATAAATAATAATAATTGTTTCTACGTTAGGCACAACGCCAGCAATTACCCAGTGTATTACTGGTACTTTATTTTATCGACCCTGTAAGTATGAAAGGCAAAGTTAACCTCGGCGGGATTTGAACTCAGAATGGCAAGGGCCGTAACTCTATGCGTCAAAGCATGGCATCCGACGCTCTGCCAATACTGCCAATCCACCGCCACATATATAATAATAATACTATGTGTAAGTCAAACATGTTAAATTTGGGTTCGTTTATTCTAATTTAACATGCTTGACTTACATATTATTTTACATTACTCCTGTGTGAACAAACCAACCTGCATACTGAGGTGTCGCTAAACAACCATCACATACTCAAAATATACATATATATATATATATATATAGGAATATGTTTAACCCCGACGGCAGAGCTCAAACCGTTTTGACGTAAAGAAATATCCGTTGAAACCGCTTGAGCTCTGCCGTCGGTGTTTAACATTTTCCTATTTCCCACTCTACTACACTAAGTATTGAGTACTCTGGTGCGTTATGGTCCATCTGGTTCCTTACCACACTTCCTTCGTTATATATATATATAGATAGATGTCCGACGAACCTGCAGATCCAGAATCAGACAGATCCACACAATGATCGCGTCTCGAGCTGTCTGCCGGCGAAACAATTGTAACACACAATAAATTGAGTTCAGATGCATCACTGATTTTTCGTTTTATATTATATCACATTCTGCTCTGTAAGAACAGAGACTGCTTAACCGGCATACCGCCTATGGAATCATGATAGCTACCATCAGACACACATATATATATATATATATATATTTAAAGAGATATTTAGATTTAGACACATATATTTGTATATGAATCAATAAATGTAATGAAGGCTTAACAAATCGTCCTTGTGTTGTTATATATATATATATATATATATATATATATATATATATACATATATATACATACAGTGTGTTTCAAAAAATTTAATATCATCAACAAATTTAATATCATTTGAGATGTAAATATCCCAGAAACTACAAGGTCTAGATCGACGAGACTAAGCAGGCTCCATGTTGAGTAACACAAGATTTATTCCTCAAAACATGTCCACGTTATAACATTAATTCACAATATATATTTCAATGTGACAACCTTGGGAACAGGCCATTGATATCAAATTTTTTGAAACACCCTGTATACATATATATATATATATATTCGAAAGTGAGGTTTTTTTTTACAAATTGAAAAATAACCGAGGTGTCCTACACGAGTGAAAGTATAAAGAAAAAGAGATGAAATCGAAAATGCAACTGGAGTCTTATTTTTTTTTTTTAAATATATATATTTATTTGGTTCCTTTACCGGTTTGGCAGTTCTTCTGCTTTTCAAAAGTAGAGTTGAGATGGAGAGTGTGTGGTTTTTCTCACATCTGATGTGAGAAAAACCACAGACCCTCCATCTCAACTCTACTTTTGAAAAGCAGAAGAACTGCGAAACCGGTAAAGGAACCAAATAAATATATATATTTAAAAAAAATTAAAAAAATAAGACTCCAGTTGCATTTTCGATTTCAGCTCTTTTTCTTTATATATATATATATATATTTATAATGATGCGTATAAAATCATGGAAAGAAAGAGGCACCACATTGTTAAAAGGAGATATCAATCAAAGATAATGAATCAATGGTATTAGTAGTCGTATTACACCCTTGTGGCAAATAAAGAGAGGATTATTATTATTATTATTATTATTTTTTTTTTTTGCGTTTTCATTTTTTTGTTATTTTCATCTAACACTTACCATGCCGTTAGCATAAACAGATTTGTGGTCATAAATGTAGACGGCATCATTACAGATGCCTTTTGATGTCCGGTCTGGAATGTCCAGCTCAATCATACGAAGCATTAATTTCCAATCTTTAATATCGGCATAAAACGTCATTGTGCATTCTGTTTTGTGTTTGAATAATTTCTTAGCGGCCGTTCTGTGGTGTGAAAACACTGTGGCACCCGTCAGTCTTTGACTCCTGCATCCTTCACCTTCCATGTAGACTGTAACAGAGAGAGAGAGAGAGAGGGATAGTTAGAGAGAGGGATAGTTAGAGAGAGAGACAGTTAAAGAGAGAGACAGTTAGAGAGAGAGAGAGAGAGAGAAAATTAGAGACGATCAGAATCAGTAGGCGAGAAAAAGATGTATCTGCGTGTGTGTGTGTGTGTGTGTGATATATACACGTGTACACAGTTAAGTCTAAAACGTACACGTACACAGAGAGAGAGAGAGAGAGAGAGAGAGAAAGAAAGAAAGAAAGAAAGAAAGAAAGAAAGAAAGAAAGAAAGGCAGGCAGGCAGACAGACAGACAGACAGACAGACAGACAGAAAGAAAGAAAGAAAGAGAGAGAGAGAGAGAGAGAGAGAGCGAGAGAGAGAGAGAGAGACTGACATATATACCATATATACGCAAAGGGGTTGTGTAGAAATATTTACAATATTAGGGGGAAATGGGAGAATTGCTTCAAAGAAAGAGACAGTGTGTGTAAAAGAGAGAGAGAAAACAGAAGGTAGAAAGATAATTTTCTTTTTATTTGCCACCAGGGCATCAAAAAGTGGGACAAGTACAATGGGGGGGGGGGGTTACATAACAAGGCGTCCTCAATAAGGAGGAGGCAATAAAAAAATATAAAAATAAAATAAAATATAACAAAATAAAATTTATAACAAAATCCTCAATAGAGAGGAGGCGCCTTGGGGGGTCGCACACACCCCTGAAAAAAAGTGTGCAACCCTTCTCCTCAGGAGCACAGAGAGGGGGTGCTCCCTTCGTCTTTCATCTTCCTCACCTATAGTCTGATGTAGAGTGAAGGCCCATTCACACGGGCCATTCTCGCCACTTTCACCCATCTTTCATAAAAACGGCTGGGGTGCAGCACCTCTCTCTCCATCCTGATCCTTCTTCCGAAATGATATCGGAAGAAACAGAAGGTAGAAAGATAGATATATAGATATAAAGATGTATGAGATAGAAGTCGAGAGAAACCATTGAAAAACAGACCAACTGTTGTATTTTAGTGAAGTATCGATAACGGAGATTGTGTTAAAGTATCGATATAGAAGATTTGGTATTATTGGTAGATTTGGTTGTAGTCATTTACTACTGTGGATGTTACCGACACTGGAAAAATCATACATAGAGACATACATACATACATATATACATAGACATATAGACATACATATATATATATATATATATAGACATAGAGACATACATACTTACATATATACATAGACATATAGATATACATACATATAGACATATATATATATATAGACAGAGAGACATACATATATACAGATATATACATAGATATATACATAGAGACATACATATAGACATACATACATATAGACATATATATATATATATACACATAGAGACATACATACATACATATATACATAGACATAGAGACATACATACATACATATAGACATATATATATATATATATATATATATATATAGACAGAGAGACATACATATATACAGATATATACATAGTGACATACATAGAGACATACATAGAGACATACATACATAGACATATAGACATACATACATATAGACATACATACACCCATACATATATACATGGACATATAGACATATAGACATACATACATATAGACATATATATATATATATATATAGACAGAAAGACATAGATATATACATATATATACATAGAGACATACATAGAGACATACATACATATATATAGACATAGACATAGAGACATACATACATATAGACATACATACATATAGACAGAGAGACATACAGATATACATACATAAAAATTAAACACAAATGAGGAGGAATATGTTGAGATAGATGGCACTAAGGAATACTGGTGGAACATGAAAATAAAAACTGCCACCAAATTAAAGCACAACTGGCCTGATATTGTTGTTTGGGGCCACACTTTGAAAACGTGTTCTGTTGTGGAGATCAGATGCCCACTTATGTAAACGTTGTAAGAAAAATACGAAAGAAGGAGGACTTCTACGGACCATTGATGAGGAGTTTGCAGATCCGGTATCCAAGATGTACCTTCAGCTTCATACCAATCATTATTGGAGCTAGGGCAGTGGATTGGCAGTATTGGTAGAGGGTTGGACGCCATGCTTTGACGTATAGAGTTACAGCCCTTACCTTTCTGAGTTCAAATCCCGCCAAGGTTAACTTTGCCTTTCATCCTTACGTGGTCGATAAAATAAAGTACCAGTAATGCACTAGGTAATTGCTGGCCTTGTGCGTAACGTAGAAACAATTATTGGAGCTACGGGTTATATACCAACGCGCTTGGACCAAAGTATAACGGAACTTGGATTTGTGGACAAAGATAGCAGCTCCCTAATTCATAAACTACAAATGGCTGCGATAGCTAGTACCTTCAACATTTGCGAAACATTCTTGCGATTCAAGGGATGAAAATGTCTTTTCTTTTACAACCTTGCCATCAGGAAGGTGGCCGGGCAAAAATGAACGCGAAATGTAGAGAAAGAGAAACATATATACTGAGACAAATACATATATAGAGACATACATGCATATAGACATGCATACAGACATATATATATATATAGAGACATACATGCATATATACAGACATACATATATAGAGACATACATGCGTAAAAATCCCTCGGTATGCAAATAAAGCTAATCAGCCGATGTGTACATTTGAGAATACTATGTATTCTCAGAAGTTCCAGCGAGCAACAGCGAGCAGAATACACAATATTGACAATGAGCAAGACACTCCGAAACAATTGTCAACTGTTTTCTCTCAGCTACCACTGGAACAAAAGGATGATGTAATCTACCACGTGGTGTTTGTAAACAAACCGAATATTGGCAGTATCGGTAGAGGGTCGGGCGCCATGCTTTGCAGCATAGTTACATCCCTTTAGGGTCTGAGTTCAAATCCCGCCGAGGTTAACTTTGCCTTTCATCCATACGGGGTCGATAAAATAAAGTACCAGTAATGTACTGGTTAATTGCTGGCCTTGTGCCAAAAACTAGAAACAATTATTATTCACTCTCGAATACATTTAGGTATCCACCACGTTAAGAGCGAAAACAAAGTGTGTGTGTGTGTGTGTGTGTGTGTGTGTGTGTGTGTGTGTGTGTGTGTGTGTGTGTGTGTGTGTATATGTGTGTGTGTGTGTGTGTGTGTGTATCTGTGTGTCTGTCTGTCTGTGTGTATGTGTCTGTCTGTGTGTGTTGTAGTTGGCTTGAAGCATTATTGAATAGGAAACACGAATTTAAATAATTTTGAAAACCCTACAATACACTCTGTTTAGCTTATGCGGTCGTTGATGTAAGCATTAGAAACAGCTGATTGTTTGAATTATATTAGAGAGAGCGAGAGAGAGAGAAAGAGTGTGTGACCCCCGAACTTTATAGTTTACCACCCGGTGTTAAACATCGTTGGATAATAATGTTAAAACTGATTATATTTGACGGCTTATGATAGGAAAGAAGTATTTATTCCTTGTAAATTAGTCCGTTTATATGGCATTGAAGAAAAATCTGTCATGCGTACAACTATAAATTTCAAATTCACATGTGATAAAATGATGCGGTTGCTTCCTGAAATTGTAGCCAACAGTTTTATTAATTCAATAATTTCAATATCTATTTCAACATCATTCAAAGCTTTTAACTCTTTCTTTAACCCTTTAGCATTTACATTACTCTATATATACTATTATATTTTCATGGTAAAAGCTTTACCGCACATCATTATCTCACGAATTGGCAGTATCGGTAGAGGGTTGGACGCCATGCTTTCTAGCATAGTTACGTCCCTTTACGCTTTCAGTTCAAATCCCGCTGAGGTTAACTTTGCCTTTCATCCTTACGGGGTCGATAAAATAAAGTACCAGTAATGTACTGGGTAATTGCTGGCCTTGTGTCTAAAGTAGAAACAATTATCTCACATATTGAATCTATGAGATTTTGAAAGTATTTATTTTGAGAACAATACCTTAACATCACTTTGAGCGACCAGTTACAGCCGGTTTCAACAGAAAGAGGTAGAGAATTCTGGCCGGTTTGAACATTAATGGGTTAAAAGTTATCTACATGTTTCAACATTTATCCTTTATATGCTAAGTAACAAATAGTTATGCACAACGCATGCGCATACTAGAAAACTCTAAAATAAATTTATTATACTTTCGGTTATTTATCGTCCCACAACAGCTTATTAATTTTGCTGACCCTCAATCCACTCCCACGTTTATTACAAACCCTCGTGCTTATTAACTTTTGCTAATCTATCTTCTTCGTCCACTTATTCCTGAGAGGGTCATGGGGTCAGAGCCCTCAAACATTCCTTTGAGAGGGTCCTGTCAGAAGCAACTGTCTCCAACTGATCCGACTGGATCCCCAAGCAAGATCAGCCAAGCTCATGCATGTTATCCATCCATCTTGTTCGGGGTCTATGCCCGGGTCTTATGGTGGCTGGTTTTGTTAATCTATCTCTGGCACAATTTTATTTTAAGTGGTAGCATTCCTGCGACAATTTATTGTCTTTTGACATTAAAATACGTTATATCTGACAAAAAAAAAAAGAACATCACAAGAAATCAAATAGGATGGGTTGGATGTTTAGATATGTAATCTAACGACTAATTCTAGTTTTATTAAAAAATCCACATAGACACCCTAGAAAAAATCACCGACCTCTCCATCCCACACGCTTATTCCACTAGCAATCCCGTTATTTGGAACCCGGGGAGTAAGGAGAACGACAGATATTTTAGAACAGCTAAGAAAAATTGAATGTAGCAAATATAACTACAGCTTTTAAAAACTCAAGGTTTTTACATTTATTATTTTAACTGCGAGACATATAATTTAAATCTACAACTCCTACATTAAACTATTTCATATTTCGTAAATGTTCGGCAAAGCAATGATATAACAATTATATAACAATGATATAACACAGAGAAGATCAAATGTCATTGAGAAGGAGACAATGTGTGACGAAAGAAGTTTGACGAACTAATTAATAACAAGGTTGGAGTGAAATTGAATAGTGCATTGCAAGATTGGCCAAATGACCACCCCAAATATACCAATATGTAACAGCCCTCAAATAAGTGCACTTCATGCCCATGGTTCGTTGTTCTCTTCTCCCTGTGCTCTATTCCTTCAAATTTTGTTTCCATACAGTTCTCCACCAGAACATCCTACTCAAACATTCACTCACTCAGATATTAAGCAGATAAAATATTATACTTAAAAACAAAACAGCAATAATCCCGACAACAACAATAGCAACGACCATATATCTACAAGAACAACAGCAACAACGAGCAGGCTATTCCGTCGATTTCATTAACTCAGTGAAACAAAAACAACTGCAACATTTCCATTTTTTTTTAAATATAAGAGCCTGAAAGAATATGAAGATCCTTAACTTCATAAGAAACTCCCGAGAAACTATAAGGCTGGGTGGTTAAGGTACTGGTCTTCCGAACGTAAAGTCATAGATTCCATTCCTGAAAAGGGTGACGACACTTCATTTCAGATTGCTCCAGTTGACTAGGAGATTAATTTTGCGATGGGCTAGCCCCTTGTCTAGGCGGTGAGGTGAGTTTCGTGCTCTCAGCTGCTTAACGTCACATGAAACCGCAAGATGGTGGCATTGGAAAAGTACCCGTCCTAAGAGGCAAGGTTAAATTTACGACGGAATAGCGTCTTGTCTAGGAGGTGAGATGAGCTTTGTGCTCTCAATTGCTTAATGTCACATGAAACCAGCAGAAGTTCCAGCCTAAAAAACCTTTGGGCTCACTAATTACTGTAATAGACATTTGGAACGACTAAACGAAATATATGGAGATGGTGAGGCTGGAAAAAAATTGAAACAAAATTTTGAAAAGCTTCCCTATTTTTTACTAGAATGGAACCCCAAATCTATAGCTTGGTTTGGTTTTGGTTTTATTAAATTAAATGTCTTCCTTTTATAGACAGTGGAAACTTGTATTTTACTACGTTCTCTCTCAAAGACACATTTTATCTTATTCTCTCTCCGCTCGCTCTTTCTCTCTTACCCTACCCTCTCTCTCAAACTCACACACACACAGTTTCTTCTATGATTGTACATCCTCTCCTTGGAGATATGTTTCTTGTAATTTCTTCCTATCAAGTGTTTATAACCAATTCTTTATATTTTCTCTGTCGTTTTAAACAGCCTCCAGTTTATTTGTGAGAAATTACTTACCGAATCACATTAAAAGAAGAATTATCAACATCAACGAGCATTAGTGTTATATGTTATAAGGAGGGTCGCTTTAAGACGATATAAACAGGCTGGCCACTTTATCTAGCTTATATGTCGTCTACAAGTTATGTGTGCTTGCTTATGTTGTTGATATATAACTATATGTAGTATTAATTGTAAAGCTGTCTGACTTTCTCATAACTAGGTTTACGTCTATATGTATGGCTGGTGGTTGTGTGGGCGTAATATATACTTCATATACGAAACTAGTCAGTGTGTGAGGGGGAGGGTGTAAAGAGAGGGAGAGAAATGGAGAAAGAGAGAGATGGAAATATGGAGGGAAGGACAGAGAGGGAGAGAGAGACGGGGGAGGAGAGAGAGAGACGGGGAAGAGAGAAAGACGGAGGAAGAGAGAGAGAGATGGGGGGAGAGAGAGGAGAATATGGAGGGCATATAGGGAGGGAGAGGGAGGAGAGTTAGGGGAGAGATGGAGGGAGAGAGAGTGAGATAGAGTGAGAGAGAGAGTGAGAGGGAGTGAGATAGAGAGAGGGAAATAGGGAGTGAGATAGAGAGAGGGAAAGAGGGAGAGAGAGAGAGAGGGAGAGGGAGAGAGATAGAGAGGGAGAGAGAGAGATGGAGAGAGATAGAGAGGGAGAGAGATAGAGAGGGAGAGATAGAGAGGGAGAGAGAGAGGGAGAGCGGGAGAGATAGAGAGGGGGAGAGAGAGAGAGAGGGAGAGATAGAGCGGGAGAGAGAGAGGGGGAGATATAGAGCAGGAGAGATAGAGAGAGGGAGAGATAGAGAGCAGAGCAGGAGAGATAGAGAAGGGGAGAGATAGAGAGGGAGAGATAGAGAGCGGGAGAGATAAAGAAGGGGAGAGATAGAGAGGGGGAGATACAGAGCTGGAGAGATAGAGCGGGAGAGATAGAGAGGGGGAGAGATAGAGCGGGAGAGAGAGAGGGAGTGTGATATAAATATATACAATATATACATAATCGAAATGTCATTCCCTTTCTCTCCCTTATCAAACTAAACCCTAAAATATACTGTATTTAAAGTTCCTAACCGTTCGATTAGGTTCCCCTCAGCCCCCCTCTATACCCTTCCCCTTCCGTAATTAGGATTTTTCCATCAATTCTATCGATTTTTCTCCTATGTATACCAACTTCCTCTATTGTTATACCAACTTCCTGTATTGTTATACCAACTTCCTCTATTGTTATACCAACTTCCTGTATTGTTATACCAACTTCCTGTATTGTTATACCAACTTCCTCTATTGTTATACCAACTTCCTGTATTGTTATACCAACTTCCTCTATTGTTATACCAACTTCCTGTATTGTTATACCAACTTCCTCTATTGTTATACCAACTTCCTGTATTGTTATACCAACTTCCTCTATTGTTATACCAACTTCCTGTATTGTTATACCAACTTCCTGTATTGTTATACCAACTTCCTCTATTGTTATACCAACTTCCTGTATTGTTATACCAACTTCCTGTATTGTTATACCAACTTCCTCTATTGTTATACCAACTTCCTGTATTGTTATACCAACTTCCTCTATTGTTATACCAACTTCCTGTATTGTTATACCAACTTCCTCTATTGTTATACCAACTTCCTGTATTGTTATACCAACTTCCTCTATTGTTATACCAACTTCCTCTATTGTTATACCAACTTCCTCTATTGTTATACCAACTTCCTGTATTGTTATACCAACTTCCTCTATTGTTATACCAACTTCCTGTATTGTTATACCAACTTCCTCTATTGTTATACCAACTTCCTGTATTGTTATACCAACTTCCTCTATTGTTATACCAACTTCCTGTATTGTTATACTAACTTCCTCTATTGTTATACCAACTTCCTGTATTGTTATACCAACTTCCTGTATTGTTATACCAACTTCCTGTATTGTTATACTAAACCTGTATTGGCATTTGTGGTTATTTATTTCTCTGTTTCTCTAGTATATATATATAAGCAAATAAAAAACAGTATATATAGAGAGATGGGGGGGGGGTGAACGAGGGGGTGATTTAGCGGGTGGGGGTAGAGAGAGGGGTGGGGAGAGGATATAGATAGGGGGTGGGGAGTGGAGAGAGAGAGAGGGAGAGACGGGGATGAGAGAGAGAGAGAGGGGCGGGGGAGAGATAGAGAGGGGGAGGGGGAGATGGGGGTGGGGGGGGGAATAGAGAGAGAGGGGGAGACGGGGAAGAGAGTGAGAGAGAGAGAGAGAAAGAGCCCTTCAGTCACGAGGTCACGAATGACCATGTGATTTGCACCTAGAAAGTTTCCCTCCGAGGAACAAGTCCTGGCAAGATTGTTTGTCACCCAGGCATACCAGCTCCCCTCTCCACGGCTCCGATAATGTCCAAGGGAAAGGCAATGTCTTCTATCTGCCGCTCTGTCCATCTACCTACCCACCCATCTATTGGTCCTTTCATTTAGCCGCTTATCGATCTGCCTATCGATATATCTATATGTCCAGCTATCTGTCGATTATATATTTATCACTTTGTCCACCTTTCAGCCATCCATCTGTCCATACTTCTGTATATTCATATATATATCTTCTGTAGATATATCCATGTACCTGTCTGCATGTGTATATATATATATTTTTCTTCGTTTTTCTTTCTTTCTTTCTTTCTATTTATAACTGTCCATAATATTTTTCACTACCAAATCAACTTTTCAAATGCAAGTCGAAGTTGAAAGGTATGTCGAATCTATCTATTTATAAGACTGTTTATATTGTATTTTGTCTGAAGAAGGCATAACATATTTTTAATATGATATCCCTGAAATATATATAATGTAATAAATATGGTTTTATAAATATAATTTCCATTTATTTAATATCGTAAATATACTCCAAATACTTGTTGAGTGCTTTTATATCAGTTATAAATATTTACTCGTTGTAACCCAACAATTTAAATAAAACTTTGCATATATATATATATATATATTTATTAAAATAACAGATTAAAGTTTAAGCAAAGAATCGCTGCTTTCACCCTTAACGGGATCTTCTGAAACTAACAAAGTCAATCTGTAAACGCAGAAGTGGATATTACAGCCCCAAGTTATACCCTAACGGATAGTACGATTTATACGTGGATATTTTACGTCTTGATGTGGGAGATAACGAACGTTTCCACGAACCAGAGTATCGTCTTCCTGTCTTCCTCCGGTTGCAACGTTTTTTGAAATATCCACTTCTGCGTTTACACACACACACACACATATATATATATATATATATATATATCAGTCTGCCTATCTCTCTATATGTTCAGGTGCCTGGCCAAACATCTCTTTTGCCTGTCTTTTAAAACATGTATTTATCGGTCTATTTAGCTAAATACCTGCCCATTTATCTATCTAGCTAGCTGACTGTCTAGTTATCTATCTAACTCATTCGCTTCTTTAGGTACCACTTTAGAAGGAGAATCAGAGTGGAGAGAGAGAGGTACTGCACTCCAGTAAATTTACTGAAAGGTGGGTGAATGTGGCGAGAATGGCCCGAGTGGTTGGGCCTTCTTTGTATATAAACCTGTAGGTTGAAGCAGAGAGCAAAAGGAAGAAAGGGGCACTCGCACAACTTGCTCCTGGAGTTGAGGGTTGGTCTATCTACGGGGTATAAAACAACCCATTTGTAACGCCTCCCTCTCTATTGGGGATTTCGATTGTTATATTAGCATGTTAAAACTTCTTTTTTTACACGAATGTATGTAAAATCCCAGCCTTATGTCTTTGTATTGTCCTCTTTTCTTGTGCACCCTTGTGGCAAATAAAGAAATATATCTATCTGACTGCCTATCCATCCATCCGTCATCGCACTTTGTATAATCTATCAGTCAATTTATCAATCTCAGTACGTGTGTCATACCTTTAGCCAGATCTCTGCCCGTAGGTTATCCATCCCGTCCATCAGTACATATTCCTCTATCTTTTTTTCTCATTCGTTTTTTACTAAATCTATTTTTTCAACATACCAACATATCATATTTTTATTTACAATAACATTTCTCACTTCTCGCTTTTCTCAATCGTAGATATTGTGTTTATACTGTCCATATTACACACACACACAGACACACACACACACACACACACACACATATATATATATATATATAAATAAAACTTATATTTATCCTGTCCGCTCAAATTATTGTACAGTTTCTTTCCTACAATTCATTATTCCATTTTATAGTCGATATTTATTGATATTATTCAATATATTTGTCAGAAATATAAGAATATGTTCGGTCACCTTTGAAAATCTGCCACAAATCACATATGACCAGCATATTAACTTTTGTATATGAGAAAATATTGTATGTTTTGATTAATAGCAGAAACTCACACGGGTTCAATTCGTTATGGTAGATATTTCTCTACCGTTTCTGCTCTCCTATTCAGGCCAGTTACTAAGCAACACGTTTCTTTCCTTCGTAAAAATATAACAAAACAAAAAAAAAAAATACTTATTATTGTATAATGTTTCCCCCATAACTCAGAAATTCTGCGGATAATATATAGAAAAATTAATAAAAATAAATAAAATAAATAAAGTAACTCCATGATCTGTATTATCGTTCGGTTAAATATATCAAATTGAATATTTTTTTTATTTCTTCATACATTCGTTTTATTTTGTTTTATTTTGTTTTTTGTCTTTATTTGTTTGTTTCTTGTGGGTTTTTTTATGGTGTATTTTTTGTGTTGTTTTTTGCCCTTCCATATAGTGTTTTTCATAATTCTCAGAATGTTACTCAGGTAATAATAGGAATCGAAGTGACCTTGGCAACGACAATATTAAATGACCCTAGCAGCGTATATCAGCTAATTTACTTATCGATATTTTATAGAAATTTACCTTACAGCTACCGACACACCGCAAATTGTTCATGCATAAATAATTTGTTGACAAATTATCTTAAAGAAGAAAGAACATGTATTCATATATATTTATCTATGTATATATATATATATTTATGTATGTATATATGTATATATATTTATGTATGTGTATATATATTTATTTATGTATGTGTATATATATATATTTATGTATGTGTATATATATATTTATTTATGTACGTATATATATATATATTTATGTATGTATGTATATATATATATTTATGTATGTGTATATATATATATTTATATATGTATGTATGTGTATATTTATATATGTATGTATGTGTATATTTATATATGTATGTATGTGTATATATATTTATGTATGTGTATATATATATATTTATGTATGTGTATATATATATTTATGTATGTATATATATATATTTATGTATGTGTATATATATATAAATGTATGTATGTGTATATATATATATTTATGTATGTATATATATGTATATTTATGTATGTGTATATATATATATATATTTATGTATGTATATATATATATTTATGTATGTATATATATATTTATGTATGTATATATATATTTATGTATGTATGTATATATATATTTATGTATGTATGTATATATATATTTATGTATGTATGTATGTATATATATATTTTTGTATGTATATATATATATTTATTTATGTATATATATATTTATGTATATATGTATTTATGTATATATATATATTTATGTATGTATATATTTATTTATATATATATATATTTATGTATGTATATATTTATATATATATATATATGTGTGTGTGTGTGTGTGTGTGTGTGTGTGTGTGTGTGTATTTATGTATATATATATATATTTATGTACATATTTATTTATATATATGTATATTTATGTAAATATATATATATATATATATATTTATATATATGTATGTATATATCTATTTATATATATATATATTTATGTAAATATATGCGTATATATATGTATGTATATATTTATCTAACTATTTACTACATTACGCTCTTTCGTAATTGCTAACAAAATTTGCTGAGTGACGAAAAATACAGCAGAAGAATTTTTTTTTTATATTTTTATAAATAATTGAATGTATTAAATTCTTGTTAGTTTATAAAGACCCAATGGCCTTTGTAAAGCCGTGAAATGAATTAAAATAAGATTTATATATCATTCCAGCAATAGTATGTCAATAAACATAACATCAATCGTCCAATAGTTATGGAAACTAATTCTCTTTAAAACAACTTTTAATTTCAACATTCATATTAGAGATGGGTGGGTTGATGTAAAGAAAAGAAAACTTAACACTGAAGAGTTTAAGGTTAAAGTGAGAGGTCTTAAATGGAATAGATTTCAATTGTGTTGTATTAATGGGTGTGGTGGGTTGCAAATTGTGGACGTAGCGGGGCCGAGTACTTTCAAGGGTTGTTTGACAACAATTAGGCCTTGTGTTCGACACAGACAACACCCCCATCCTGCGAGATAACTTGGGCAAGTGTCATTCTACCCATGGGTAGACAGAAATTTAAAACTGTACTTCTAAATTCATGAGGTCAGACTTATCACTCTCTGTATCACGCTTCATGCTGAATCTCCCTGAGAATTATTTTAAGGGGACAGGTTTCTCTGACATACTGAGTCATTTATACATTAATTTCATCGGCAGGCTATTCCAATGGCAAGACAACATTGCACAGTGTTATAGAAGATGACAGGTTAAAGAAGATCATTCACAGCTTCATTTTGAAAAAATGGACAAGACTTCAGCAGCAATGATTCTTAGCTCTTCCTTGCTATATTTAGTGATATAAACCTAAGGAAAATATACATATAATAATCGGTAATAGTGTCAGGGGTCATAGAAGACCATTCACAGCTTCATTGTTCTGAAAAATAGACAAGATTTGAGCTTTAATGATCCTTGCAATGTTTAACGATATACACCTTGGGGAAAATATACATTTGATAATCTCTCTCTCTCTCTCTCTCTCTCTCTCTCTCTCTCTCTCTCT
>OZ024756.1:6432320-6437320 GCA_964016885.1 Eledone cirrhosa
CAACGTTACTATCACCAGTAGTTCTTACTACTAACCCCAGCGTCACTACCTCCACCACACTACACAACCACCACAAGTACCACTACCAACACCGTTACTAACAACATAACCATCACCAATAATATCAACGTCAACAAAGCCTACAACAAAAAATGAACAGCAACACCACCAACAGCATCACTAACGACACCACTACCTCCACCAACACTACCCAATACAACCACCACCAACACTAACACCACCACCACTACCTCCACCAACACTACCCAATACAACCACCACCAACACTAACACCACCACCACTACCAACACTACCTAATACAACCACCGCCATCAACAACACTAATACCACCACCACTACCTCCACCAACACTACCCAATACAACCACCGCCATCAACACCACCACCATCATCACTACCTCCACCAACACTACCATCATCATCACTAACACCACCACCACTACCTCCACCAACACTACCCAATACAACCACCGCCATCAACACCACCACCATCATCACTACCTCCACCAACACTACCATCATCATCACTAACACCACCACCACTACCTCCACCAACACTACCCAATACAACCACCGCCATCAACACCACCACCATCATCACTACCTCCACCAACACCACCACCATCATCACTACCTCCACCAACACCACCATCATCATCACTACCATTCAGTATCGTGTCACAATTTCTGTACAACTGAAGGTGACAGACGCTCACGGAAAAACTGAACAGAGGTAAACGGCGCGAAGGAAACTATTTTTCTCTTCACCCTCTCTCTAGAGATATAGCATTGTAAGTTAGCTTGGTATTGCATTATTACATCTATGGTCTGAGTTCAAATCCCGCCGAGGTTAACTTTGCCTTTCATCCTTACGGGGTCGATAAAATAAAGTACCAGTAATGCACTAGTGACTTGCTGGCCTTGTGCCAAAAGTAGAAACAATTATTACATCTATGTAAGGGTGGTGGATCGGTAGAGCGTCGGACACCATGTTTCGGAGCTCAGAGATTCGTCCCTTTACGTGCTGAGTTCAAAACCCGCCGAGGTTAGCTTCACCTTACATCCTTACGGGGTTGATAAAATAAAGTACCAGTAATGTACTGCGTCTATTTTATCGACCTTCCCCTTCCACCAAAATTGTTGGGCGTGTGCCTCAAAATTGGACGCCATACTTTGCAGCATAAAGTTACGTCCCTTTGCAGTCTGAGTTCAAATCCCGCCGAGGTTAACTTTGCCTTTCATCCTTACGGGGTCGATAAAATAAAGTACCAGTAATACACTGTTATAATTGCTGGCCTTGTGCCAAAAATAGAAACAACATTACAACTCTGTTATACAACGCCTTAATTGTATCAAGGCCCGTGACTCTATGCTGCGAAGCTTAGTGTCCGAGTCTCTACCGATTCTGCCAATGAGTGAGACAATATAACAACACGGATGCAAACAAACGGAAAATATACAGTAGAAAATAGATACAAACGTGTTTTTTTTTATCTACTTTAACAACAATGAAATGAGTAATGGCGCTGAATCTACAGTATCGCCATTGCATATTTCTGGCTATTTATATTCTGAGTTCAAATCCTGTCAAAGACAAGTTTATCTGTTTCATCTTTCACAGGTCGATAAAATATAGTACCAATCAATGTTACTGGGTTCTATTTGATCAACTTTCCCCTCCTCTTAACTTGCTGGTCTGACTCATACATTATAAAAGGTTGGACAACAGCTTAGCATCAAAGGTAATTTCGCCATCAAAAATCATGGAAAGATACAGAGAGCGATATTTATCAACAAACAACTTGATCTTGTTTCTGTTGTTGCTGGGGCTATGGTTCTCAACAATCGCATTGTCATCGTTTGATTATCCTCCTGTCGTCGACACCATCGTCTTGTCATCGTCGTCATCGTCGTCTTGTCATCGTCGCCATCGCCATCGTCGCCATCGTCGTCGTTATCGTCATCATCGTCATCGTCATGTTGTCATCACTATCGTCTTGTCATCGGCGTCGGCTTGTCATCGGCGTCTTCTCATCTTATTGTTGTCGTCGTCTTGTCATAGTCGTCATATTGTCATCATTTTCGTCGTCTTGTCGCCGTCAACGTCTTATCGTCATGTCGACTTCGCCATCGACTCGTCATAGTTTGGTTATAGTCGTTATGTGGTCGTCACCAGTCTTGTCATAGTCTGGTTATGGTCACTATGTGGTCGTCACCAGTCTTGTCATATTGTGGTTATGGTCGTTATGACGTCGTCACCAGTCTTGTCATAGTCTGGTTATGGTCAATATGTGGTCGTCGTCACCAGTCTTGTCACAGTCTGGTTATATACGTCGTTGTTGTTGTGTTTGTTGATGTTGTTTATTATGCAGGAATTGCAAGTGGAGAAGAAAAACAAAACCAAGTTGGACCAACAAGAGACACTCTCATTTAACAATCAACCACAACACAACACATACATACCCACATGGCTGTCTGTAGTGGGTGATAACATAAACCGAAGTTAGACTAATAACATACACTTTCGTTTAACAAACAACCACAACACATTCACACATGGCTGTCTGTGGTAGCTGATGCCATTAACCGAAGTTTAACTAGTAAGGAACACTCAGCTTTAACAAACAGCCACAACACAACACCTACATTCGCACATGGCTGTGTGTGGTGGTTGATGTCATTAACCGAAGTTTAACTAGTAAGGAACACTCAGCTTTAACAAACAACCACAACACAACACCTACATTCTCACATGGCTGTGTGTGGTAGCTGATGCCATTAACCGAAGTTTAACTAGTAAGAAACTCTCAGCTTTAACAAACAACCACAACACAACACTTTCATTCCCACATGGCTGTCTGTCGTAGCTGATGCCATTAACCGAAGTTTAACTAGTAAGAAAACTCAGATTTAACAAACAACCACAACACAACACCTACATTCCCACATGGCTGTGTGTGGTGGTTGATGTCATTAACCGAAGTTTGACTAGTAAGAAACACTCAGCTTTAACAAACAACCACAACACAACACCTACATTCCCACACGGCTGTCTGTGGTAGCTGATGCCATTAACCGAAGTTTGACTAGAAAGAAACCCCCAGCTTTAACAAACAACCACAACAACACCTACATTCCCACATGACTGTCTGTGGTAGCTGATGCCATTAACCGAAGTTTAACTAGTAAGAAACACTCAGCTTTAACAAACAACCACAACACAACACAACACCTACATTCCCACATGGCTGTATGTGGTAGCTGATGCCATTAACCGAAGTTTAACTAGTACAAAACACTAAGCTTTAACGAACAATTACAACACAACACCTACATTCCCACATGGGTGTCTGTGGTGGTTGATGTCATAAAATTACCCTTACAAAATATCACTGCAAAGTAATCACTGGTGTTATATAAACAAGCTGACAGCACAGCATACTAATAATGGTGGTTAGGGCTATTGGTTGCCATAGTAACACGTCAAGGGTAATTTATCCGTTTTCCTTCGATATTTCAGATTACAAGGGCGGTGAATTGGCAGTATCGGTAGAGGGTTGGACGCCATGCTTTGACGCATAGAGTTACGGCCCTTGCCATTCTGAGTTCAAATCCCGCCGAGGTTAACTTTGCCTTTCATCCTTATGGGGTCGATAAAATAAAGTACCAGTAATGTACTGGGTAATTGCTGGCCTTGTGCCAAAAGTAGAAACAGATATTTCAGATTACAAGAATAACAGAATTACTGTATGATAGAATCAAATGTCAGCCAGTTAAACTAAGACATTAGTTTCTAGCATGTACAGCATACATTGCATGATGTGCTACTCATTTACACACACACACACACACACATATATATATATATATATGTACATATTATACACATATATATGCATACATATATATACATATTATGGTGGCTGCCAACTCGTTTTTGAGTACGGCCACTACTTTATATCCATGTAGGAGAAGCGCTACCGATGCGCTGAACGAGTGTGACTTTTTAGTCCAGCCAACGACTTGAAAACTCTGGTACAAACACTACACTTGTGACAATTATTGATACATAGTGCTGGGCCCATGGTACCATGTGACGACAAGTGCAGAGAGATCTCAAGATATAAAGCAATGCCTGTGCCGTGAAGCTTTTATAGTGAGCAAAGGTACTGCACAAAGCCAGTCCCACTCCCTTAACCAAGATGATATTTACCAAAAAGAAGAACAAGTCAACATCATTGGATACCATCAGGGTTGCAGGTGTTATATCAGAGTTTTCCTTCTAGACTTCTGCCTTGACGAAGGCTAAGGGGTCATCTCTCCCGGTGATTTTGGAGAGGCGATTGACACTTAAGAGCTCCTTTGCCCTTTGACAGGTTTTGTTTTTAGTCCTGCAGGATGTCCAAAGTCACCCTCCTCACCAAGAAACCTTGGCGAGGTTGCCAGTTTAGTCGCCAACGACCCGACCATGAGACAGATTGTACTGGGATACATGTTACCATATACATATTATACACATATACATACATACATATATATATATATATACATACTATACATACATGCATATTATACATACATATTATACATACATATATGCACATAAATATATATACACACATATATGCACATACATATATATACACACATACTTATATATACACACATACTTATACATACACACATACTTATACATACACACACATACATACCCATATATATGCACAGATTTACATACACATATACTTACACACATATATACATATACATACACGTACATATATATATACATATAATTACACACGCATACTTATAAATATATATACACATTACATACGCATACATACACACACATACATATGCACATTCATATACTTACATACATACTTATATACATACCTACACACACCCATTCACACCCATATATATACATACATATACATCTGTATATATATATATATATATATATATATACATAC
>OZ024756.1:6442320-6444820 GCA_964016885.1 Eledone cirrhosa
ACACAACCTTACATACACACACATATACATATATACGCATTCATAACATATATGTTTATATACATACATAATGGCATACCTGCTTACATACATACATACATACATACATACATACATACATACATACATACATACATACATACATACATATATATACATACATATATCCTTGTATACTCACTAACACGTCCACACATTTCTATGAATATACACATGCTTACATACACACATATACATATACACGCATTCATAACATATATGTTTATATACATGCATAATGACATACCTGCTTACATACATACATACATACATACATACATACATACATACATACATACATACATACATACACACATATATATAGATACACATATCCTTGTATACTCACTAACACGTCCGCACATCTCTATGAATATACACATGCTTAGATACACACATATACATATATACGCATACATACCATATATGCATGTATACACCCACAAATACCCTCATAAATACATACACATAAATACATGTACATACACTCATAAATACGTAAACATACATACACTCACATGCAGAAATACATACATACATACACTCATACATACATAAATAAATACATACATACGCACACGTACATAGATATATACATACATATATACACATATACATACATATATACACACATACATACACACATACATATATAAATACATACATATATACGCACACGTACATACATGTATACATACACATACATACACACATACAGACATATATACACATACATATATATACATACATGCATATATACACACATTCGTTCATAAATATTCATTGGTGTTTTATATATTCATGATGTCTAATAACTATATTAAAACTGCGCGCCGCTGTGTGATATTGTGATGATTTGAGTGGGAGGTGAGAGGCGCTGGTATGAACATGTCTTTACAATTCACGAATTGCATTGTTGTTGTTCTTACTTTTATTTATATTTAACTCATCTAAGTTTAGTTCTGAATTTCGACAGAAATGGAATGGACCCCAGTCAGTCTACGACGAGTGTTTCAGGTCTTCGGTAAGTAACACAAGCCTGCTCAAGACATTAACGTCTGAATGACTGATCCCGACACAGACACGTGTACAGCTAATGTAAGTCAATGGGAGATTCACTGTGACACAGTATATGATACAGCTGGTCCTTTGAATTACAGGTGCAGTCAGGTCAACGGATTTCCAAACAGTTTCCGCCTACCAGGGAATGGATTTAGACCTTGGGATGCCCGGGTCATTTCAGCTTTGGGGACACCTCATACACCAACAATTAGAACACACAGCAAACCCGGCAATTTTACATGTCAAAGTGAACTTGGCACCAGTAATTGGAAAGTTTATATATATATATGTATATAGTTTTGCGAGGTTTTTGATATGATAAACAGACTAAATAAAGATGGCGTAGAAAATACAATGTAACGGGAGGAAACAATAGCACCACTGACGATGTTGCAGATGTGCAACGAAAGATTTAGGATAAACTATATATATGTGTTTGTGTCTATATTGTATCTGTATTATTTTTGACCGTTGGTCAGTCAATGGCAACATTGAGGACCGAATAAATTAGATTACCGATATAAAAGACACAGAAGCGAAGAGCGAAAACCAACCAAACAGTGAGTGTGTTCTGTTATTAATTCTGGCAATATTACACAAATATGACCCTCCCCAAGTATAACAATATATGTATATATATATATATATATATATATATATATATATATATATATATATATATATATATATATATAATAATGAAATGACAGGAGGCTGGATTTGTGTAAATCCTTGAAAGGTTTATTATACTATGATCATTTCAATGACCGGGTTCCGTATGAATCCGGTGATATCATCAGGTATTCGAAATATAATACGCGACCGGCTGAGGTTGAAGGAACAGAATAGCGGTCGCCCTCGGGTCTCGATTTTCAGCCCCATGGATTTTACCTATTACATTCACGTATTATATTTCGAATACCTGATGATATCACCGGATTCATACGGAACCCGGTCATTGAAATGATCATAGTATAATAAACCTTTCAAGGATTTACACAAATCCAGCCTCCTGTCATTTCATTATAATATTTAACTCCGTAATAGCACCACCAACTACAAAAACAAAGACGGTTGAACTGTTTTACGTTGAGTACTCCCTATATTATTGCATTACGATTGACCATACGGAATAGACCAGCTCTATACAGTGGTGAACCTCAAACCTGAATAAATATATATATATATATATATATATATATATATATATATAATTGGTGTCGGATGCTTAAAGCGTCCGTATGCGGCAGGCCGTATACGGGCGCCTTTGAAAAGCACAAGAGCTGCGAAAACCAGGCGACCCCTACATAGAAATCCGATGTCGTTATATCTCTCTCTCTATATATATATGTATATATATAACAAAGGAATTGTGGTAATGAACCAGATGGACCATAAC
>OZ024756.1:6449820-6462320 GCA_964016885.1 Eledone cirrhosa
GCCACCTATTCAACACCTCCCCTCCATCGCCACCTATTCAACACCTCCCCTCCATCGCCTCCTATTGAACACGTTCCCCTCCATCGCCTCCTATTAAACACCTCCCCTCCATCGCCTCCTATTAAACACCTCCCCTCCATCGCCTCCTATTGAACACCTTCCCCTCCATCGCCACCTATTGAACACCTCCCTTCCATCGCCACCTATTGAACACCTCCCCTCCATCGCCACCTATTGAACACCTCCCCTCCATCGCCTCCTATTGAACACCTCCCCTCCATCGCCTCCTATTGAACACCTCCCCTCCATCGCCACCTATTGAACACCTCCCCTCCATCGCCACCTATTGAACACCTCCCCTCCATCGCCACCTATTGAACACCTCCCCTCCATCGCCTCCTATTGAACACGTTCCCCTCCATCGCCACCTATTGAACACCTCCCTTCCATCGCCTCCTATTAAACACCTCCCCTCCATCGCCTCCTATTGAACACCTCCCCTCCATCGCCTCCTATTGAACACCTCCCCTCCATCGGCACCTATTGAACACGTTCCCCTCCATCGCCACCTATTGAACACCTCCCTTCCATCGCCTCCTATTAAACACCTCCCCTCCATCGCCTCCTATTGAACACCTCCCCTCCATCGCCTCCTATTGAACACCTCCCCTCCATCGCCACCTATTGAACACGTTCCCCTCCATCGCCTCCTATTAAACACCTCCCCTCCATCGCCTCCTATTGAACACCTCCCCTCCATCGCCTCCTATTGAACACCTCCCCTCCATCGCCACCTATTGAACACGTTCCCCTCCATCGCCACCTATTGAACACCTCCCTTCCATCGCCTCCTATTAAACACCTCCCCTCCATCGCCTCCTATTGAACACCTCCCCTCCATCGCCTCCTATTGAACACCTCCCCTCCATCGCCACCTATTGAACACGTTCCCCTCCATCGCCTCCTATTAAACACCTCCCCTCCATCGCCTCCTATTGAACACCTCCCCTCCATCGCCACCTATTGAACACGTTCCCCTCCATCGCCACCTATTGAACACCTCCCTTCCATCGCCTCCTATTGAACACCTCCCCTCCATCGCCACCTATTGAACACCTCCCCTCCATCGCCACCTATTGAACACGTTCCCCTCCATCGCCACCTATTGAACACCTCCTTCCATCGCCATCTATTGAACACCTCCCCTCCATCGCCACCTATTGTACACCTCCCCTCCATCGCCACCTATTGAACACGTTCCCCTCCATCGCCTCCTATTAAACACCTCCCTTCCATCGCCTCCTATTGAACACCTCCCCTCCATCGCCACCTATTGAACACGTTCCCCTCCATCGCCTCCTATTAAACACCTCCCCTCCATCGCCACCTATTGAACACCTCCCTTCCATCGCCACCTATTAAACACCTCCCTTCCATCGCCACCTATTGAACACCTCCCTTCCATCGCCACCTATTGAACACCTCCCTTCCATCGCCACCTATTGAACACCTCCCTTCCATCGCCACCTATTGAACACGTTCCCCTCCATCGCCTCCTATTAAACACCTCCCCTCCATCGCCACCTATTGAACACCTCCCTTCCATCGCCACCTATTTAACACCTCCCCTCCATCGCCTCCTATTAAACACCTCCCTTCCATCGCCACCTATTAAACACCTCCCTTCCATCGCCACCTATTGAACACCTCCCTTCCATCGCCACCTATTGAACACCTCCCTTCCATCGCCACCTATTGAACACCTCCCTTCCATCGCCACCTATTGAACACCTCCCTTCCATCGCCACCTATTGAACACGTTCCCCTCCATCGCCTCCTATTAAACACCTCCCCTCCATCGCCACCTATTGAACACCTCCCTTCCATCGCCACCTATTTAACACCTCCCCTCCATCGCCTCCTATTAAACACCTCCCTTCCATCGCCACCTATTAAACACCTCCCTTCCATCGCCACCTATTGAACACCTCCCTTCCATCGCCACCTATTGAACACCTCCCTTCCATCGCCACCTATTGACCACCTCCCTTCCATCGCCACCTATTGAACACCTCCCTTCCATCGCCACCTATTGAACACGTTCCCCTCCATCGCCTCCTATTAAACACCTCCCCTCCATCGCCACCTATTGAACACCTCCCTTCCATCGCCACCTATTTAACACCTCCCCTCCATCGCCACCTATTAAACACCTCCCTTCCATCGCCACCTATTGAACACCTCCCTTCCATCGCCACCTATTGAACACCTCCCTTCCATCGCCACCTATTGAACACCTCCCTTCCATCGCCACCTATTGAACACCTCCCTTCCATCGCCACCTATTGAACACCTCCCTTCCATCGCCACCTATTGAACACGTTCCCCTCCATCGCCTCCTATTAAACACCTCCCCTCCATCGCCACCTATTGAACACCTCCCTTCCATCGCCACCTATTTAACACCTCCCCTCCATCGCCTCCTATTAAACACCTCCCTTCCATCGCCACCTATTAAACACCTCCCTTCCATCGCCACCTATTGAACACCTCCCTTCCATCGCCACCTATTGAACACCTCCCTTCCATCGCCACCTATTGAACACCTCCCTTCCATCGCCACCTATTGAACACCTCCCTTCCATCGCCACCTATTGAACACGTTCCCCTCCATCGCCTCCTATTAAACACCTCCCCTCCATCGCCACCTATTGAACACCTCCCTTCCATCGGCACCTATTTAACACCTCCCCTCCATCGCCTCCTATTAAACACCTCCCTTCCATCGCCACCTATTAAACACCTCCCTTCCATCGCCACCTATTGAACACCTCCCTTCCATCGCCACATATTGAACACCTCCCTTCCATCGCCTCCTATTGAACACCTCCCCTCCATCGCCACCTATTGAACACGTTCCCCTCCATCGCCTCCTATTAAACACCTCCCCTCCATCGCCACCTATTGAACACCTCCCTTCCATCGCCACCTATTTAACACCTCCCCTCCATCGCCTCCTATTAAACACCTCCCTTCCATCGCCACCTATTAAACACCTCCCTTCCATCGCCACCTATTGAACACCTCCCTTCCATCGCCACCTATTGAACACCTCCCTTCCATCGCCACCTATTGAACACCTCCCTTCCATCGCCACCTATTGAACACCTTCCCCTCCATCGCCACCTATTTAACACCTCCCCTCCATCGCCACCTATTGAACACCTCCCCTCCATCGCCACCTATTAAACACCTCCCTTCCATCGCCACCTATTGAACACCTCCCTTCCATCGCCACCTATTGAACACCTCCCTTCCATCGCCACCTATTGAACACCTCCCTTCCATCGCCACCTATTTAACACCTCCCCTCCATCGCCACCTATTGAACACCTCCCCTCCATCGCCTCCTATTTAACACCTCCCTTCCATCGCCACCTATTGAACACCTCCCTTCCATCGCCACCTATTAAACACCTCCCCTCCATCGCCACCTATTTAACACCTCCCCTCCATCGCCACCTATTTAACACCTCCCCTCCATCGCCACCTATTGAACACCTCCCCTCCATCGCCACCTATTAAACACCTCCCTTCCATCGCCACCTATTAAACACCTCCCCTCCATCGCCACCTATTTAACACCTCCCCTCCATCGCCACCTATTGAACACCTCCCCTCCATCGCCTCCTATTTAACACCTCCCCTCCATCGCCTCCTATTTAACACCTCCCCTCCATCGCCTCCTATTAAACACCTCCCTTCCATCGCCACCTATTGAACACGTTCCCCTCCATCGCCTCCTATTTAACACCTCCCCTCCATCGCCACCTATTGAACACGTTCCCCTCCATCGCCTCCTATTGAACACCTTCCCCTCCATCGCCTCCTATTGAACACCTCCCCTCCATCGCCTCCTATTTAACACCTCCCCTCCATCGCCACCTATTGAACACGTTCCCCTCCATCGCCTCCTATTAAACACGTCCCTTCCATCGCCACCTATTGAACACCTTCCCCTCCATCGCCACCTATTGAACACCTCCCTTCCATCGCCTCCTATTGAACACCTCCCCTCCATCGCCACCTATTGAACACCTTCCCTCCATCGCCTCCTATTGAACACGTTCCCCTCCATCGCCTCCTATTGAACACCTCCCCTCCATCGCCTCCTATTGAACACCTCCCCTCCATCGCCTCCTATTGAACACCTTCCCCTCCATCGCCTCCTATTTAACACCTCCCCTCCATCGCCTCCTATTGAACACCTTCCCCTCCATCGCCTCCTATTGAACACCTCCCCTCCATCGCCTCCTATTGAACACCTGCCCCTCCATCGCCACCTATTTAACACCTCCCCTCCATCGCCTCCTATTGAACACCTCCCCTCCATCGCCTCCTATTAAACACCTCCCCTCCATCGCCACCTATTGAACACCTCCCCTCCATCGCCACCTATTGAACACCTCCCCTCCATCGCCACCTATTGAACACCTCCCTTCCATCGCCACCTATTGAACACGTTCACCTCCATCGCCTGCTATTAAACACCTCCCCTCCATCGCCTCCTATTGAACACCTCCCCTCCATCGCCACCTATTGAACACCTCCCCTCCATCGCCACCTATTGAACACGTTCCCCTCCATCGCCTCCTATTAAACACCTCCCCTCCATCGCCACCTATTTAACACCTCCCCTCCATCGCCACCTATTTAACACCTCCCCTCCATCGCCTCCTATTGAACACCTCCCCTCCATCGCCTCCTATTAAACACCTCCCCTCCATCGCCACCTATTGAACACCTCCCCTCCATCGCCACCTATTGAACACCTCCCCTCCATCGCCACCTATTGAACACCTCCCCTCCATCGCCTCCTATTGAACACCTCCCCTCCATCGCCTCCTATTGAACACCTCCCCTCCATCGCCTCCTATTAAACACCTCCCCTCCATCGCCTCCTATTGAACACCTCCCCTCAGTCGCCTCCTATTAAACACCTCCCCTCCATCGCCTCCTATTGAACACCTCCCCTCCATCGCCTCCTATTAAACACCTCCCCTCCATCGCCTCCTATTAAACACCTCCCTTCCATCGCCTCCTATTGAACACCTCCCCTCAGTCGCCTCCTATTAAACACCTCCCCTCCATCGCCTCCTATTGAACACCTCCCCTCCATCGCCACCTATTGAACACCTCCCCTCCATCGCCACCTATTGAACACCTCCCCTCCATCGCCTCCTATTAAACACCTCCCCTCCATCGCCTCCTATTAAACACCTGCCTTCCATCGCCTCCTATTGAACACCTCCCTTCCATCGCCACCTATTGAACACCTCCCTTCCATCGCCACCTATTTAACACCTCCCCTCCATCGCCTCCTATTAAACACCTCCCTTCCATCGCCACCTATTAAACACCTCCCTTCCATCGCCACCTATTGAACACCTCCCTTCCATCGCCACCTATTGAACACCTCCCTTCCATCGCCACCTATTGAACACCTCCCTTCCATCGCCACCTATTGAACACGTTCCCCTCCATCGCCTCCTATTAAACACCTCCCCTCCATCGCCACCTATTGAACACCTCCCTTCCATCGGCACCTATTTAACACCTCCCCTCCATCGCCTCCTATTAAACACCTCCCTTCCATCGCCACCTATTAAACACCTCCCTTCCATCGCCACCTATTGAACACCTCCCTTCCATCGCCACATATTGAACACCTCCCCTCCATCGCCACCTATTGAACACGTTCCCCTCCATCGCCTCCTATTAAACACCTCCCCTCCATCGCCACCTATTGAACACCTCCCTTCCATCGCCACCTATTTAACACCTCCCCTCCATCGCCTCCTATTAAACACCTCCCTTCCATCGCCACCTATTGAACACCTCCCTTCCATCGCCACCTATTGAACACCTCCCTTCCATCGCCACCTATTGAACACCTCCCTTCCATCGCCACCTATTGAACACCTTCCCCTCCATCGCCACCTATTTAACACCTCCCCTCCATCGCCACCTATTGAACACCTCCCCTCCATCGCCACCTATTAAACACCTCCCTTCCATCGCCACCTATTGAACACCTCCCTTCCATCGCCACCTATTGAACACCTCCCTTCCATCGCCACCTATTGAACACCTCCCTTCCATCGCCACCTATTAAACACCTCCCCTCCATCGCCACCTATTTAACACCTCCCCTCCATCGCCACCTATTGAACACCTCCCCTCCATCGCCTCCTATTTAACACCTCCCTTCCATCGCCACCTATTGAACACCTCCCTTCCATCGCCACCTATTAAACACCTCCCCTCCATCGCCACCTATTTAACACCTCCCCTCCATCGCCACCTATTTAACACCTCCCCTCCATCGCCACCTATTGAACACCTCCCCTCCATCGCCACCTATTAAACACCTCCCTTCCATCGCCACCTATTAAACACCTCCCCTCCATCGCCACCTATTTAACACCTCCCCTCCATCGCCACCTATTGAACACCTCCCCTCCATCGCCTCCTATTTAACACCTCCCCTCCATCGCCTCCTATTTAACACCTCCCCTCCATCGCCTCCTATTAAACACCTCCCTTCCATCGCCACCTATTGAACACGTTCCCCTCCATCGCCTCCTATTTAACACCTCCCCTCCATCGCCACCTATTGAACACGTTCCCCTCCATCGCCTCCTATTGAACACCTTCCCCTCCATCGCCTCCTATTGAACACCTCCCCTCCATCGCCTCCTATTTAACACCTCCCCTCCATCGCCACCTATTGAACACGTTCCCCTCCATCGCCTCCTATTAAACACGTCCCTTCCATCGCCACCTATTGAACACCTTCCCCTCCATCGCCACCTATTGAACACCTCCCTTCCATCGCCTCCTATTGAACACCTCCCCTCCATCGCCACCTATTGAACACCTTCCCTCCATCGCCTCCTATTGAACACGTTCCCCTCCATCGCCTCCTATTGAACACCTCCCCTCCATCGCCTCCTATTGAACACCTCCCCTCCATCGCCTCCTATTGAACACCTTCCCCTCCATCGCCTCCTATTTAACACCTCCCCTCCATCGCCTCCTATTGAACACCTTCCCCTCCATCGCCTCCTATTGAACACCTCCCCTCCATCGCCTCCTATTGAACACCTGCCCCTCCATCGCCACCTATTTAACACCTCCCCTCCATCGCCTCCTATTGAACACCTCCCCTCCATCGCCTCCTATTAAACACCTCCCCTCCATCGCCACCTATTGAACACCTCCCCTCCATCGCCACCTATTGAACACCTCCCCTCCATCGCCACCTATTGAACACCTCCCTTCCATCGCCACCTATTGAACACGTTCACCTCCATCGCCTGCTATTAAACACCTCCCCTCCATCGCCTCCTATTGAACACCTCCCCTCCATCGCCACCTATTGAACACCTCCCCTCCATCGCCACCTATTGAACACGTTCCCCTCCATCGCCTCCTATTAAACACCTCCCCTCCATCGCCACCTATTTAACACCTCCCCTCCATCGCCACCTATTTAACACCTCCCCTCCATCGCCTCCTATTGAACACCTCCCCTCCATCGCCTCCTATTAAACACCTCCCCTCCATCGCCACCTATTGAACACCTCCCCTCCATCGCCACCTATTGAACACCTCCCCTCCATCGCCACCTATTGAACACCTCCCCTCCATCGCCTCCTATTGAACACCTCCCCTCCATCGCCTCCTATTGAACACCTCCCCTCCATCGCCTCCTATTAAACACCTCCCCTCCATCGCCTCCTATTGAACACCTCCCCTCAGTCGCCTCCTATTAAACACCTCCCCTCCATCGCCTCCTATTGAACACCTCCCCTCCATCGCCTCCTATTAAACACCTCCCCTCCATCGCCTCCTATTAAACACCTCCCTTCCATCGCCTCCTATTGAACACCTCCCCTCAGTCGCCTCCTATTAAACACCTCCCCTCCATCGCCTCCTATTGAACACCTCCCCTCCATCGCCACCTATTGAACACCTCCCCTCCATCGCCACCTATTGAACACCTCCCCTCCATCGCCTCCTATTAAACACCTCCCCTCCATCGCCTCCTATTAAACACCTGCCTTCCATCGCCTCCTATTGAACACCTCCCCTCAGTCGCCTCCTATTAAACACCTCCCCTCCATCGCCTCCTATTAAACACCTCCCTTCCATCGCCACCTATTGAACACCTCCCCTCCATCGCCTCCTATTGAACACCTCCCTTCCATCGCCTCCTATTAAACACCTCCCCTCCATCGCCTCCTATTGAATACCTCCCCTCCATCGCCACCTATTGAACACCTCCCTTCCATCGCCACCTATTGAACACGTTCCCCTCCATCGCCTCCTATTAAACACCTCCCTTCCATCGCCTCCTATTGAACACCTTCCCCTCAGTCGCCTCCTATTAAACACCTCCCCTCCATCGCCTCCTATTAAACACCTCCCCTCCATCGCCTCCTATTAAACACCTCCCTTCCATCGCCTCCTATTGAACACCTCCCCTCAGTCGCCTCCTATTAAACACCTCCCCTCCATCGCCTCCTATTAAACACCTCCCTTCCATCGCCTCCTATTGAACACCTCCCCTCCATCGCCACCTATTGAACACCTCCCTTCCATCGCCACCTATTGAACACCTCCCCTCCATCGCCACCTATTGAACACGTTCCCCTCCATCGCCACCTATTGACCACCTCCCCTCCATCGCCTCCTATTAAACACCTCCCTTCCATCGCCACCTATTGAACACCTCCCTTCCATCGCCACCTATTGAACACCTCCCCTCCATCGCCACCTATTGAACACGTTCCCCTCCATCGCCACCTATTGACCACCTCCCCTCCATCGCCTCCTATTAAACACCTCCCTTCCATCGCCACCTATTGAACACCTCCCCTCCATCGCCTCCTATTGAACACCTCCCCTCCATCGCCTCCTATTAAACACCTCCCCTCCATCGCCACCTATTGAACACCTCCCCTCCATCGCCTCCTATTAAACACCTCCCTTCCATCGCCACCTATTAAACACCTCCCTTCCATCGCCTCCTTTTGAATACCTCCCCTCCATCGCCTCCTATTAAACACCTCCCTTCCATCGCCACCTATTGAACACCTCCCCTCCATCGCCTCCTATTAAACACCTCCCTTCCATCGCCACCTATTGAACACCTCCCCTCCATCGCCTCCTATTAAACACCTCCCTTCCATCGCCACCTATTGAACACCTCCCCTCCATCGCCTCCTATTAAACACCTCCCTTCCATCGCCACCTATTGAACACCTCCCCTCCATCGCCTCCTATTAAACACCTCCCTTCCATCGCCTCCTATTAAACACCTCCCTTCCATCGCCACCTATTAAACACCTCCCTTCCATCGCCACCTATTGAACACGTTCCCCTCCATCGCCTCCTATTAAACACCTCCCTTCCATCGCCACCTATTGAACACCTCCCCTCCATCGCCTCCTATTAAACACCTCCCTTCCATCGCCACCTATTGAACACCTCCCCTCCATCGCCTCCTATTAAACACCTCCCTTCCATCGCCACCTATTGAACACGTTCCCCTCCATCGCCTCCTATTAAACACCTCCCTTCCATCGCCACCTATTGAACACGTTCCCCTCCATCGCCTCCTATTGAACACCTCCCTTCCATCGCCACCTATTGAACACCTCCCCTCCATCGCCACCTATTGAACACCTCCCTTCCATCGCCACCTATTGAACACCTCCCCTCCATCGCCACCTATTGAACACCTCCCCTCCATCGCCTCCTATTCAACACCTCCCCTCCATCGCCTCCTATTGAATAACACCTCCCCTCCATCGCCACCTATTGAACACGTTCCCCTCCATCGCCTCCTATTAAACACCTCCCCTCCATCGCCACCTATTGAACACCTCCCCTCCATCGCCACCTATTGAACACCTCCCTTCCATCGCCACCTATTGAACACCTCCCCTCCATCGCCTCCTATTGAACACCTCCCTTCCATCGCCACCTATTGAACACCTCCCCTCCATCGCCACCTATTGAACACCTCCCCTCCATCGCCTCCTATTGAACACCTCCCCTCCATCGCCTCCTATTGAACACCTCCCCTCCATCGCCACCTATTGAACACCTCCCTTCCATCGCCACCTATTGAACACCTCCCCTCCATCGCCACCTATTGAACACCTCCCCTCCATCGCCACCTATTGAACACCTCCCCTCCATCGCCTCCTATTGAACACCTCCCCTCCATCGCCTCCTATTGAACACCTCCCTTCCATCGCCACCTATTGAACACCTCCCCTCCATCGCCACCTATTGAACACCTCCCCTCCATCGCCTCCTATTGAACACCTCCCCTCCATCGCCTCCTATTGAACACCTCCCCTCCATCGCCACCTATTGAACACCTCCCCTCCATCGCCTCCTATTGAACACCTCCCCTCCATCGCCTCCTATTGAACACCTCCCTTCCATCGCCTCCTATTGAACACGTTCCCCTCCATCGCCACCTATTGAACACCTCCCCTCCATCGCCACCTATTGAACACCTCTCCTCCATCGCCTCCTATTGAACACCTCTCCTCCATCGCCTCCTATTGAACACCTCCCCTCCATCGCCTCCTATTGAACACCTCCCCTCCATCGCCTCCTATTGAATACCTCCCCTCCATCGCCACCTATTGAACACGTTCCCCTCCATCGCCACCTATTGAACACGTTCCCCTCCATCGCCTCCTATTGAACACCTCCCCTCCATCGCCTCCTATTGAACACCTCCCTTCCATCGCCACCTATTTAACACCTCCCCTCCATCGCCACCTATTAAACACCTCCCCTCCATCGCCACCTATTGAACACGTTCCCCTCCATCGCCACCTATTGAACACGTTCCCCTCCATCGCCTCCTATTGAACACGTTCCCCTCCATCGCCTCCTATTGAACACCTCCCCTCCATCGCCACCTATTGAACACGTTCCCCTCCATCGCCACCTATTGAACACCTCCCCTCCATCGCCACCTATTGAACACCTCCCCTCCATCGCCTCCTATTGAACACCTCCCCTCCATCGCCTCCTATTAAACACCTCCCCTCCATCGCCACCTATTTAACACCTCCCCTCCATCGCCACCTATTGAACACCTCCCCTCCATCTCCTCCTATTAAACACCTCCCCTCCATCGCCTCCTATTGAATACCTCCCCTCCATCGCCTCCTATTAAACACCTCCCCTCCATCGCCTCCTATTAAACACCTCCCCTCCATCTCCTCCTATTGAACACCTCCCCTCCATCGCCTCCTATTTAACACCTCCCCTCCATCGCCACCTATTGAACACCTCCCTTCCATCGCCACCTATTGAACACCTCCCCTCCATCGCCACCTATTGAACACCTCCCTTCCATCGCCACCTATTGAACACCTCCCCTCCATCGCCACCTATTGAACACCTCCCCTCCATCGCCTCCTATTGAACACCTCCCTTCCATCGCCACCTATTGAACACGTTCCCCTCCATCGCCTCCTATTGAACACCTCCCCTCCATCGCCTCCTATTGAACACCTCCCCTCCATCGCCTCCTATTGAACACCTCCCCTCCATCGCCACCTATTGAACACCTCCCTTCCATCACCACCTATTGAACACGTTCCCCTCCATCGCCTCCTATTAAACACCTCCCCTCCATCGCCTCCTATTGAACACCTCCCCTCCATCGCCACCTATTGAACACCTCCCTTCCATCACCACCTATTGAACACGTTCCCTTCCATCGCCTCCTATTAAACACCTCCCCTCCATCGCCACCTATTAAACACCTCCCCTCCATCGCCTCCTATTAAACACCTCCCCTCCATCGCCTCCTATTAAACACCTCCATTCCATCGCCTCCTATTAAACACCTCCCCCTCCATCGCCTCCTATTGAATACCTCCCCTCCATCGCCACCTCCCCTCCATCGCCTCCTATTGAACACCTCCCCTCCATCGCCACCTATTGAACACCTCCCCTCCATCGCCTCCTATTGAACACCTCCCCTCCATCGCCTCCTATTAAACACCTCCCCTCCATCGCCACCTATTTAACACCTCCCCTCCATCGCCACCTATTGAACACCTCCCCTCCATCTCCTCCTATTAAACACCTCCCCTCCATCGCCTCCTATTAAACACCTCCCCTCCATCGCCTCCTATTAAACACCTCCCCTCCATCTCCTCCTATTGAACACCTCCCCTCCATCGCCTCCTATTTAACACCTCCCCTCCATCGCCACCTATTGAACACCTCCCTTCCATCGCCACCTATTGAACACCTCCCCTCCATCGCCACCTATTGAACACCTCCCTTCCATCGCCACCTATTGAACACCTCCCCTCCATCGCCACCTATTGAACACCTCCCCTCCATCGCCTCCTATTGAACACCTCCCTTCCATCGCCACCTATTGAACA
>OZ024756.1:6469820-6494820 GCA_964016885.1 Eledone cirrhosa
CACACACTAATTCCTCACACACACGCACACACGCATATATCACACACACACACACACACACAGTCACACACATAAGATATAACCCTGGTAGCTTTACACAAATCTTTCAACACATTCGTAATTTTTAATTTATTATTATTTCTTGTTTCTTAAGCGTGAAAACAAAACCAAAAATAAAACATCTTTCTTTTGCAGCTGTTTTGTCGACTCCTCAATGCACCACCGGGTGGTTGTTGTTGCATGCAAAACTTCAAAGAATCGTGCAGCACTCACTGCTTTGTTTGCAGTTTTTGAAGAAAACTCTCACATTTTCTTAAACGATAAGACCTTTGAGGCTTGGCAATGAGCGAAAGCCAAGATTAACATTAAGCTCACTTAACAAGGGTGCTGTATAACGGTACCTTGAGTAAAACTTTTAACTAGATATCCACCCCTTCTCCCAACAAACACAAAACGTGGGTAGCAACAATACAGGGAAGAACATAAGAGATTGAACACCCGTAAATATTTTGGAAAAAAGACCGTCAAGTATGAAATTTGTAGAAATTTCTTTTTTTTTCTACAAATTATATATATATATAAATGAAAGTATAGAAATGATTGTGAGCATGAAGCCAACAGTATTTCATAATATATATATATATAGGAAAATGTTCAAGACAGCAGAGCTCAAGCCGTTTCAACGGCTATTTCTGAGAAAATCATTTTCCTAATAGATTACTACCCCCTCTAAACCCCCCCACACCCACACGTCGTTTGTCATGGCGGTACCCTTACCAATCTATAGGGAGTTACATCAGAAGCCTTTTACATTTACCTATAGAGGATTGAACAAAATCTCAAAAAAACGAAAACGAGCGGATTGTGTGAAAATTAATTTACAAAACCAGATTTCCAATCTATTTGAATTCTATACCTTGTATTGAGGGTTTTCTTTGTGTTATCAACAAGCAAATGTATTAACACACACACACACACACACACACACACACACACACACACACACACACGAGTGAACGTGGTGAAAGTATGCGTTAGATAGATCGTGTATATATGTGTGTATATATAGATCGTGTATATATGTGTATTATGTTATACAGCTTGTTGTATGATGTATGTTGTTTTATACTATGTACAGTGCATATGTGTAACGATATCACTGATCTACATATGATGTATATGTTTATTAATATATGTATGCATGTTTGTGTGTGTGTGTTTTCGTGTGCATGTGTAAATGCGATGTGTGTGAGTGTGTGTGTGTTTGTCTTAATCTATATATAAACTTCTGCGATTCTGTCACCCGTAAAGGGAGAGTAGTTTGACTACCTCATACTGCTCCTCTCTCCTTACGTCAGCTACTTGCCCGAGTGTATGTATGTGTAAAAGGAAGTTGGAGGGTGGTGAAAAACTATGCTGGGTGTGAGTGTATGTGTGTAAAAGGAAGGAGGAGGGGGTTAAAAAAACTACGCTGTGTGTGAGTGCGTGTGTGAATTTATGCGTGCGTGTGTGAATGTTTGAAGTGTGTGTGTTTGTGCGTTTATATTTATATACTCATACATATAAATATATGCACACACACACACATACACACACACACACACACACATACACACGTTAGCGTATGGAAAGAAATCTAATATTCATATATTGATGAGATTTGATACCCATGTATGTGGTGTGTGTATGTGTATATGTGTTAAAATACACATTATAGAGGCGAATATCATGAGAACACGTATGTGAGTATGTGTGATTTGGTGTGTATGTATGTGGTGTGTGTATGTGTATATGCGTTAAAATACACATAGATGAGAATATCTTGAGAACACGTATGTATGTATGTGTGATTTGGTGTGTATGTATGTGATGTGTGTATGTGTATATGTGTTAAAATACACATTATAGAGGCCTATATCTTGAGAACAAGTATGTGAGTATGTGTGATTTGGTGTGTATGTATGTGATGTCTGCATGCGTATATGTGTTAAAATACACATAGATGAGAATATATTGAGAACACGTATGTATGTATGTGTGTTTTGGTGTGTATGTATGTGATGTGTGTATGTGTATATGTGTTAAAATACACATAGATGAGAATATCTTGAGAACACGTATGTGAGTATGTGTGATTTGGTGTGTATGTATGTGATCTGTGTATGTGTATATGTGTTAAAATACACATTATAGAGGCGAATATCATGAGAACACGTATGTAAGTATGTGTGATTTGGTGTGTATGTATGTGGTGTGTGTATGTGTATATGCGTTAAAATACACATAGATGAGAATATCTTGAGAACACGTATGTATGTTTGTGTGATTTGGTGTGTATGTATGTGATGTGTGTATGTGTATTTGTGTTAAAATACACATTATAGAGGCGAATATCTTGAGAACACGTATGTGAGTATGTGTGATTTGGTGTGTATGTATGTGATGTGTGTATGTGTATATGTGTTAAAATACACATTATAGAGGCCTATATCTTGAGAACACTTATGTGAGTATGTGTGATTTGGTGTGTATGTATGTGATGTCTGCATGCGTATATGTGTTAAAATACACATAGATGAGAATATATTGAGAACACGTATGTATGTATGTGTGTTTTGGTGTGTATGTATGTGATGTGTGTATGTGTATATGTGTTAAAATACACATAGATGAGAATATATTGAGAACACGTATGTATGTATGTGTGATTTGGTGTGTATGTATGTGATGTGTGTATGTGTATATGTGTTAAAATACACATTATAGAGGCGAATATCTTGAGAACACGTATGTGAGTATGTGTGATTTGGTGTGTATGTATGTGATGTGTGTATGTGTATATGTGTTAAAATACACATAGATGAGAATATCTTGAGAACACGTATGTATGTATGTATGTGTGATTTGGTGTGTATGTATGTGATGTGTGTATGTGTATATGTGTTAAAATACATATTATAGAGGCGAATATCTTGAGAACACGTATGTATGTATGTGTGTTTTGGTGTGTATGTATGTGATGTGTGTATGTGTATATGTGTTAAAATACACATTATAGAGGCCTATATCTTGAGAACACGTATGTATGTATGTGTGTTTTGGTGTGTATGTATGTGATGTGTATATGTGTATATGTGTTAAAATACACATAGATGAGAATATCTTGAGAACACGTATGTACACAAATAAATGGCTGAGTGACGCAGAACAAATTTTAAGCAGTTGTCAATAATGTCATTAACACGTGACTATTCGTTCACGTGACATGCCATAGTAATTTGCATAGAAGATTACAAATAAACATACCTTATTCATTATTTATGTAAAAGAGGATTATGCATTTGGCAACACACGCACGTGCCTGGACGATCTCACATACACCATGTGTGTAACACAAAGGTAACATGTTATGCAAACACAGTTGCATATATACTATAAACACACGTGCATGCATAGACATATATAGGTGTGTATTGTGTATGTGTATATAGATAGAGAGAGAGAGAGTGAGATACAAGCAGATAAATATACTGATGTATACATCCACATCCATTTCAATAATATAATTGTTTCTACTTGTGGCACAAGGCCAGCAATTACCCCAGTGTATTATAATATATAAGTGTGTGTGTGTGTGTGTTTGTGTGTATGTGTGTCTGTGTGTGTGTATGTGTGCGTGTGTATGCGTATGTGTGTGTATGTGTGTATGTATGTGTGTATTTGTGTATGTATGTGTGTGTGGGTGTGTGAGTGTCAGTGTCAGTGTCAGTGTCAATGTGTCAATGTGTGTGTGTGTGTGTGTGTGTGTGTGTGTGATGACACACAGCCTCACTGCATCACTCTCCTGCTACCTTTCTCTCACACACTCAGACAAAAATATGTATATATTCACACACACAATACCACATATATTCACACACAATACACACACACTTATACCTAATCATAGACAAACACACACACCAACAGTCATATAACTGTCAACTACACACTTATAGACATATGGAACAAACAATATTTGAAAAAAATTAATTTATTTTATTGAAACAGTAAGGACACAAAAGCCGACCATACGGTAATGACATTTTTGACGATGTCATAAGAGGTGGAGGCGCGTGGCCTTGTGGTGTGGTGGATTTACGGTCCTAATGGCGTGGGTTCGATTACTGAACTGGGTTGTGTGTTGTGCTCTTGAGCAAAACATTTCATTTCACGTGCTCTAGTATGCTCAGATGAAAATAAATACCAGTAATAGCCGGGGGTTTAACCCTGTGATGGACTGGTGTCCTCTACTGTCAGTTCGATTACTGAACTGGGTTGTGTGTTGTGTTCTTCAGCAAAACATTTCATTTCACGTGCTCTAGTATACTCAGCTGAACATGAGTACCAGTAATAGCTGGGGTTTTGACCCTGTGATGGACTGGCGTCCTGCCTAGCGAGGATCTTGTACTCTCAGTTCGATTTCTGAACAGGATTGTGTTTGTGTTATCGCGCATAACATCTCATTTCACGTTGCTCTAGTATACCTAGCTGAACATGAGTACCAGTAATAGCTGGGGGAGGGGGGGGGGTTAACATTATGATGGACTGGTATCCTGTCCAGGGAGTCTTGGTACTTTCAATCAATTAACACCATGGAAACCAGGATAAATACCGACTTGGTGAGCCTCCGGGTTTGAGACAGACTTTAGACATTCTTTGTTATGACGATGTCATATGAGACGTATCTTAACCAATATGACATATCCTAACATAATGACATCTGTCTATGTGTCACGCTGATTGTCTGGTATAGGAGGTGCCCTAGTAGAATATTGCAGAGCAGCGTACAGAGGGTTGCACTTATTAAGAGAAAGATATGTGGTGGCAGAGGTGTTATTGATGGTGGCGGGTGGCACTTAGTAACGTAACATAGTTCCTTAAATACATATGAAAATGCGAAAACTCATCACCAGCACAACCGATAAAACAGCTAAATGCTGTCAAAAACTGCGATGGGCAAAAATGCCTCAAGGGACAGAGTCGAGCGGCCAGTGGTCATCAGAGAGACAATCCACAAGATGGGTGACAGGCAGATGAAATATAAAAAAATATTGAAGGAGGATGAGGACAATGTGAAGTGTGTTGGTGCACAGAAGTGGCCGGAAGAAGGAAATAAAGAAAGGCGATGTACAAGACATGTTTGCACACATACATATTCACCCTCATCAGCTCTCAAACCAGCAAAGTGGTTTCGCTCAATTTGTTCTACAGTGAATATTAACGAAAACAAACCGCAAAATCAAGAGGAGGGCGAATGAAGCATGGATTCTGCGTACATATACACATACACAGATATGTGTTCTCACATGTAGACCTACACATACAGATATGTGTTCTCACATGTAGACACGCCTATCTACATATACACATACACATATGTTCTCTCATGTAGACACGCGTCTACCTATATATAAATCTATTGCCACACAAGCAATAATCTATATATAATAACGACAACAATAATAAAGCAATAATCAAAAAAGAAAAGGAAACAAAAGAAAAAAAGAATGGGAAAATATATAGAAAAATAAATACACATTTATAGGTAATTTCCCAACAAGGTAGGTGATATCTAAAAACACCTTTCGATTCATATTTATTTGGTACATCGTAGAAATGGACTTCCATCGGTTTTGATAATAACTGATACAATTTTACGATCATGTGAATAGCTTACTTGTGAAAGCAACGAGTCAGTGACGGGGTATTCCACTGACACGTGTAGCAGTAAAGTAATTATCAAAGAGATTTGCCTATTGAATTATGAGTTCAATCTCTCCGTCGGGCTTCCAAGTAGTTTCCATCTACCCAATTTTACTCACAGGGGCATGTACGACTCGTGCCTATGGTAAATTACTCTCCTCTAAGATCGCAACTTGAATCCAACAGTTACCGATCGAACTTCTTAACCAGTTCCGATACTTTGGATATCTGATTAGAATGTCTCAGCTAAACACCTTTGGACATATTTAACGGACAAAATCAACCGGAAGGGGACCCGAGGGAAGTTACCATTTAAGATGGTTGGATTACATCCATGAGAATGGCTGGTCTCGTTTGGGGATCTAGTCGGATCAGTTAGAGACGGTTGCTTCTGACATGACCCACCAGAAAGAGTGTTTCAAGACTCTTCCCCTCACGAGCCTCTCAGGAATAAGTGGGTGAATGAGAAGAGAACACAAAGGATTTCTTAACCATTTAGCCACGGGGTCTCTAATTAAGCATGACTAATGGAACTTCGGGAAAATATAATCGCCATCTGAATTGTTCCCTTTGTATTTATCGATCTCTACTAACATATGTAATGAAACAGATTATTTACAATTGACCAAACTTCTGCGAATATATATTCGATTTTCAATCGATGATTTGAGTCTTTTTCTGTGTTGGAGTTTTTCCAATATGTAACAATGTCGATCAATATATTATATAAAATCATGTACTTCATTTATCAGTTTATCTATCAATTAATCGATCTATTTCCCTCTGTAGGTGTGTGTATATTATGTACAGACACGTGTCTCCTCTCGCTCTCATATATATATATATATACATATAAATGTAATAAAAATGTATATATATATATATATATGTATGTATGTAATAAAAAGTATATATATACATATGTGTATATATACGTATACATAAATGTAAGAAAAACATGTATATATATATACGTGTATATATATATATATATATATATATATATATATATATATATATATATATATATATACGTATATATAACTGTAAGAAAAACATGTATAGATATATATGCGTATGTGTGTCTGAATATATATATATATATATATATACATATATATATATATATATATATATATATATATATATATATATATACATGTGTGCGTGTGTTTACGAACGTATAGTTTACAATTATATTGATTCGAATCTATCTATACCCCGTTGGTGGAAATTAACTACAACATCCATGAGTTGTCACGCAGTCATAAATCCTTAAATCTTTGAACTCACCATTGGAGAAATACTGATATTTCCTCCATCTTAACTCGAAGCAGCAGTAGCAACTACAACAACACTGCCTTAAAAAAATATGTCGGTATTGAGGTAAATATTTATTCAGTCTTCCCTTATTTCCTTTGGCTGAAAAGCAGATTTAAATCCCTACCCTTATGTGAACAGTCTATTGACTCGGCGTTTGAAAACTGAGGAATGTAAATGAATAAATTGAAAATGTTTAAATACGTCCGTTATACAACAATGGCAGGAATATATTATATGTTTTCTGCTGATTAAGTGAGAAAAATCAAGCCATTATTATTGATGTTGATATAAAGCGCAGACATTTCTATTAAAGAATTGTAGTGAAGTTGTATGAGTTCATCTACGAAAAACACTCGTTTGTATGTTCGGTCCTGACAGGGTCAGGTGACTATTAACTGGACTTAATGTACACAATAGAAACCTTAACCAACAATGTAGTCCTCTCTTATTTATCCTTAGTAAAATACTTCGATTATCAGCAACAATGAGAGTGAAAGGACTGTAAAATAGAAGACTTTAGTAAGTCAAATGTGACAAGCTGGGGGAAATGACAGACCCTTGAGTTGACACGCTGTTTCAGTCTTTTATTTTTATCTATAGGTGATTTAAGGGTCATTGTTGATGGAGAGTAGGACGTTGGTCGCACGGTTAGTGGTTGCAAAACAGCCTTTTGTAGAGATAAATTAGTGGGGAGGGTGAAAGGGAGGACGCTGTGTTAGCTAAAGAAAAGAAACTACATAGAAGAGACAAAAAGGGGCTACATGAAAAAATAAAAATAAAAAAAATAAAGATACCTTTAAAAAGAAGCCTCATAGTTATCTGGAGATGGGGACGGGTGTTTAAAGTAAATTTAATACCGAACACATACAGACACAATATAGACAAATATATACGTGCATCACAAAACATTAAATATATAATTCATTTTAAACTGTCAATCAGATATAAGTACTGAACGTGGTGGTGTGTATCCAGAAGTGAGCATCATTGACCGGGGCAGTGGCGTAGAAGAGACTCAGTCGAGCGAGGATTTTATCAATCTCCTGTTAAACCCAATTCATATGTATGCAATAGCTAAAGTAATTTACTATCACTTTCGTGAGCCGGAGGCACACATTAAAAGTGGTTCAGTCTTAATGAATGTAAAGCGGGAACAATAGGAATTGTGTCATTTAAACATTTCCCACCAATACTAACTCCTTACATAAAATAGCTAATATAAAGATTGAATCTGGGAGCCTCAATATTACGGCTCTCGCCTTGCAAATGTCTACTTCAATCTGATACTCGGTCACTCGACTGCTACACATATATATATATATATATATATATAACGAAGGAAATGTGGTAAGGAACCAGGTGGACCATAACGCACCAAAGTACTCAGTACTTAGGGTAGTAGAGTGGGTAATAGGAACGAGTAGGACCCCGACGGCTGAGCTCAAGCCGTTTCGACGGCTAATTCAGTCCAGAAATAGCCGTCGAAACGGCTTGAGCTCAGCCGTCGGGGTCTTACTGGTTCCTATATATATATATATATATAGGAAAATGTTAGACCCCAACGGCAGAGCTCATGTCGTTTCGACGGCTATTTCTGGACTGAAATAGCTGTCGAAACGGCTTGAGCTCTGCCGTCGGGGTCTAACATTTTCCTGTTACCCACTCTACTACCCTAAGTTTTGAGTACTCTGGCGCGTTATGGTCCATCTGGTTCCTTGCCACACTTCCTTCGTTATAAATATATATATATATATATATATATAAAGGCGGAAGAACTGATAAGAGTCAACGGCCATCCAAAAATGTGTAAATATGTATACACATGTACATATGTATGTGTATGTATATAAGTGTGTATATGCCTGGGTTGTCAGGGAGGGGCATGTACCTCTGTAGGGGGGAGGGGGAGGCTGGCCATGCCCTTTTTAGGGCAGCTCGTCTTGCATTGGGTCCCACCTGACACTCAGATCTCACCTGTGGCACCAAGAAGCTGTAGCATGCGACAGCGGCCACACCCTGGTAAACCACCTTGGCTGGTGGGCTGAACCAGGTTGAGGGTGGTCGGACGGGTCGGAAACCCCCCAGTAAGTTAGATAGGGGATGCCTGCCCCTGCATGCGAAGACTGGACCCGGCGGAGTGAGTGGAGGAGGACAACATCGTCCCAGCAGTCACGAAGGCGGTGACAGCAAGTGGTGTGTAGCAGAAGGGCACGGCAAGGCACTACAGACGCCGTGGCCATCCACTGCAGCCAAGTAAGTCTCTGGTCGTGACGGTCCTCCGTACCACCGGATTCTGGCTTCTGAGGCCGAGTGAGTGGGACCGTCACTGTGCACTGGCCCTGCCACTATAAATCTTTCCCTCACAGGTTTCTTCTTTAGCATGCACTCCCAAAGCCCTGCGGTGATGATCGGCCTCCACAGCCACCTTCGTGCCCACAGCAGACGGGAACTAAAATAAAGAAGATGTCATCATTGTTCACGATGGACAACCAAGCTATATATATATATATAGCTTAAAATGCAGTGAGAATAAGAAGAAAGCAAGAACGGGGGGAGTTTTCCTCAACAGTTGTCTACTGGGGGTCCTGGATATTTCTACGCTTTAAAGACAATATATCTACCGCCCAGAGCGTCATTAACTGGATAAGTTATTCGGAAAACGGAGGGGGGGGGGGGGGGGGGCAAAAGAGAAGAAAAGAGAAAACAGTGAAAGAACAGCAAAGAAAAGCAACACAACGAGCAATGTGCGAGAAACTTAAGGTAAGAAAATCGAAGATAATGAGAGAACTTAATTTCAAGACTGTGTGGTCGAGAGAAAAAAAGACACACGTCTAACCCCAGCAGTTATAAGTGGGAAAAGTACTACTAGAGGGTCGGGCGAGCGGGTGAAAGTGAGATGGAGGAAGAAAGAGGGTTGAGAGTAGATAGTAGCGAAATAGGTAGGTAGAAAGGGAGAGAAGAATGGTCACATATAACAAAAGGGTATGGTAAGGTATCAGGTGACCGTTCGGATCGCGCTTTCGAAAAGGCGGGAGCTTAGCGGTCGAGGTCCTGACTCTTTTCCTATATATATATATATATATATATATATATAATTATTAAGGCCAGTTACTACATACGCACATGGTATGGTACCGTTGTATTAAATGGTCTTAATTATATTCAAATTCACCCTACAGACTTGAGTTGCTCTATACCTTGTATATCTTTACCAATTACTAATGTATATATATATATATATATATATTAGTAATAGGTAGGTAAACATATCCAAGGTGTGTATATATATATATTAGTAATAGGTAGGTAAAAATATCCAAGGTGTATATATATATATATTAGTAATAGGTAGGTAAAAATATCCAAGGTGTATATATATTAGTAATAGGTAGGTAAAAATATCCAAGGTGTGTATATATATATATTAGTAATAGGTAGGTAAAAATATCCAAGGTGTGTATATATATATATGTTAGTAATAGGTAGGTAAACATATCCAAGGTGTGTAAATATATATATATAATAAATAAATTATACAATTATCAAAGTGGTGTTCAAATCATTTCTTCCAAACTCTCGTTTGGAATCATCGGAGCATTATCAATGTTTGCACATATAATTAACCTCCAATTCAACTGAACAATAATATAGATACATATAAATTGATGTTGTGAGCAACAGTTTCGTATTTACAGGGTAGAATGGATGTGACATATATTTTACGTGAATTGTACAATAATTGTACAAACATTCAAATTAAATTAAAATCAAAAGCACGGAGTGGAATACATACATCAGTTAAAACAAGGGAATAGTCCAAGTATTAAAGAGGCGTTAAGGAAGTAGTTTTGAGAAAGAAAGAGTGCAATAACAATTCATATGCAGGTGTGTGGGTAGTGCGATTGCGTAAGTCATATACATGAGAAGGAGACAAGCAAAACTATTATGCATATATAGAATAAATACTGCACTTTAAGCAAAATAAGTTAATGTATTAGAGTCTATGTTGGATGTTGATGGTGTTCCAATTAATGTGTGTTGAGAAACATACAGTGTTTGCAGACTTTTCCATGACATATGTTGAATTAAATGTTAGTTAATGTTTATATTGAATGTTTTAAGTTAGTTAGAGCAATGGATTGTAAATTAGGCTTAATGAATTCCTATTCATAGACTATATTTGATCAACCGTTACGTTATCAATTTGTAAAACAACTGCTCTGTAAAACAACATTGAGCTATTTCTCTTACTGGTAATAAGGTAATTAAGAAATTACTGACCTTCCTGTTTATAGTTGTTTATACTATATACATAACTGTAAATAGTATTATTATATATATATATATATATATATATATTAGTAATGGGTAGGTAAAAATACCCAAGGTATATATATATGTATATATATAGTGCTCCCACATAACATCGATTTTGCCACTAACTAATTATGTTGGCTCTGAAATACCAACTAGCACCTCGGAAACGCAGGTTCCGTAAAATCATTGAGCAAGTGGAAAGTTCGTTATATATATATATATATATATATATATATATGAGCAGTCAAAATATCAAAATATATATATATATATGAGCAGTCAAAATATTAAAATATATATATATATATGAGCAGTCATATGAGCAGTCAAAATATTAAAATATATATATATATATGAGCAGTCGAAATATCAGTGCGTAATGTTAGTAAATGTAAAGTTAAAATGGATGTCAGAACAAAACAATTATTGTGTTGACCAGCTACTAATAGAGAGCGACTTGGTAATAGTATAAAAGCTGCACCCGCAGTACCAACGCAGCAATAGGCTGTACGGAGTACCACCACTGCAATAGGCTGTATGGGCTACCACCACTGCGATAGGATGTATGGGCTACCACCGCAGCAATAGGATGTATGGGCTACCACCGCAGCAATAGGCTGTACGGAGTACCACCGCAGCAATAGGATGTATGGGCTACCACCACTGCAATAGCATGTATGGGCTACCACCACTGCAATAGCATGTATGGGCTACCACCGCAGCAATAGGCTGTACGGAGTACCACCACAGCAATAGGCTGTATGGGCTACCACCACTGCAATAGGCTGTATGGGCTACCACCACTGCAATAGGCTGTATGGGCTACCACCGCAGCAATAGGCTGTATGGGCTACCACCGCAGCAATAGGCTGTATGTACTACCACCACAGCAATATGATATACGGGTTACCACTACATCAATAATATGTACGGGTTACCACTACAGCAATAAGAGGTACGGGTTACCACTGCATCAATAAGATGTACGGGTTACCACTACAGCAATAAGATGTACGGGTTACCACTACGTCAATAATATGTGCGGGTTACCACTACAGCAATAATATGTACGGGTTACCACTACGTCAATAATATGTACGGGTTACCACTACAGCAATAATGTGTACGGGTTACCACTACAGCAATAAGATGTACGGGTTACCACTACGTCAATAATATGTGCGGGTTACCACTACAGCAATAAGAGGTACGGGTTACCACTACAGCAATAAGATGTACGGGTTACCACTACAGCAATAATATGTACGGGTTACCACTACGTCAATAATATGTACGGGTTACCACTACAGCAATAAGAGGTGCGGGTTACCACTACGTCAATAATATGTACGGGTTACCACTACGTCAATAATATGTACGGGTTACCACTGCATCAATAATATGTACGGGTTACCACTACGTCAATAATATGTACGGGTTACCACTACGTCAATAATGTGTACGGGTTACCACTACAGCAATAAGAGGTACGGTTACCACTGCATCAATAAGATGTACGGGTTACCACTACAGCAATAAGAGGTACGGGTTACCACTACAGCAATAAGATGTACGGGTTACCACTACAGCAATAATGTGTACGGGTTACCACTACAGCAATAATATGTACGGGTTACCACTACATCAATAATATGTACGGGTTACCACTACAGCAATAAGAGGTACGGGTTACCACTTCGTCAATAATATGTACGGGTTACCACTACAGCAATAAGAGGTACCGGTTACCACTACAGCAATAATGTGTACGGGTTACCACTACATCAATAAGATGTACGGGTTACCACTACAGCAATAATATGTACGGGTTACCACTACGTCAATAATATGTACGGGTTACCACTACAGCAATAAGAGGTACGGGTTACCACTACGTCAATAATATGTACGGGTTACCACTACAGCAATAATATGTACGGGTTACCACTACGTCAATAATATGTACGGGTTACCACTACAGCAATAAGAGGTACGGGTTACCACTACAGCAATAAGAGGTACGGGTTACCACTACAGCAATAAGAGGTACCGGTTACCACTACAGCAATAATGTGTACGGGTTACCACTACAGCAATAAGATGTACGTGTTACCACTACAGCAATAAGATGTACGGGTTACCACTACAGCAATAAGATGTACGGGTTACCACTACGTCAATAATATGTACGGGTTACCACTACAGCAATAAGAGGTACGGGTTACCACTACATCAATAATATGTACGGGTTACCACTACGTCAATAAGATGTACGGGTTACCACTACAGCAATAAGATGTACGGGGTACCACTACGTCAATAATATGTACGGGTTACCACTACAGCAATAGGCTGAACGGAAATTATAACACGAAACGTTAAACAGGGATAAAAATGATACACTCGAAAAAGAAGATAGTGTCTAAATACCTCGAGGTACACCAACAACAGACATAATTGACAGAAGAAGAATTTAAATAAAATGGCTTAATACCTGAGAGAAGACCAAACATCGTAAGATGAAATAATATAAAACTGGATATTTTGGTCAGCTTCACTGTCGCTGGACTTAAGGCCCCTACAGGGGGCAAACAGACGATAACACTGCTGGAATAAAGACCTTCCCAGTTCAGAGACAGAAGTAAAACAGCTTGAGACAGGTGGTGAAATGAGAACCAATCACAACTGGTGTCAATGAACGAAAATAGGGGCAGATAACCAGACACTAGCGTGGAGAGCCGGAAAAACGGGGAGGTAAATAGTATGGAAGCTGAGAAGAATAGTTTATTGTCACAGGGTGATAAAACATGGGTTGGATGCTGCAAGCTTCCCCTCCCAACGCGAGCCAGCGGGGCTGGACCGAGGGGTCGGGATAACCAGCTTTCCGTTCCGCGGTAGTAAACCCCTCGTCTGGGATGCCACATGGAGCGACACTTTCTCCAGCGGCAACCTGGTGCAGACTGCAACTAACCCAGGTTCTGCTGCACCTCAGGCCGAGGAGGGTAAACTGTACAAATATCGGTCACTCTCCGTCAGGTTTTACGGTCGAGCCCCTAGCAGTGGAGACTTCTGGTGTCCTTAGCCCTAGGACCACCCCCTACTTAAATTGATGGCATTATGCTAAGAAGTGGAAACAATTTTTTTTATAAATGAGAGAGATTTGCTAATAGCGTTCTCGATTTCAGCAATGTCACTACAACACACACACACATATATATATATTTAAATATGTATAGATATATGTATGTATAAATATAAATATGTGTGCGTGTGCGTGTGTGTGTGTAAACAGCACCTCCATCCCCTTACTTCTTCACCCTACCACATCCCATCATCATAATGTTTGTAATTCCCCCAGCAGATGTCTATCTCTTTCATTTGACTATTTTGATTAAATGCTTGTGAGGAAAGAAAACTTTTCCTTGTGTATACATTAGCCAACTCCCGTATTTTTCTAATAGGTGGTGACGGAACATCTATAAATAAATACTTTCACTATTGCCGTACGGTTCTTCTTCTATTTATCTTGCTCTTTTACTTTATATATTCCTGCTCTTCTTTTAATCCATTTTCTTTCGGTGTTGTTTGTCTTTTCTATTATGGTTGTTTCATTTTTCCGCATTGTGGTTTTCCCGTCCTAGATTTTATCATTATTGGCACTCAAAGAGATGCTGCTATTCAGGAAACTCACTCAACTAGTTAAAATTTATACTGTTGTTTTTGTTTTTCTACATTGGAAGCAGCACACTTTTGTTATTTCTGTTGTTGTTGTTATTTCTATTGATGTTATTGTTGCTGTTGTTTTTGTAGATTGGTGGATACAGAAGAGTAGACAAAAGCCCTCGATGCGGCGACTCCTCGCCCCAGTTTTCAAGGAGATCTTGATTTTCTATAAAGATACCAATTCTAAGCCTGTCACTGCAAAATATCCACGTCTTTCTCCAGTGTTTCTTCAAAGTAGGCTATGAAAGGATGGCATGGAATCCGCTGGATAAGGTTTATTGTAATAACATAATAAAAATATATATACAATGTGAAACATCTTGTCATTTTGTAGACATGAACAATATATTCGACGGAATAAAATGACACTGCATATATCAGAGGTGTGGTAAGGTTGTAAGTGTCTTGGTATATTGAAAGGTATATAAGTCTATTGTTGTGGTAAATGTAATCGAGAATAGTCCTCGCCTATATATTATAACTGTGAAGATCTTTACTTCACATTCTGTTCGTACTGGGTTCAATTCCACTCCGAGGCACATTAAACAAGTGTTGTTGTTTTTTTGTAAAATATACTTTCAAGGCAATGTAAGTTATGTGAGTGAAATTCATGAGGCGGAAATTGTGAAGAAGACAATCTCAATATATGTATCTGATCTGTGAAGGTAAATATGATCGGTTATTTAATTTAATGTCACAGTTTGGTTTCGGGAGTTCTATTTTACTCTGTTGCAAGCATTCCATCTTCGGCATGTTTAAGCCGAATACTGAGCAAATATCTGGTTCATCTAATACAAAGGTTTCTCAAAGTGGCAGGCACTACCAGCCCCGAAGGTGTTAGGAAGGTCCAGGGGGGACTGGGTCTTAAGGGGTCGGTAGAGGTGATATAATAATATTTTAAATATCAAATGATACATATTATATATAAATATAGTAAAATAAAAAATATATAATATTAATTTATACATAGTATATATTATATTATTTATTATATGTAAATTAACGATTTTTATGTATATGCTATTTACAATTTGTGTGTAGGAAGGTCTCTGGAAATAGGGGCCGGGGTGCTGAGGGTATTATGTGGCCCTGAGAGAGGTGGTGGCCCCCAAAATTTGACTAAAATTTGGTGTCTGCTGTTGGAATCATAACTGCTCGAAAATATCTGCGTTGGACGTCTGCGATCACCATGAATGGGGAGTGTTTGCTCATGATGTTGGTGACCGACCTGTTGGAGCTGATTGACCCCATCCTTGGTGAACGCCAATACAAGTACAACCATTCCAACTAGGTGTCCGATGTGGTGATAACTCAAGGGTGGCTGTTTTTAAACCCTTCCTTTTCATCCTAAACTTATGTGATTTCGAAATACGTCATGAGTCTCACCCTTCCTAGTATAAGGAAGCCATAAAAAAAAAGAATCAATGTTGATGAGATAGCAAGCACATTTAGTGTGATTTGCTGTTCTCAGCAAATAATGGGGGGAAAGTAAACACACGAATACCTCGCTTGTTAATGAAATATTAGCCTAATGTTTACGTGAGAAATCCATTAATATTTTGTTATCATTGCTGTGACGTCTGAGAGGTATAATGTACACACACACACAAACACACACACACATATATATATATACATATATATATATATATATACATATATATATATATATATACATATATATTTATTAAAATAACAGATTAAAGTTTAAGCCAAGAATCGGTGCTATCATATATATATATATATATATATATATATATATATATATTAGCTGAAAAAACAAAGAAGCATGGATTTAAAAAGTGTGTAAGTATTCAATTTATAATCTGTAAAATGTTATTGAAACTATTGTTCTAGCTCTGAATTCTCCATTCCGAGTAGCGTTGTGTTTGATAATCTGGGGGTCTAACTTAATATATATATATATATATATATATATATATATATATATATATATATATATATATATAGGAACCAGTAAGACACCGACGGCTGAGCTCAAGCCGTTTAGACGGCTAATTTCTATATCAATGGATTTCCTTGACTTCCTGAGAAAGGTCCAGAATTAGCCGTCGAAACGGCTTGAGCTCAGCGGTCGGGGTCTTACTGGTTCCTATTACCCACTCTACTACCCTAAGTATTGAGTACTTTGGTGCGTTATGGTCCACCTGGTTCCTTACCACATTCCCGTCGTTATATATATATATATATATATATATATATATATATATATATATATATATATTAAAGAGTTAAACTCTTGTTTAACTCTTTAATATATATATATATATATATGAGTACATCAATGAGTACATCAAAGAATGAGTTTTACAGTAGATTGGAAGCACTCTACAGTTAAAAAAAATGTTCAAGAGTTTTTAATATTAGAATACAAATATTAATAAATATATATATATATATGTCTATACATATGCGTGCGTGTATGCTTGCGGATATATATATATATATATATTAAAATACAAATATTAATAAAATAGATGTTCTTTTGATCAATTAAATATTATTATACATATTTCCGAGTTACAACAGTACGTCCTCATCAGACAAAATATAACGATACATTACATACCCTGAGATGTTAAATGGTTAAGATTTAATCAAAGTAGTCTCTACCTTGATTAAATCTTAACCATTTAACATCTCAGGGTGTTGTATCATCATATTTCAGGTGTCATGTATCATTATATTTTGTCTGATGAGGACGTACTGTTGTACCTCCGAAATATGTATAATAAGATTTAATTGATCAAAAGAACATCTTTTTTATTAATATTTGTATTTTAATATATATATATATATATCCGCAGGCATACACGCACGCATATGTATATATGTATATATATATATATATATATATATATATATATATAAACACACAGACATACACGCAAGCATATATATATATATATAAAATAATCAATCGGTTATTTTAATAAATATTTGCTCTTCGGTTCTTATATATTTGATATATATTTATCCTTGTTTTCAAATTTATTATTATTACTATATATATATATCTGAGCTCTGATTCCGCCGAGGTTAACTTTGCCTTTCATCCTTATGGGGTCTATAAAATAAAGTACCAGTCACGCACTGGGGTCAATTTAATCGACTTTGCCCTCCCCCAAAATTACTGCCCTTGTGCCTATATAAGAAACCAGGGTGGTGGATTGGCAGTATCGGTAGAGGGTCGGACGCCATGCTTTCCAGCATAGTTACGTCCATTTACGAGCTGAGTTCAAATCCCGCCGAGGTTGACTTTGCCTCTCATCCTTACGGGGTCGATAAAATAAAGTACCAGTAATGCAGTGGGTATTTGCTGGCCTTGTGCCTAAATTAGAAACAATTACTATATATATATATATATATAGTGGAAATGTAAATATTCGATTACGGCCACTTCTTTATATCCATGTAGGAGAACCCCTACCGGTGCGCTGAACGAGTGTGACTTTTTAGTCCAGCCAGCGACTTGAAAACTCTGGTACAAACACTACACTTGTGACAATTATTGACACATAGTGCTGGGCCCATGGTACCATGTGACGACAAGTGCAGAGAGATCTCCAGATATAAAGCAATGCCTGAGCCGTGAAGCTTTTATAGTGAGCAAAGGCACTGCACAAAGCCCGTCCCACTCCCTTAAACTAGATGATATTTACCAAAATGAAGAACAAGTCAACATCATTGGATACCATCAGGGTTGCAGGTGTTATATCAGAGTTTTCCTTCTCCTAGAATTCTGCCTTGACAAAGGCTAAGGGGTCATCTCTCCCGGAGATTTTGGATGGCCATTGACTCTTAAGAGCTCCTTTGCCCTTTGACAGGTTTTGATTTTAGTCCTGCAGGATGTCCAAAGTCACTCTCCTCACAAAGAAACCTTGGTGGGGTTTCCAGTTTAGTCGCCAACGACCAGACCATGAGAGAGGTTGTACTGGGATATATGTTACCAGTAGCACCAACTGGTGACCTGACATAAATATATATATATATATATATATATATATATATATATATATATATACAATCTCGGGGCTCGACTCATCGACCCCCACCCACTTATAAAATGTTCAAATGTTTCCACCCCATCCGAACCCCGTTCATTCAACCTCCACCTCCTAAATTTCGTTAAACTATCTTCGGCGAAATTTTATTTTAATTGGTAGCATTATTGCAAAAATTAATTTTCTTTATACATTAAAAAACATTGTCCATGACAAAAACATATTACATTATTAGAAATCTCATACGTTATAAAATAAATAGGATGGGTTGGGGTCTCAATATGGACGACATACACTCAGCTCACATACACACGCAAAACGCATTCATTCATACGTAAACACATACATCTTATTTTTATACGGGGCTCAACACACACACACGCACATACACCACATACACCACACACCACATACACCACACACACCACACACCACATACACCACACACACCATACACACCACACACCACACCACACCACACACACACACCACACACCACACCACACAACACCACACAACACCACACCACACACAACACTCATACCACACACACCACACACACACCTCACACCACACACACCTCACACCACACCACACCACACCACACCTATTCAAGTTGTAATCTCTTTGTCATCATCGAAGTCCTTTTAAATGATTGAAAATTAAAATATAAGGAATAGGTTCGTGTTGGAAGAGAGAGGTTTAGATATAACACAATATAGAAAGAGACACACGTAGAAAGAGGGAGGGGGAGAGAGAGGTAGAGTATGACACAGAGAGAGGGGGAAAGAAAGGTAGAGTATGACAGAGAAAGAGGGGAGAGGGAGAGTGAGAGAGAGATTTAGAAATAACAAAAATAGAGAGAGACATGCATGTACATAGATAGAGGGAGAGAGAGAGAAAGAGAGAGAAAGTAAGAGAGAGAAAGAGAGAATAAGAGAGAGATCATGTGATACGGAGAGTGGGGTAATGGGAGAGACAGAGAGTAACAAAGAGATTGTGAGAGAGTGTAAGAGGGAGAGAGCGAGTATGAGTGTCTGTGAGAGGGAAAGAGAGAGTGTGTGAAGGAGAGTGAGGATTTGAGCGAAGAAGAGTGTGAGAACGAAAAAGAAAAAAGAGAGAATATGTGAGAAGCAGAAAGAGAGAGTGAGGGAGTGTGAGAGGGATAGAGAAAGTGTGTGTATGTGTGTTAGAGAGAGTGAGAGAGAGAGAGATGGTAGAGAGAGAGGTGGGAGAGAAAGAGAACGAGAGAGAGAGTGATGAAAGAGAGTGATGAAAGTGCGAGAAAGGGAGAGATGAGAGAGAGCAGGGTTTTACTAGTGTATGTGAGAGAGAGAGAGAGAGAGAGATAGAGATGAGAGAGAGAGTGTGATGAAAGAAAGAGAGAGAGATGTGAGATGAGAAAGAGGGAGATGAGAGAGAGCGGGGTTTTACTAGAGTTATGTGACAGAGAGAGATAGAGAGATGAGAGAGAGAGAGAGAGAGATGAAAGAAAGAGAGAGAGATGTGAGATGAGAAAGAGGGAGATGAGAGAGAGCGGGGTTTTACTAGTGTATGTGAGAGAGAGAGATAGAGATAGACAGAGAGAGAGAGAGAGATAGAGAGATGAGAGAGAGAGAGAGAGATGAAAGAAAGAGAGAGAGATGTGAGATGAGAAAGAGGGAGATGAGAGAGAGCGGGGTTTTACTAGTGTATGTGAGAGAGAGAGATAGAGATAGAGAGAGAGAAAGAGATAGAGAGAGAGAGATGAGAGAGAGAGAGAGAGAGAGAGAGAGAGAGATGAAAGAAAGAGAGTGATATGTGAGATGAGAAAGAGGGAGATGAGAGAGAGCGGGGTTTTACTAGTGTATGTGAGAGAAAGAGAGAGTGATGAAAGAAAGAGAGAGAGATGTGAGATGAGAGAGCGCGCGGGGTTTTACTAGTGTATGTGAGAGAGAGAGAGATAAGAGAGAGAGAGAGATGTGAGATGAGAAAGAGGGAGATGAGGGAGAGCGGGGTTTACTAGTGTATGTGAGAGAGAGAGAGAGAGAGAGAGAGATAGAGATGAGAGAGAGAATGATGAAAGAAAGAGAAATGATGTGAGATGAGAAAGAGGGAGGTGAGAGAGAGCGGGGTTTTACTAGTGTATGTGAGAGAGAGAGAGAGAGAGATGAGAGAGAGAGAAAGAGAGATGAGAAAGAGAGAGAGTTGTGAGAGATGAGAGAGAGAGAGTGATGAAAGAAAGAGAGAAAGATGTGAGATGAGAAAGAGGGAGATGAGAGAGAGCGGGGTTTTACTAGTGTATGAAGTACAAGAACTACAGATCTGCCAAGCAGAAGTTTTATGGTATGGAATATATAGAAGAACTCTTCAAAAGAACTCTTCCACAGAATTTCGACAGTTTCATGGAAGTGAGTGATTGCTATCAGAAGAAAGAAACACACTTAATGGAAATTATTCCAACATTTTTAACCATTTTTTTTTTTTCAAAGTCATTGTTCCGGTGGAAATGGCTTCCTTTTACTGGTAGAACTGAACAGATTGTGTGAATACCACCTCTCATATCATCACTGTCAACAACAACAACATCACCATCATCACAGATAACAACAACAACAACAACAACAGCAACACCCTCACTTCCACCACCACTCTCATATCATCACTGTCAACTCCACCACCACCACCATCATCACAAATAACAACAACACCAACAACAACAACACCCTCACTTCCACCACCACCTCTCATATCATCACTGTCAACAACAACAAAATCACCATCATCACAAATAACAACAACACCAACAACAACAACACCACCCTCACTTCCACCACCACTCTCATATCATCACTGTCAACACCACCACCACCACCAACAACAACACTATCATCATTATCAACAACAACAACAACACTATCATCACTATCAACACCACCACGACCAACAACAACAACCTCAACACTAACACTAACAACAACATTATCAATACAACCACCACCAACAACAACAACACTAACAACGCCATCATCACAATCAACACCACCAACAACAACAACAACAACACTAACAACAACATTATCAACAACAACAACAACAACACTATCAACACCATCACCAACAACAACAACCTCAACACTAACACTAACAACATTATCAACACAACCCCCACTAACAAAAACAACACCATCATCACTATCAACACAACCCCTCCTACCACCAGCAACAACAACAACAACAACAGCATCACCCCTCCTACCAAAACTACCCCCACCACCAACAACACCAGCACCATCATCACCCTCATCATCAATTAAACTTCCTTCCATTCCATCTTTTGTAGCTTCCGCCTTCTTCTCATCTCTTTTCTTCAGTTCCAGCATCAACATCCTTTCCATGGCACCCCCCTCCCCCTTCTCTGCCACCACCACCCCATAAACCACCATTCACAAACAGTACCCTGTCCCCCCCCTTCTCCCACCTCCACCACCACCCCACAAACCACCATACACAAACAGTACCCTGTCCCTTAAAACAAAATAACAATACCTCTAGCCCTTTCACCCACTTAAAACGGAATTCTTACACATTCAAACACCCCTCTTCCTTCTTCCCTCCCTCCAACTGCCCCCCCCCCCTCCTTATTCCCACCTCTTCCTTCTTACCTCCCTCCCTACCACCCTTCCTTCATTTTCTTTCTCTTTTCTATGTCTTTACTTTCCTCTAACACGTTTCTTCTTTTACTTAAAGCTTCTCGTCTTTATTTGCATTGCCTTTCATTTCTAACTCCCTTCCTCTCTCTTTCATTCATTTCACTCAAATGTCGACAAGAACGAACGTGTTGGTTTGTTCCGAGAGAACTTCCCACTCAGAGTCTATGGAGATATTTCCAGCAATCTCTGGCCTTCTAGTGCTCCAGAGAAAGGATGGGGAAAGAAGATATTGTCAATTCTGGATAAACTCTATAGCCTATAGAGTTTATCCACAATTGACAATATCTTCTTTGTGCCTATAGACTATAGGCACAAATACTATATATACAATTCACTGAATAGAAGTAAACACACACGTATACCAGGTCCGACACAGAGGAGCCAGACTCCCACTGCAATCGCCTCCCATTCTCTGACCCCCAAGTGCTGTTAGCCGGACCTGTACGAAATGCGATCAGAGTGACAAAATGTTCTGCATGCACTTCTTCAAGGCCCGTGTATTGTTAAATTGTGAGGGTTACGTTAAATAAATTGCTGAAGCCAGTAGGACGGCTTTAGCTATAAACCGAATCTAATGAGAAAATCGCGCGATTGCCCGCCTTTACTTGCGAGGGGCGGGCAGTTTTCTTATGTCTGGTTACTATAGTTGTTTCTACTTTTGGCACAAGGCCAGACATTTTAAGGGAAGTTGGGAAAATCGATTGAATCAACCCCAGTGTATTACTGGTACTTTATTTTATCAACCCCCGTAAGGATAAAATGCAAAGCTAACCTCGGTGGGAAATGAACTCAGAATGTAAAGGGCTGTAACTATATGTCACAAAGCATATTGTCCGACGCTATACTGATACTGACCGGTTACTATAATTGTTTCTACTTTTGGCACAAGGCCAGCAAATAACCAGTGTATTACTGGTACTTTATTTTATCGACCCCGTTAAACCTCAGCGGGATTTGAACTCTGAATGGCAAGGGCCGTAACTCTATGCGTCATAGCATGGTGTCCGACCCTCTACCGATACTGCCAATACCCCGAGGTTTATGTAGTATATACAAAGCTGAATAACAGAAAAAAGGACCGAAGTCGGGCATATTCCGCCCCCTATCTAATCTCACCTACTTCAAGCTTAAACTGCAAATTTACCAGAATGTGGGCAAAGAAAAATAGTGAAAATATGAAGAGTGACTGAGACTACTCCCCGCATGTACTTGTAGGTCAGAAAATGTCAGTTGGCAGAGGGTACCACCCTTGGTCTTAAGGGTGATCATTAACTTTAACTATAAATTGGAGGTTTAAATGCCTTATTTAATTGCCTATGTGCTAGAAATTTTTATTTTCTGTATACTACTAATTAGCTATTTATTTCATTTTTATGTAAAACCCCACCTATCCGTTGTAATATAACGTTCTCGTGTCCCCTTCGTTCTATCTCCATGCAGAACATGAAATAAATTATCATTATTATTTGGCCCGAGTAAAGGGCCATAACTCTATGCTTTGCAGCCTAGAGTTACGGCCCTATATGGTCTGAGTTCAAATCCCGCCGAGGTTAACTTTGCTTTTCATAATTACGAGGGCGATAAAATAAAGTACCAGTAATACACTGGAGGTATTTGCTGGCCTTGTGCCAAACGTAGAAACAAATATTTGGCAGAATCGGTAGAGAGTCGGACAACATGTTTTGCAGCATAGAGTTACGGCCCTTTTTTCCGGGTTCTAATACCGCCAAGGTTAGCTTTGCCGTTCATCTTTACGGGGTCGATAAAATAAAGTAGCAGTAATACACTGGGGTTGAATTAATCGACTCCCCTCCCCTTAAATTGCTGGCCCTGTGTCTAAATTAGACATAATTATTTTTACATTTTATTTTTCAACAATATTGTTTTTTCTTTTAATTTCATCATTCACTTAACTTCCTGTCTTTCATTCTATTTTCGTGTCTGTCTGTCACTCTACATCTCTGTATGTCTGTCTATCTGTCGCTCTGCCTTTCTGTCTGTCTGTCTGTCTATCTGTCTGTCGCTCTGCCTTTCTGTCTGTCTGTCACTCTACCATTCTGTCTTAAATATGTTTGTCAAAATAACAACACTTATACATCGATTTCACATAATACCACTTCACTATTCCTTTAAAATATATATATATATATATATATATATAAATATATATATATA
>OZ024756.1:6502320-6504820 GCA_964016885.1 Eledone cirrhosa
ATAGAAGGAGTGACTGTGTCTGGATAAGTGTAGGGTGGGTACATGTGGGGGGGGGGGCGAAAAACGGGTGGGTGTATGTGGGGGGTGAAGCATGGGTGGGTGTCTCTGGGGGGGGGGGGTGAAGCATGGGTGGGTGTCTGTGGAAGTGTGAAGCATGGGTGGGTGTTGTGGGGGTGTGAAGCATGTGTGGGTGTCTGTGAGGGAGGCGTTGGTGTGTGTGAAGTTTGACGTGTGTTTTACCCCTCTCTCTCTCACAGCTTGTATGTATGTGTAAACGTTAATCTCTCTCTCTCTCTCGTTCTTTGAGGTTGTCTCTCTCTCTCTTTGTGTACTTCTCTCTCTCCCACTTTCTTTCTGCATGTATGTCGCTAACGTTGGCGTGTACAGTCTCTCTCCCTCTCTCTCTCTCTCTCTCTCTCTCTCTCGTGTGTTAACGTTGGCGTGTACCACACACTCTCTCTCCCTCTGGATTTTCTCTCTCTCTGTGAGAGAGAGTGAGAGAGAGTGTGTGGGAGGGGAGTGAGAAAGAGAGAGTGTGTGTGGAGGGAGAGTGAGTGAGAGAGAGAAAGAGCGAGATAGTTTGTTGGTGGGGGGAGAGTGAGAGAGAGAGTGTGTGTGGAGGGAGAGTGAGTGAGAGAGAGAGAGAGAGAGAGAGCGAGAGAGAGTGTGTGGGGGGAGTGAGAGAGAGACAGTGTGTGGGGGGGGGAGTGAGAGAGAGAGAGTGTTTGGAGTTGATAAAGAGACGTTAAGAAGAAAGAAAGAAAGTGCACATGGGTGTGAGGTATGTAGTGGGGGGGGGGAGAAGATATATTGAAGTGACGGGTGAGAGGGGGAGGTGATATAAGAAGATATAGTGAGGGGGAGAAGGGGATGTAGGGGGTGGGAGGAAGAGACAAGGGGGAGGAATGGATAATATCTGAGATTAACAAATGATTAAAACACTAGAGAGTGTATAACTTGATGTAAAGGGACTGGATGAGTCAGACTACCGGTGTGTATATATGTATATACATGTATATACATACATGTATTTATGTGTGTATTTGTGTATATACATACATGTATGTATGTGTGTATTTGTGTTTATACATACATGTATTTATATGTATATTTGTGTATATACATACATGTATTTATGTGTGTGTATATGTATATACATACATACATGTATGTATGTAATTATGTTTATATAATTATATACATACATGTATCTATGTATTTATGTGTGTATATGTGTATATACATTCGTATATGTGTATATACATTCATGTATTTAGGTATTTATATGTGTATATATATACACACATATAAATACATAAATACATGAATGTATATACACATATACACACATAAATACATAGATACATGTATGTATATAATTATATAAACATAATTACATACATATATGTATGCATGTATATACATATACACACATAAATACATGTATTTATCTATGTATTTATGTGTGTATATGTGTATACATACATGTATTTAACTCTGTATTTTTTTATTTATGTATGTATATATGATTGCATTACGTATATGTATGTGTCTATGTGTGTATACATACATGTATTTATGTATGTATTTATGTGTGTATGTGTGTATACATGTATTTATGTATATATTTATGTATGTATTTATGTGTGTATGTATATATATGTATGTTTGTATGTATGTGTGTATGTGTGTATACATACATGTATTTATGTATGTATTTATGTATGTATTTATGTGTGTATGTATATATATGTATGTTTGTGCGTATGTATGTATGTGTGTATGTATATGTTTGTTTTTACACGTGTATGTATATGCATTTGTATATGTATGTATATAGCTATGTATGTATGTATATAGCTATGTATGCATGTGTATATGTTGTATATAACTATATATGGAAGTGGTAAGGTGTGTTAGGATGGATGTGTTACATAACGGTGACATTGTGTAAAGATAGAGATGTGTTAGAAATGTAAACGATACGAGTACATTACTGGTACTTTATTTTATCGACCCCGTAAGGATGAGAGGCAATGTTAACCTCGGCGGGATTTGAACTCAGAATGGCAAGGGCCGTAACTCTATGCGTCAAAGCATGGCGTCCGACCCTCTATCGATACTGCCAATCCACCGCCCATACCTTGTACACATTAATATATGCGAGCACGCACATACACACATACACACATACGCACATACATACACATGTGTGTATAGAAATAAAGGCGCGTGGCTGAGTGGTTAGAGAATTGGATTCGCAATGGTGAGGTTGTGAGTTCGATTCCCAGGCCGAGTGATGCATTATATCCTTGAGCAAGATATTTTATTTCACGTGGCTTCTTCTGCCTGGATTTGCGACCAACAGGTAGTATTAGAAATTGTAAAGACCAATGGAAACATTGTTTCCTCGGTCCGATATGACGAGCTCCACCTCACTTGTTAAGCGAATGACGACTGGTATCTTGTCAATCGACTGTCAAAATATATATATATATAT
>OZ024756.1:6517320-6524820 GCA_964016885.1 Eledone cirrhosa
GTGTGTGTAGCGATAGATAGCGGTGAGATGTGTTACCATATGCTAAGCATTATCTCAGACAAGTGCCCTTTTTGGAAAGTATATTGCTATGTGTATTTTAGCGTGTTTTTGTTACGGTACATGTGTGGATAGCAGATCAAAGATATATGTTTGCCAAAGGTGAAATTACGAATATAACATTTCAAGGTGTACTAATTTTACTTTCTGGTTCAGAAATTCCTAAAGGTAGTAAATTTACTTATATCATTTAATCAACGTGCATCATATCACTGATTCTCTTTTGAAGTATTAAATATATTGTACTTATAAAATATATATGACTTAACGGTTTAAGACACCTAGGTAGCCTCATAATAGTAGAAAGTTGAATAATTAAACGATTACGAGCCACCAAGCGGGACTCTTAACTCATATATCGCTAACTTTAACGGGATGCGTTTTAACGAGGTTACTCAGTACACGTACACACACACAAATATATATATATATATATATATATATATATATATAAACAAGCAAATTTTAAATGTAAACATGTAAGTATGTTTTTGAAACGGTGCGCGAGTTTGAAAATTAGAAATTAGAAATTATAAGCTTTCACCGTATTTTAGACTAAAGAAATTTCTAGCCTGATAGTGGGGTTTATAACCCTCGGAGAAATGGAAAAAGACGAGTGTTGCCGTACGTACGGAATCACTCATCTTTTTCCATTTCTCCGAGGGTTATAAACCCCACTATCAGGCTAGAAATGTCTTTAGTCTAAAATACGGTGAAAGCTTATAATTTCTAATTTCTAATATATATATATATATATATATATATATATATATATATATATATATAAATGGGGTAACAAGTTATCGTTATAGGTAATCCAGTTAGAGGTTGTGAGTACTCTGCACCGTGGAGAGTTTTAACGTACGGCTTTGTTTGACTCAACAAGATGTTTCCATATTTAGGCAGCGAGTTCGCTGATGAGTTGGTCAGAGGTAAATAATGTAATGGAGATCGAATGACGCAACTTCGAGCGATTAGCGACCTCTAGACTCACCGGATCAATGAAACAATTGTCAATACCTGAAATAAAACCCCTTGTTGTACAGCCAACCATGTTACTCTTCATTCTTTCACTATATATATAAATGTTAGCAAGTGAACAACACCATATATAACTACTCCATACCAAAGATTTCAGGATCCGCGACAGTGTTAACATACGTCTAGTTATCTAAAAAACCCTCTGTCTGGTAAACGAACTAGACGTATGTTAACACCGTCTAGGGTCCTGAAACCTTTGTTAATGGAGTAGTTATATATTGTGTTGTTCACTTTCTAATTAAATAGCTCTGTTTTATACATGGAGCACTTTTTTCCTTTGCTTTTTCTTCGGAAATACTTTATATATATATATATATATATATATATATTTATATATATATATGTATGGGGGGGGGGGTAAACAAAGGGTATATATCCAGGTGACAACTTGAACCGTTAAGGTCTCATTCCTGGATATGTCACTATTTATAAAACAAACTTTGTATTTTATCTGATGAGAGCGTACCAAAGTTTTGGTACCCTTGAGATATATATAATAGAATAAATATGCTTTTATGAATATAGTTTCCATTTATTAATATCATTCAAGGGCGGTGGATTGGCAGAATCGGTAGAGGGTCGGACGCCATGCTTTGCAGCAAAGAGTTACGGCGCTTGCCATTCTGATTTCAAATCCCGTCGAGGTTGACTTTGCCCTTCATCCTTACGGGGTCGATAAAATAAAGTACCAGTAATACACTGGCTATTTGCTGGCCTTGTGCCAAAAGTAGAAAGAATTAATATCATTCATATATATATATATTTATATATATATATTTATATAAGTTGTTCCACAACAGTTAGTTCACCATACCGAGAACAAACGTTTTTTTTGTTTTTTTTTTTAGACCGAGCTGATGATCCGAATAAGGTGAAACATTTGTTCTCGGTATGGTGAACTAACTGTTATGGTACAACTACTACTACCAAACTCGTCCCATGGACTGAATGTTCTACTACTACGGATACAACCCAGCAGTATTCTACTATTATATATATATATATATATATATATATATATATATATATAGGAAAAAGTATGACCCCGACGGCAGAGCTCGAGCCGTTTCGACGGCTATTTCTTGAGCTCTGTCATCGAGGTGATACTTTCTCCTATTATCCACTCTACTACTTTAAGTATTGAGTACTCTGGTATGGTCCATCTGGTTCTTTACCACAATTCCTTCGTTATATATATATATATATATATATATATATATATATACTATTAGAAGGTAGAGCGTCACAAACTAGAGTTGGACAGTTTCCCTTCGTCAGCTGTTTACTATGGGTCAGGGATGTTTCGGCTCATTATAAACAGAACATCTATCCATAGCGCGCCCATAGCCTTTTATCCATCAAAAATCCTTGAGGGAAAGAAGATAGCGAAGATAAAGAGAAAGAAAGAAGAAAGGGAGAAGGAAAAAAGGATATATATATATATATATATATATATATATATATATAATATAGAGAGTCGGGGCTAACTAATGAAATGGCAAGAGCTCGGCCGCCGGGTCGCAACTCCTAATAATATAACCAGATTCGACTAAAACAAGTATCGAGTACTCTGTTGATTAATGGTCTAATCAATTTTAAACTGAATCCATCCTGTTTTATATATGCACTCTACTTATTTCTACACCTGTTTATAGACTGGAAACTCCACATCGAGTGCTCTCTCGGGTGAACCTACAGTAACTGGACGTTACACATTCTCTTTCTCTTTATATATACATATATATATATATGTGTGTGTGTGTGTGTGTGTAACCGGGTCTCAAAAGGGGGTAACCACAGTAAGTAAGGTACTCAATGCATAGCAGAGTATAAATATTTAATATAGAAATGGCTTCTACAGGACTAGAACTGTTTCATTCCAAAGAAATCTTCAGGAAAGTCCATATATATATATAACGAAGGAAACGTGGTAAGCAACCAGGTGGACCATAACGTACCAAAGTACTCAATACTTAGGGTAGTAGAGTGGGTAATAGGAACGAGTAGGACCCCGACGGCTGAGCTCAAGCCGTTTTGACGGCTAATTCTGGACTAAATTTAGTTCAGAATTAGCCGTCGAAACGGCTTGAGCTCAGCCGTCGGGGTCCTATATATATATATATATATATATAAATAAATAAACACACACATAAATATATAAATATATATAAACACAATCACATATATATATATATATAAACATATCTAAATAAACACACGCACACACACAGAGACATATATAATATATTATGAAATACTCTTGGCTTCACTCTCACAACAATTTCTATACTTTAATTTATATATATATATATATATATATATATATATATATATATATAAACATATCTATCTATTTATCTACCTATTTATCTATATCTATCTATTTATCTCTCTCTCTCTCTCTCTAATATATATATATATATATATATATATATATATATACACACAAGACCGCACATATGGCTTGTGTCTCAATAATAAATATAATAGTATCTTGCGGGACGAATCGTGGACAGAAGTGTAAGATTGGAGGTATTTAATCAGTAGCCATTTCACTCCAGCTACGCCACAAATGCCCTTTAGGGGATGTGGGGTCGGGCGACAATGTATGAACGCCTCACGCCCTTCACGGCCCACCCTCATTGCTAAATTTTAAGGCTTCATACTTATTTATGAAACAATTATTATTAGCATTCGTACATGTATATTTATTATATGAGGGTGAAAAAGGGAAAAAGAAAAAGGGAAAGAGAGAAAGGGACAAAGAGTTGGAGAAAGAAGGGAAATATGTTTAAATAAGGGACAGTGCCTTAAGACACAAGAGGGGGCTGGTAGAGGTGGGGTGTGAGAGTAAATCGATAGATGACAGCAATGTTATCATTGATGGCATCTACTGTAATAACAGCTAGAAGGCGATGGAAACGTCAGTATTAGGTCTGCTGCTAATTCTCGTCTGGAAGACGCCATTTGCTGAAGATTAAACAAACAGTGAAGCAGTCAAAGAGACAGGTAGGTAAAGGGTCCGGACGGACAAAGAGAAAGGCAGAGACGGGCGAGTAAACTGCAGAGTAAGGTGGCTGGCTCATTTTGCTATTTTTTCCTTTCTTTATTTCCTTCTTTCTGCGAGACGAGAGAGTCATACAGATGATAATTTCTGGGAAACCAACTAGTTCGGTGTGGATTTTAAGCATTTAATTGGGAGAAGGGCCCGATGGCGATATTCCGAAACAAAGAAACAAGTAGGGATGCGCGTGTGAGGGGGAAAAAATATTAAGGTTTCTTATGTGGTTCGTGTACACGTGTTTGTGAAGGCAGCCATTCGTAAGAATGCATGTGTATGTATATATATATATATATACATACGTACATATATATATTTATGCTCGTTCTTATATATATATACATTAATATATATATAAGACACATATATATATTTACATTCGTTCTCATATATATATGTATGTATGCATATAGGCACAATGTGTATGAGTACAACGTGTATGAATGTATATATATATTTATTATTTATATATATATATATATATATATATATATATATATATATATATATATATATATACATGTATACATGCATATATGTATGCATATGTGTATATATGTATATATCTGTATGTATATATATATATCTGCATGTATATATATATATCTGCATGTGTGTGTATGTATATATATATATATATATATATATCTGCATGTGTGTGTATGTATATATATATATATATATATATATATATATATATATATGTTTGTATGAACTCTTCTGGCAAGAATGTTGTGGGGTAAGGTTCATCATCCAGAGATAATTATATATCGATACTTCCAGCCACATATACAGGCAATGTGTTTGAACATATTTTTTCTCATAGACACACGAGAAGCATTGCACAGTCATATATATATATATATATATATATATGTGTGTGTGTGTATATGTGTGTATGTGTGTTGTGTGTTTGTATGTGTGTATTTATTTATATATATATATGAATATATATATATGTGTATATATATATATATATATATGTACGTGTGTATGTGTACATATATATACATACATATATATGTACATATATATATATATATATATATATATATATATATGTGTGTACGTGTGTATGTCTGTGTGTATTTGTGTGTGTGTATGAAAGAACCAGAAAGAGAGAAAGAGAGACAGAGAGAGAGACAAACAGAACACGCATGAATAACCAATTCCTCTTCTATACGTAGGATCTTAATGCAAATATAGTTTTTCTTTCTCTCTCACTATACACACATACACAGACGCACTGGAACATACACACACACACACACACACGTAGTTATGTATGTGTACATATAGATATGTGTGTGTGTGTGAGTGTGTGTCTGTGTGCGTTTGTGTAAGTATTGCTGGAGGTTACACGCTTTCAGTTGCAAAAGAAAAACTAAAATGAAATATATCTCCAATAAATAGCATCTATACCTCTAAAAATGTCCCCCTTCATTATACTTACGGTGTCTCTATTTCTTAGTAATAGTTTCAACAGAACAATGACTTATCGTTGCATAATACCTGCACATCTAATCAGCTAGGTGGAGCTCCATAGATTAGAATATGTGATAGTAATGGTTGTGTTGGAGTAGAAAAAGGTAAGAGAATATGCTAGGATTAGTTAGATACGGGGTAAGAACAAGCAAGGAAGCACTTAAAATAAATGATGACATAATACAAGAGGTAGTATATCTTACTTAGGTAGATTAAACAGACATAGCAAGGAACTTTGTATTATTGTGAGTGAAAAAAATGAATATTGGAATGAAAGGAAGCATTATTTTTAATGAATCTAGAAATAAATCTGCAGATATTTTGTGTACTGACTATGAAGGAATTGTGCTAGGGCTGTGAAATCTTGTATGCATTAACTTCAACTCTTAAGAGTTGCATTATTTTTTCTACCGATTGGACGGTGAATTGGCAGTATCGGTAGAGGGTCGGACGCCATGCTTTGTAGCAGAGTTACGTCCCTTTACGGACTGAGTTCAAATCCCGCCGAAGTTAACTTTGCCTTTCATCCTTACGGGGTCGATAAAATAAAGCACCAGTAATGCACTGGGGTCGATTTATTCGACTTTTCCTTCCCCTTAAAAAAATTGCTGGCCTTGTGCCTAAATTAGAAACAATTATTTTTAATGAATCTAGAAATAAATCTGCAGATATTTTGTGTACTGACTATGAAGGAATTGTGCTAGAGCTGTGAAATCTTGTATGCATTAACTTCAACTCTTAAGAGCTGCATTATTTTTTCTACCGAGTGGGCGGTGAATTGGCAGTATCGGTAGAGGGTCGGACGCCATGCTTTGGCGCATAGATATACGGCCCTTGCCATTCTGAGTTCAAATCCCGCCGAGGTTAACTTTGCCTTTCATCCTTACGGGGTCGATAATATAAAGTACCAGTAACACACTGGGCTATTGCTGGCCTTGTGCCAAAAGTAGAAACAATTATTTTTTCTACCGATTTGGTCATTCCATGAGAGTATTTTGGTCAAGTTATGAACCTTTCAGCCGAACCTCTCCCTTATCCCCTCCATCCATCCCACCACCACGTCTACACGCCTCACACCCTTTCACCACTTATTTTCATTTTCATTTTTTTTCCTTCATTTTAATTTGTTTCCCCTTTATTTTAATGTTTTTCCACCACTCCCCCTCACACCCTCTCGGAACTCGTTTTCTTCCCACTTTTCTCCCGATGAAGGGCTTATGCCCGAAACGCCCCTCCCCCCCTCCACTCTCGAGCTTGAAGCTAATACCAACACCGTGCGTAACTGTACTCCTTGTTATTGTTTTTTACTTTTCCAATATATATATATATATGTGTGTGTGTGTGTCTGTGTGTGTGTATGTGCTTGAGTACCTCAATTGTGTATGTGTGTGTATCTGTACACACCTCTAGTATTGACGGGGGCCAGAACGAGTACTCAATACCATAGTAGAGATTAAATATTATAAAATACATACATTATTAAAGCAAAGTTTGAGTCTTGTTACCCTGAAATGTTCAGTCCACCCTCGTACGATACATAACAGTTTTTTGAAACGATTGTAAAATTACCTCATTCACTTACCCAGTGGAGGCAACTCATCAAATTGGAGCAAACAAACAAGATTTCTATTGGTTTTTCCACTACAGATTCTATCTACCGGCCGCATCTCCTGGTAGAATGAGCAACGTGAAATAAAGTGTCTTGCTAAAGGACATAAAGCATCGCCTGGTCTGGGAATCGAACTCGCAACCTCAAGATTGCGAATCCAATTCTCTAGCCACTAACCCACGTGTCTGTTTATTATAAAGGGCTATTTATATATATCAAAATGCTTTCCGTCATAATTTTGGGTAAG
>OZ024756.1:6529820-6539820 GCA_964016885.1 Eledone cirrhosa
CAAATAGTTTGAGAACCTCTCGTGTCGATGTTCGGCCTCTTCCAAAGAGATTGGATAAAAATGGAAGTTGTTAACCTATTACCAACACCAGGGTCGTAGGAATATATTCCGAAAGACATCATTTATATATGATCATTACTGTGTCTCGTTATTACGTTAATAACGGATTGGCAGTATCGGTAGAGGGTCGGACGCCATGCTTTGACGCATAGGGTTACGGCCGGTACCATTCTGAATTCAAATCCCGCCGAGGTTAACTTTGCCTTTCATCCTTATGGGGTCGAAAAAATAAAGTACCAGTAATGTACTGGTAATTGCTGGCCTTGTGCCAAACGTAGAAACAATTATTACGTTAATAACGGATTGGCAGTATCGGTAGCGGATCGGACGCCATGCTTTGCAGCATAGAGCTGCGGCCCTTTATCACCTGAATTCAAATCCCGCCGAAGTTAACTTTGCCTTTCATACTTACGGGGTCGATAGAATAAAGTACCAGTAATACACTGGGATAATTGCTGGCCTTGTGCCAAATGTAGAAACAATTATTACGTTAATAACGGATTGGCAGTATAGGTAGCTGGTCGGACGCCATGCTTTGCAGCATAGAGTTGCGGCCCTTTATGACCTGAATTCAAATCCCGCCGAGGTTAACTTTGCCTTTCATCCTTACGGGGTCGATAAAATAAAGTACCAGTAATACACTGGGATAATTGCTGGCCTTTGTGCCAAACATAGAAACAGTTATTACGTTAATAACTTATGTTACACATCACCACCCTTCCAACAATGGACACTACAAACAAATCACTACCACTATTAATACAACAATAAATTACAACAGCACTTATAAATGATAAATACCTTTGTCACGATAAACAAGACAAGATAAATTTACTGATATCGGACCCAGCTCGAAATATGAGATGATTGCATTCACATTATACACTCGACTTTATGTATTTTTGAACATAAATCTATAATGCTGTTTACAGTAACTCTATTGTTCTTGGGGAGTGAACTGGTTTTATAGTCTTCACGAAAACCTCGAGCTTACGTCTCGTAGGCACATACTCGAACACACACTCACATACAGACAGACATAGACATACACACAGACACAGTCACAGACACACACGCATGTGTATATATATATAGATAGAGAGAGAGAGAGAGAGAGAGAGAGAGAAATTACATGGATACAGTTATATATATATATATATATATATATAACTACACGTATGTATAAATACAGATTGTAAACGTATACACACACACACAAACAGACACCGACCATACACGCACATATATAAGACACACACTCACACATATATACACACACACAGAGCATACTCGAACACACTCCATAGTCGTGTGAATAGAAATACGAGCCACTGAAGTAACATGTACGCGGATAGAAAGTTAGATCTCTCATCAAATACATATTAAATTCACAGACTGTTCCTGTCCGAACTACTGGAACACTCATCGTCGAAAACGACGGAGGTCCAACTATATCAGTTCGTCTTATTTTACCTGGAAAATAGTGACTTACTGTGTTTCTCTAAATATTTCTATTCGTTTTGTTGTGATCTTTTATTTTTCATTTGCATAGAGGGTCATATAGGCGACGAATTGGCAGAGCCGTTAAGATAGAATGGTTTGCAGTATTCCTTGCGACTCTCTGCTTCCTTAGTTCAAATCCTGCTGAGGGCAACTTTACCTTTCATCCTTTCGAGGTCGATAAACAATTGTACCAGTCTAATACTGGGGTCGATTCTCCTCGGTTTTCTCACTTCCGTTCTCACACTATCTATTCTTTTCTGAAAAAAAAGCTGCTGTGTTCAAACCTGGAGAGCAGATGGGTTCCGTCAGATTTAAAGATGTCCAAGAAATACTGTATATCAATATGGCGCCCCAATGCCTCCCTCGGGAGTTACGGGACCATGCATACATATATCGCCGTATAAAACCACTAAGTAAACCAATGTGAATGCCAGCACGGATTATGTATACAATAGAAATGTCATTGTTACAACAGGGTAACCTGGTAGAGTTTTAAACATTCTGACAGCCTGGAATCTTAAAAATAATCGAAAATAAGAAAACAATTCATAACGTTATCCTGAAAGAAAATATCTTCTAATTAGACCTGAGACCACTACATTTAAGTAGAAGGACAGTAATGTCGGGGGTAGCGATGTCGAGTACGTTGATCTAGGATTTCAGTCGTACTCTATTTGTATTTTCTCCGGAAGGATGAAAGACGACGATGTCTTCAGCGAGATTTGAATTCAGAACGTAAAGGATCGTATCTAAACAATTTCTTTTAATTTGTCGATCAACTTTCGTCAAATCGGACCGAGGAAACAATGTTTCCGTTGGACTTTCCAGTTGACTATCTATCTGTCGCAACTCCAGGTAGAAGGTGCAACGTGAAATAAAATGTCTTCCTCACGGACATAACGCATTGTCTGGTCCAGGAATCGAACTGACAGCCTCACCATTGCGAATCCAGTTCTCCAATCAATCAGCCACACGTCTTCACTAAAGCCACCAATAAATATTAGTTTCTGATTTAGAGAGAAGGCCAATAACTTGGGGGGTGGGGCGGCAGATTCGATTAAATCGACCTCAATGTGTTATTGGTACTTTATTTGATCGACCCGCATAAAGATAAAAGGCAAAATTGACCTCCGCAGGATTTGAACTCTGGTCGTTAAAGCCCGTAAATACAACCGTAAATACAGGCACCAATTAGGAAAAATGGTGAAATAAACAGAGCAGATAACGAATTCTTTTATTCTAAAGAAAGAGTTGCAGTTTTAAATATGGAAAACATTCCATCAGTTAAGAATATAATTATTACCATTTGCTGTCGTGGAGCATTTCACTTGACAAAGATTGGAATTCGGATAACACAGATGAAAAAAAGTAAAAATAGCCTGGAATATAAAATGTCAACTATTTATATTTTCTGTTTGTTTTACAGACTGCTTACTTTTTTTTTATCTTGGTTGCATTGCTATCAGAAAATTTCGATCTATAAGGAACTTTTTTTTTTTTCCTGGCAGAGAACCTCCAAATAAATCTGTTTACTCTACAAAAATATATGCTTTAACACGCATCGTATGTATTATAGAAAACCCATATAATACTTGACTAAGTAAATCATTAAAAAATTGATAGAGAGAATTACATATATATATGTGTGTGTGTGTGTGTGTGTATGTAAAAGGTAAACACAAATAACAACACAATCGATACAGTATATGGAAGGAATGTATTAGGTTAACGCTTGAAATAGCAGGAAGAGGGTCTTAACTTTTCGGACGCTAATCCTTCAACGGAAGAAAGAATTATATATATATATAGAGAGAGAGAGAGAGAGAGAGAGAGAGAGAGAGAGAGAGAGAGAGAGAGAGAGTAAAAAGTGTAATAAAATATTACAAAATAAATAGAAACATAATGAAGCCGACCGTCATCTCAGACAAACAAAACTGTTTCTCCGCTTTTCTATGGTCCCAATTCCTGGTAGAAGCGTCACCACATTTCCCGTGATAGGAGGTAAGATTTTAGCTTAACGCAGAGACAGGGCCGGAAGAGATACCATAAATCCCCCAATACGGCTCTTAAACAATTCTGCCGATGCACTAACCCTGAACTGATGTTTCATTTGTCGAGGCACCCCGTCCCAAAAATAAAAGCGAAGTAGACAAAGGTTATTTTGAGTTCAGAGCGCCAGAAAAAATACGAAAATCTTTCACACAAGATTCTAAAAAAAATCTTCCAATTGAAATGAACAGAGTTGGATCTAATTATCTGTAAAAGGTTACTAACATAAAGTAGAGTAAAAGTTATGCTTATGTAATCAGATCATTTCATGTTACGTACAAAGATATAAAGAACCCATCTCATCTCCAGGTCCTGAACACAGCCGATTACTTTCCGGGGGGAGAGGGAATGACAGAAAGGGAGCGAGAAAGAAATATAGAAGAATCGACCTCAGTACTGGGCTGGTATATTTCTTTACCAACCTCGAAAGAATGAAAGGCAAAGTTGACTTCGGTGTCGGGATTTCAACTAAGAGCGCAGAGAGCTGGAACAAATAACGGAATGCATTCCCTCTGTTCGACGTTCGAAAGATTCTCCGTTCTAAGTACATTAGAAGTGTGTGTGTATGTGTGTGTGCGTGTCCGTGTTTGTGTTTGTGTTTGTGTGTGTGTGCGCGTGTTTGTGTGTGTATGTGAGTTCCTGTTGTTTGTTCTCTCTATTATCTATATGACATTTACTGTTTAATCTGCAAGCCGTTGCCTTGAAATGTCCTTATGGCACCGAGATTTTGTACAAACGACACCTGCCGTTAAAACTAAATTCAGGCAGCATAGCAATGTTACTAAAGTAAATCATATATTGGCCAAAAGGGCTTAATTATAAATACAAATCAAAACTTATCTTTAAAATAGGGACTAAAAATATGATGAGATGTGCATCTAAAATAAACGGTTGAAAATAACAAATGGAACACAGTATGGTGGATGGAGTAAGGAGCTCGCTTCGCAATCATAATGTCCCGGGTTCAATCCCACAGTGCGGCATCTTAACATAAGCCTTGGTTCCATCCATGCCTATTGAGTAAAAATAGAGAGATGAAATCTGTTTTGAAACCCGTCTTTTGTACAGTCTATGTGATTTAAAAAAGAAAAAAACAGCCTTAATACAATTTAAAGTTCGGAGCTGCATCTATCTGGTCGTATTTAAGCTGGCGTTTTTAAAAAGAAGGGGTTTCAATCTGAAATATAAAGGACCTACAAAGAACTACAATGTAATATACCAGCATCATTGTTATATGTTTAACATTTAATGTCTAATTCACATTGTGGCAGCTTTCAAATAAATAACTATTGTCTCTGACTTTCTAACATTTAGTTTAAGACGATAGTATGTGATGTGAATGAAATTGGTTGCTATATCTAACAGGTGGAGAGACCAGAGTTTCTCGGCTTGGCTCATGTAATTTCCGCGGGAATCCTTTGCGGTCTAGTCCACGGGACGCAGCCCCTTTACCGCCGCGCCCTAGGCCCAGGGCCCAATCATCCTACCCCTCCCAATATTCTGTGACACTAGAGCTCTTGACATTCCCTCCCTTTTCCGTTTTTTAAAACTTTTTTTTAATATTTTCCTATTTTACATTCCATCTTTTCTTCTCAATCTAAATGTTCGGGTTTTTTTTTTCATTTCCTATTAAACTGTATTTACATGATATATCCCATAAATAAATTATAATATCATTGTCATGTTGTTACAAAGTCAGTCCTAATCAAGCAAAGCTATGGTTATAGTCTTCCAGCCGTGACGATCCTGTCGATTTAGAGATATCTCGACGACTACATTATCAAATGTGTCGTTTCTGTATTTAAGACAGTAGACTGTAATGGAGGCAGAGTTGTTTGCTATTTCTAGCAGGTTGAGCGACCAAACAGAGCCTCTCTCATTAACGGTATAAACAGATCCATGTATATAATTAGTTAGTGTATAATTTATTAGCTCATAATTAATTAGCGAGTTGATTATTGCAGCTTTGTAGAAATATCCTCTCATGGGGTCGTACAGATGAGAACCAACAGCCAACTGTTATTACAGAACAAGACACAACAAAAACCGTAGCACGTCTATTACATTCCAAATTAGTTGAACTGTCACAATTTATCTCAAGAATAATTAATTCGTCACTAATTAGTATTAAATTGTTGAGCCACTAATTAGCAAAATGTAATAATTAAGACCGTTAACTCGTCTTCTAAAGATATACAGAACATCTACTAATGCAACCAAATTAATCACGCAATCGATGACTTTACTGTCATAAACACATCGTTTTCCTGTTTCAGATATTGATAGTGAAGACACATAATGAAGTTAATATATCTGTTTAAATATTGACAGTGCTAAGATTATATATGTCTGTCTAAATACGTATACATCCACACGTTCGTATATATGTATGTGTATATATATATATATATATATATATATATATGAAAAAGTTTGTCCTCATCAGTGGCCGTCCAACCGTCGTAGGCATTTCGTCGCATTAAAGGCCATATACCTCAGGTTGGTGCGAGCAACGGCTAAAAAGAGTTGCAACCTGAGGTATATGGCCTTTAATGCGACGAAATGCCTACGACGGTTGGAAGGCCACTGATGAGGACAAACTTTTTCATATGTAACCCATTTGCAGCGCCGCAGCTCCATTATTATCATATATATATATATATATATATATATATATATATGTGTGGGGGGAGGGTATGTAGGTATGGAATGTAAGAGGTAAACAGAAATAACAACACAATCGGTACAGTATATGTAAGGAATATATTAGGTTAACGCTTGATATAGCAGGAAGAGGGTCTTAACGTTTCGGACGCTAGTTCTTCATCAGAAGAAAGCATGAGAAATAAGATAGATTGAAGGGACGGGCGGGGTGGAATTGGAGAAAATGTCTTTAGATAAAAATAGCAGGTCCATTCGTGTCGACATATCCAGTTATGAGAAAATATGTGAGTGTATAGACATGTATACAAATATATATAATTGTTTCTACTTTAGGCACAAGGCCAGCAATTACCCAGTGCATTACTGGTACTTTATTTTATCGACCCCGTAAGGATGAAAGGCAAAGTAAACCTCGGCGGGATTCGAACTCAGATCGTAAAGGGACCTAACCATGCTGGAAAGCTTGGCGTCCGACCCTCCACCGATACTGCCAATCCACCGCCCTGTATACAAATATATATAATATTATTCTATTATGTGTTCCAGCCAACAGGCTAAGGCCCTGCTGGGGCACTGCCACTCCTATATAACATTATATATATATATATATATATATATATATATATATATATATATATATATATATATAAATATATGTATATATAAATATATATAAATATATATATAAATATATGTAAAAGTTATATTTAATTTGTTGGTATACAACAAGCAAATAGTTTGATAACTGATATAAAGCACTCAACAAGTTATTGGAGTAAATATACAATATATTAATAAATGGAAACTATATTTATAAAACCATATTAAATTCATTATACATATTTCAAGGACACCAAAGCAAATTATGGTGCGCTTTCATCAGATAAAATATAATATAATATAATATAGATCAGTTTTATAAACAAATATTGATATACCCTTAAAAGAATGCGAACATGTCTGTTGGAAGCTCCCGGATAGTCTATCCGGGAACTTCCAACATATAATATATATATATATTATATATATATTATATATATATATATATAAGTATTGAAGTTTCCGTTGAAAATTGAAAAAGTCATAGGAGTGAAGAGTGCTCTATGTAAGTACCAGAGCAATATTTTATGTATAATAAACAATACAATTGCCTTGTCCGACGAACGAATGAGGACGTTTTTCGTATTCGTCTTATTCGGGAAACCTCTGGTAATGAGGTAATTATATTGTATTGTTTATATATATATATATATATATCATAAAATATATAAATCTGGACCTAGCTGTTGAACCGGCAAGAGCTTAACCGTCGGGGACCAGAATGTTTATAATATCTCTCGTCAAACTCGCCAGAAATGAATTGTTGACTTGATATGTTTCCTCTTTTTACGTTGCTTCACCCTTTGTGTCAGTTTACATTTTTTCTCTCTCTCCCCCCTTTTTTATCCAGATAACTTATTTTTAGTTATTGTTCGCCCTAGGTTGAGATATCTTGTCTCTAACGCGAAGAAATACCTATGATTCCTAGCAGACAACTGGCGATGGATATCACTCTCTTTCGTCCGTAACTTTTATGTTCAGTTACCTCCCTTTACGATCTGAGTTCAAATCCCGCCGAGGTTGACTTTGCCTTTCATCCTTATGGGGTCGATAAAATAAAGTACCAGTAATGCACTGGGTAATTGCTGGCCTTGTGCCTAAAGTAGAAACAATTATATGTATGTATACATTGGCAGTATCGGTAGAGAGTCGGACACCACGCTTTGAAGCATTGAGTTACGTCCCTTTACGGTATGAGTTCAAATCCTGCCGAGGTTAACTTTGCCTTTCATCCTTCCGGGGTCGATAAAATAAAGTACCAGTAATACACTGGGTAATTGCTGGCCTTGTGCCAAAAGTAGAAACAATTATATGTATGTATGTATGGTGGGGTGTACTAATGATAAAAAGAGATTGTTATAGTATATTAAGAGAGAGAGGGGGAGAGGAAGCAGGCAGTGAGGAGAGGGGGAAAGTGTAAGAGATGTTTGAAACACAGCATGGGTTTTGGTATATAATAGGAGACGGGGGTAGAAGGGAGAGGAAGAGAGGGGGAAGCAAACTAGGGCCAATATGGCCGCAGATGATAACGACGAAGTGAATGTCCACCTTGTCTGGTGAACTAATGACTCGGGTGCAGACTTGGACCACCCCAGGTCTCGTGTCTTTGTCATCTACATAGAGAGGAGTAGGAGGAGAGGGAGAGCAGGGAGATGAGGGGGAGCAGTGAGATGAGGGGGAGTGGGGTAGGAGATTAGGGAGAACAAGGAGAGAGAGAAGAGGGAGAGTAGAATAAGAGGTGATGGAGAGAGGGAGAGAGGGGTAGGAGATGAGGCAGAGAGGGAGAGAGGGGTAGGAGATGAGGCAGAGAGGGAGAAATGGAGGGGGTAGGAGATGAGAGAGAAAGGGTGAGAGATGGAGGAGTGAAGGGGAAAAAGAGAGAGAAGAGAGAGAGAGAAGAGAGGGAGAGAGAGAAGAGAGGGGGGATAATATAGAGAGGGTGGATAAGATAGAGATGGGGGAGGAGAGAGAAGGAGAGAGGGAGAGAGAAGAACAGAGAGAGAGGTAGAGAGGGAGAGAGAAGAAGGGAGGAGAGCAGGACTGTACCTTTCTCTTGACCAGATTTAGTTGTGTGTGTGTGTGTGTCTGTGTGTAGGTGAGTCTCTGCGTGTGCCTATGTATGTGTTTGTGAGCCGACGTGTGTGTGTGTACGTGTGTGTAGGTCAGTCTCTGCGTGTGCCTATGTATGTGTTTATGAGTCGACGTGTGTGTGTGTGTGAGTGTACGTGTGTGTGTGAACGTGTGCGTGTGAGTGTGTGTATATGTAGGTGAGCCGACGCGTGTGTTTGTAATGTGTGTGTACGTCTGAATGTGTGAACGTATGCGTATGTGAGTGTATGTGTATATGTGAGTGTTGGTACGTGTTAGCGTGTGTATGTACGTGTGTGTGTATTTGTTAGTGTGTGTGTATATGTGAGTGTTTGTGTGCGTCTGAGTGTATATGTGCGGTTGGATGTGTATGTGTGTTAGGTAAGAAGCAAGTATTATCTTAACAAAAATGTATGTATGTGTGTGTATGCATATATGTATGTGTCTGTACTTGTGAGTGTGTGTGTGGTCGGATCAATCCATTAATGTGTCATTGCTAAAGGGCTGTATATTTTCACATTGTATATATATATATATATATACATATATATATATATTCAATTATCTATACAGTTATGAGATATATACATATATATTCAATTATCTATACAGATATGATATATATACATATATAATCAAACATATATTTGTGTATGTATATTTATGTATACATATATGTATGTATACATGTATATTTATATGCACGTGTATATATTATATATATATATATATACATTGCACTCATATTTTCCAGGATGATTATAATGTATTTAGTTACCATTGTTGGACAATTCGAGTGAAATTTCACTTTCCCCATTTTTATTTCTCTCATCTCCAATTCCAAAGTGCTCTCACTAGTTTTAATTCATCCAAATCAGGGGCAGCCAGCCAGAGAGATAGAGTAAAGTATGCCTATGTGTGTGTGCTTGATTCTATCCCTCTCTATTTCGCATTTGCCCTCCCTCTTATTTCCTTATCTTCATCATCATCATCTTTTTCTTCTAGTCCTCTCCGTTTTTCAGTATTCTTTACGGTT
>OZ024756.1:6549820-6554820 GCA_964016885.1 Eledone cirrhosa
ATACTATTATATTTTCACAGTAAGTCTTTGCCTTACATAATATCTCACATAATATCGAATCTATGAGATTTTCATATTATTTATTTTGAGAATAATCATAAATATGAGTAACCGGTTACAGCCAGTTTGAACAGAAAGAGGTGAGAGAACTCTGGTCGGATACGGCCAATTTAAATGCTAAAGGGTTAAGAGTATCCGTGACACTTACATACACAATTTCATGATGATGCTGCTTAATCCACTGACTGAAAAACGCTGAATCATTCATCGTGGAAAGCGACGGAGATTTATACGTGTCTGTGGAATACTCAGCCACTTACATACACAATTTCATGATGATGCTGCTTAATCCACTAACATGAAAAACACTGAAGCACTCATCGTGGAAAGCGACGGAGATTTATACGTGTCTGTGGAATACTCAGCCACTTATATATAAATGTCATGATGATGCTGCTTAATCCACTGACTGAAAAACACTGAAGAATTCATAGTGGAAACTGACGGAGATCCCTGCCATTCCATCCTGTTATTCAATACTCAGTGTTCGTTATACCATGACACAGATGCAGTAATTGAGGCAGACAAAATTAGCTTAGTTAATGTAGCAAAGCAAGTTTAGATAAATTGCTTCATAATATCTCTAACATTGCTTTCTCATCTGGTCTACAGATACACCAGATTAGATTTGACTTGAACTATTGTTGTTGATAACATCTATTATATACGTAATATATATTTGTACATATATATAACATATATACATATTTGTATATATATATATATAACATGTATATATATATGTGTATATATAGATAACATATATATATATATTTGTATATATATATAACATATATATATAAGATGTTTGTTTATCTAGCTCTATATCTCACTATTCAAAGTTCAGCTGATTTATCTCTATATTTATCTATCAATATATACATCTATTTATCTATCTACAAAATATATCTATAAATTTATCTATCAATTTATCTACCTATTTATTTATCTATCTATCTTTTCCCCTCTGCTTATCGTTGTCTGTGCATAACACAAACACACACACATATATATATATATATAACACACACATATATATATATATGTATATACATACATGCACATACACACATACGCACACACATATATATATATATATACATACATAAACGTATATACATACACACATACATACATATATTCATATATATATATATATATACATAAACATATATACATACACACATACAAACGTATATATATATATGTATATACGTTTGTATGTGTGTATGTATATATGTTTGTATTTGTGTATGTATATATATTTATGTATGCATGTATATACATATATATATACATAAACATATATACATACACACATACAAACGTATATATATATATGTATATACGTTTGTATGTGTGTATGTATATATGTTTGTATGTGTGTATGTATATATGTGTATGTATGTATGTATATACATATATATATATATATATATATGTATACACACACACATACATACATACCTGAACATACGCAGACTGTTACGCAGACTTCATTTCAATAGAATCAACTATAATCCAATGTTATATATATATAATAATTACAACTTATATTAATGTCCAGTAGTGAAGCTAGCTCCTATTATAGGGTTCTCTGTAGGTGATGCAATATTTCACTTATAAATAATTACAACTTATATTAATGTCCAGTAGTGAAGCTAGCTCCTATTATAGGGTTCTCTATAGGTGATGCAATATTTCACTTATACATAATTTATCTTTCAAGACATTCACTGATCATTGCAATAAATTATTTCTAAAATGTTCCAAGTTGAGAAATATATTTCTTTGTTCCTTATATGAGGTCTTAAAACCAAATGGAATTATTGTAGGGTCCTTACTGATATAGTTCTATGGGTCCTTACTGATATTGTTCGAGGGGTCTTACTGATATTGTTCGAGGTGTCTTACTGATATTATTCGAGGGGTCCTTACTGATATTGTTCCAGGGGTCTTACTGATATTGTTCGAGGGGTCTTTACTGATATTGTTCGAGGGGTCTTTACTGATATTGTTCGAGGGGTCTTTACTGATATTGTTTGAGGGGCCCTTACTGATATTGTTTGAGGGTCCCTTACTGATATTGTTCGAGGGGTCTTTACTGATATTGTTCGAGAGGTCTTTACTGATATTGTTTGAGGGGCCCTTACTGATATTGTTCCAGGGGTCTTACTGATATTGTTCGAGGGGTCTTTACTGATATTGTTCGAGGGGTCTTACTGATATTGTTCGAGGGGTCTTACTGATATTGTTCTAGGGGTCTTACTGATATTGTTCGAGGGGAATTACTGATATTGTTCGAGGGGTCTTACTGATATTGTTCGAGGGGTCTTACTGATATTATTCGAGGGTCTTACTGACATTGTTCGAACAAGTAGTGGGTACAAGAATTAACATAATGTCGAATATATGAGATGTTGATATTATTTATTTTGAGAACAATAGCTTAACATAAGTATGATTAACCGGTAGCAGCCAGTTTGAACGTCCTTTTTATATCTAAACACGCCAAGAGAATTTTTCGACGTTTCATGAGCAGGGCTGTTCTGTGGATTACAACAACTGAGGGTGGTGTTGGTGCAAGTTTAGTATATATAGGGTGTAATGGATGCGACATATATTATACGAGAATTGTACGATAATTCAAATTCAAGTTAAAGTTAAAATTAAAAGCACAGAGTGGAATACATGCGACAGATAATACAAGAGAATAGTCCAATAATTAGTGAGTCAATGAGAAAGCGGTATTCAAGCGTGTAGAGATTGTACATGCGTTAGTCATATATTTGGGATGCAAACAAGCAAACATATTAGCCATATATGAGTACTGTATGGCAAGGTATTACATAAAAATGTCCAAGCTCTTAAACGTGTTATGGAGGATATAGATCAATATTTTCTGTATAGTTCAAATTTGTATGTGTGTAGAGTATGAGAGTTATTGATTTCTCATCCATTACATATGTTAAGTTATGTTTTAGTTAATGTTTGTAATGAATGTTTTAAGTTAGTTATAGTAATTGTTTCTACTTTTTGGCACAAGGCCAGCAATTACCCAGTGCATTACTGGTACTTTATTTTATCGACCCCGTAAGGATGAAAGGCAAAGTTGATCGTAACTAGGTCATATTGTATTCATATTCCTGGATTATAGTTATACAACATCGAGATCTTTCAACGGTTTAATATCCGGAAGTGGATACGGAATTAAGGGGAGCTAATTCGTAAGGGCTCATTATAATAATTAAATTACTTGTTCTAATAGACAATATAAATTGTCACAATTGAATCCATTATACTAAGTAATCATATATGCATAATATATTTGCTTGGTTGCATCCCAGATATATGACTAACGCATGTACAATCTCTACACGCTTGAATACCCCTTTCTCATTGCCTCTCTAATTATTGGACTATTCTCTTGTATTATCTGTCGCATGTATTCCACTCTGTGCTTTTAATTTTAACTTTAACTTGAATTTGAATTATTGTACAATTCTCGTATAATATATGTCGCATCCATTACACCCTATATATACTAAACTGTTGTTCACAACATCAATATATATGTATCTATATGATTCTTCATTTAAATGTGAGGTTAATTATATGTACAAACATTGATAATGCTCCGATGACACCAAACTAAAATTTGGAAGAAACAATTGTCAGCGATTAAATGATTTAAACATAACTTTGATACTTGTGTAATCTATAATCTATATATATATATATATATATATATATATATAGAGATTTTGAGTTTATGTTGGTTGTATACCAACACCTCAGTATGCAGGATGGAGCACTCGACGAAGTGCGCAGGTTGGTTTGGTTACTCCGGAGTAGTGTAAAATAAAGTTAAATAAAAGTCAAATGATTAAAATTTAGCTTCGTTTATTACTGCTATATATATTTCAGTGACAGCCATCTTTGGCTGTGACCTCTTCAGGCAGTTTGAATTAGTATGGTATAGACAAGTACATATGTACTTGTCTGTACCATACTAATTCAAACTGCCTGAAGAGGTCACAGCCAAATGTACTTGTCTATACCATACTAATTCAAACTGCCTGAAGAGGTCACAGCCAAAGATGGCTGTCACTGAAATATATATAGCAGTAATAAACGAAGCTAAATTTTAATCATTTGACTTTTATTTAACTTTATTTTATATATATATATATATATATTAGAAAGGGAAGTAAGATTCTATTACAAAACAGTTGATAGAGAGAAAAGGTGAGATTGGAAATAACACTGACAATATATTTTAGGGTCTGTTTTTTTCTTTCTTTTCTTTGATTCGTCAAAGTGACATTATTGAAAAGATGACATTATTGAAAAAACGAGCGGGACAATTCTTTTAAAAAAGAGTTGCATAATGTATGTAAAGTATATAAAGTATATAAAGTATTACTGGTTTCGATGTATTAGTAAAATTCATCAAATGTTGTGATTTACAATTTAAAAGTATTAATAAGGATGATTTAAAACTAAAAATTAAAGATTTAAAATTAAGTTTTGAGGTACGATTTTACATCTTCCTTGTTGAGGAGAAGACTACAACATTAACACGAACAGTGTAAGGGACTAACTATAACGACTTGTTACCTTTGCCATAACGTAAGGTGGTGGTGGTGGGGTGACGGTAGTGGTAGGGTGATGCTAGTGGTAGTTGTAAGGTGGTGGTGGTAGTGGGGTGATGGTAGTGGTATTTGTAAAATGGTGGTGGTGGGGTGATGGTAGTGGTAGTTGTAAGGTAGTGGTGGTGTCATGACGGTGTAGTGATGGCGGTGGGGGTGATGGTAGTGGTAGTTGTGATGATGATGGTGGCAGAAGTATTAGAAATAGCAGCAGAAACACAGCAGCAGCATCTGCAATGGCAGCAAACAGGTGGGTGTATACAGAAGAGGGAGAGGGGTGCGAAGAAG
>OZ024756.1:6559820-6569820 GCA_964016885.1 Eledone cirrhosa
GCACAGTACCTTTGAAATATATATAATAAAGTATATATTTTGATTATGCGAATGTTTTTCATTTGTTAACATTTTGAATAATATATATATATATATATATAAAATATATATATATATATATATGAGTGTGTGTGTATATGCATATCGTACTGAATGACGCGCGTTTCACCGGACGGATTTTGAACCCGAGTATGGCTGCGGTGATGACGGAAGTATATATGAGCTGACTGGATTCTGCGCAGCAGAACGGTTTGCTAATCCGGTCTGGAATTAACTCTAAATCGAACTCCTCTTTTGCTCTACCAACTACGGATATAACCTCCTGGTGTTTTTCCTACTATATATATAGAGGCAGGAGAGTGTTGAAGGAAACTGAGGCTACACAATAGCAACAACAACAGTGTTATAATGGTAACACAGCGTGTTCAGAATAATAATAATTGTTTCTACTTTGGGCACAAGGCCAGCAATTTCCCAGTACATTACTGGTACTTTATTTTATTGACTCCGTAAGGATGAAAGGCAAAGTTAACCTCGACGGGATTTGAACTCAGATCATAAAGAGCCGTAACTCTATGCTTCAAACCATGGCGTCCGACCCTCTACCGATACTGCCAATCCACCGCCCTTATATAATAATAATTGTTTCTACTTTTGGCATTTGAAATTGAGAAAGTGTGGCATCTTAAGCCCTGCACAATACCAGTGGTAGTTGGTACACATGGAATGATACAAACAGGAATAGAAAAATATTTGGACTGGATACATGGTAATCCATCTCTGCATGCGATTCAGAAATTAGTACTGACCGTTACTGTTCATGTTCTGAGAAGGACAGCATTATCAATTTAAAAACCTTGCAAAGACATTTACTGTTCTTCTGTGACCTTGAGGCATCATTTGTGTGACAATTGATTGTAAAATGTATGTATGATCAAATTTTGCCTCAGGTGTCAGGTTGACACTCGGCATTATATGGGAAAGAAGCAGATTTCAAAGGAAGTTTCGAAGAAGAAGAAGAAAAAGAAGAAAAGGGAGAAAACGAAGAAAAAGAAAAAGAAAAGGAAAAAGAAGAAGAAAAAGAAGACGAAAAAAAAAAGAAGAAAAAGAAGAAAAAGAAGAAAAAGAAAAAGAAAAAGAAAAAGAAGAAAAAGAAAAAGAAGAAAAAGAAGAAAAAGAAGAAAAAAAAGAAGAAAGAAAAAAAGAAAAAAAAGAAAAAGAAGAAAAAGAAGAAAAAGAAAAAGAAGAAAAAGAAGAAAAAGAAGAAAAAGAAGAAGTAGAAGAAGAAGAAGAAAAAGAAGAAAAAGAAGAAGATTCCCTGAAGAATGTGGTAAGTATATTTGATGTGAAACATATTTCACTGCCAATCAGTGTCTCTCCTTGTGGAAATCAAAATAACTAAAACATCATTAATTGGTTTGTGTGAAAGTGAAAGCAGAATTGTAACATCTCATTCTCCTCTCCACTTTCACTCTCCTCTCCCTCTCTTGCTCACGCTTCCTTGCTCTCTCTCTCTCTCTCTTCTTGTCTCTCCCTATTGTTCTCTCTCCCTCTCTCTCACCTTAGCTCACTCTCTCTGTGTCTCTCCCTCTCTCTCTCTATTCTTATCTCTCTCTTCTTGTCTCTCCCTCTTGCTGTCTCTCTCCCTTGCTTACACTCACTCCCCCCTCTCTCTCTCGCTAGCCCTCCTTCTCTCTCTTCCCTCCCCTTCCCCTCTTTTTCTCTCTCCTGGGGACTGCTACGTTCCATATAGTTAGAGAAACTCTTACAAACTCTCCTCCTTGCTGACTCAAAACTGTCGGCTAGTGACCTAAACTTGGCACCAACCAAACTCTCCTTTTCTCGACGTAACCCATTCACTCTCTTTTATATCTGATATTTTACTTTTTTCTTTGTTATTATATGGGGGGTGGAGGTGGGGGTGTTATATTTTTGTTTGTTTTGTTCTTTTTTCGTAAAGGCTTCGTTCGTTTCGTTGGAAAATTAAAATTACTGTTAATAGGGCTGAAAATCATCCATAATGGAGAGACCCATCCAGCTGGGGTGAAGGGGATTGACATTGAAGTGTAAAAGACTGGATATGAAAGCAAATGAAAGAAAAGGGGAGAAAAATAAGGAATGGGGGGACGGAGGGTAGTGGGGAGTGGAGGAAGGAACAAGAATTGTAATAAGAAGTGAGAAAGGTGGGGGGTGTGGTGTCGGTAGGGGGTGGGTTGTGGCTGTAGGTCGTGGAGAAGGTAGGAGTGGGGTGGTGTCGGTATAGGGTGGGGCATAGGGTGCGGGAAAGAATGCCTGGTGTTCTTTCTCTCTTGTGTTTCTTCTGTATGGCGATAAGTGGTTATCTACTGGGGTGACGAAAGGACAGCAAGGTGAAGGAAAGCTATGGTGACAGACTACAGAATGTCACACACACACACACATATAAATATATAAATACACACATATATATACATGCGTGCGTACGCATAGACATATATATATATATATTAATTCAAAATATTAATAAATATAGACATTCAACGTAATCAAAATATATTTTATTATATATATTTCGGAGGTACTGTGGTGTTTTTTTTTCAGTACGTCCTCATCAGATAAAATATATAAATTGATGTATGACATACCTCAACTGTGCTGATGGTTCAATTCCAGTCTTGGCAGTTATATATATATATATATATATATATATATATATATATATATATATATATATATATATATATATATATATATGTATGTATGTATGTATGTATGTATGTATGTATGTATAATAATATATATATATATATATATATATATATATGTATGTATGTATGTATGTATAATAATATATATATATATATATATATATATATATGTATGTATGTATGTATAATAATATATATATATATATATATATATATATAACCAAAGATTGATATGGTTCATTGACTACTCAATGAATATAGTTTTACAATAGATTAAAAGCACTCTACAATGAAATTTTCTGGAGTTATTAATATTATTCAGAATATTAATAAATGAAGACATTCATATAATCAAAATATATGTTTTATTATATATATTTCGAAGGTACTGTGTTGTTTTTTAAGTACGTCCTCGTCAGATAAAATACATGAATTGATGTATGACATACCTCAACGGTCTTGATAGTTCAATTCCAGTATTGGCAGTGATTTATTACAACAAATCTCAACATTTATACACCACAAATAATAACATGATAAACTTAAATTTAAAGAAGAAGAGGATGTGGAGCGAGATATGGGTATAAGGAGGGGTGAATATGAGGAGATGCGAGAACAAATAAAATAAATAAATACATACATACATAAATATTTAAATGAGTAAATATATATATTAGGGAAGAAATATATAAATATTGCATCTTAGGGAAGAAATATATAATATATTGCACCTTCGAAGGCAGACATTGGAATAATTAGTAAAAACCTAATAGATAGGATGTTGCCAATGTTAAAATTGAGGTCAAAGCTAAACCTATGGAAGGGCATTACTGAAGTCATAGATTGGTTCAATAATATCGAAAATAAGAAAAATCATAAATTCATTCAAATGGACATAACGAGTTATTACTCCTCAATAACCCCTAAACTACTAAATAAGGCGCTTTCATATGGATATAAACACACGGATCAATCTAGTGACGAGATTAATATTATTTTAACAGCAAGGCGAACATTGATAGAATGTAATAATGATCTTTGGACTAGATCTGATATGCATAAAAACTTTGACATTACTATGGGCTCGTCTGATTCGGCGCAAGTTACCGATCTTGTGGGAATTTTCATCCTTAATATGATAACTAGAAAACTGCCGGAGATTACCGGTGGTTTATATAGAGACGACATATTATTTACTGTGGTTAAACATAATAATAGTGAATTAAATAGAGTAAAGAAAGTAATTATAGAATTCTTTAAACATTATGACCTGAAATTAGAAGTAGAAAATAACAATATAATAGTGAATTTTTTTAGACGTAACTCTTAATTTGAACTCAGGGCTCTATTACACCTTCCATAAACTCAATGAAAACTTAAATTATGTTAGTTTTTATTCTAAACATCCTAAAAGAGTTAAGAAGGCAAAAGTCAACAGTGTCCAACAACGAATATCCAGGCTATCTGCGAATAGATCCATATTTAATAGTAAAGCTGTATATTATAACGAAGCGTTACATAAAGCAGGATATAAAAATAATATTGAGTATATGGAAAAAAATAATATTAATTATAATCGCAGTAAACATAATAATAATAATAGAAATGACTGTAAAAACAACAACTTGAGGAATAAATCGTGGAAAAAATAAGGACTAGATCTATTAAAACACCTTTAGCACATTTATTTTTAAAGCCTGGGATAAATGTTTCCCTATATCACATAAGTATTACTCTATCTTCAATAGACACACAGTTAAACTCTTATTCAACAACTATGAATATTGCTAAAAAAATAGCAAAAATAAATCTTAATTTGAACCAACATATAATTAGCGATAATAACAATAATAATAATAATAATACATTAGTTAATTGGAATAACAATAATAATAGTTTAAATACGAATAATAGTAGAACACCTCTAAATAATAGTAATAATACGAATAATATAAATTATAGAAATTACATAGAGATGAATTGTAACTGTAGAAGGAAATCTGAAGGAAATCCCTTACAAAATAACTGCTTTGACAAGAATAGAGTGTACAAATGTACCATTAAGACAAATAATAATAATAATACATATAACTACATTGGTGCCACTTCATCTAAGTTTAAATACCGCTTTTACAATCATAAGCATTTTTTTTCTAATCTAGATAACAAATTTCAACATGACTCTCACAATTTATATGGTCTTTGAAGATAAACATATCAAATACTCAATTTCTTGGAGTAAATTAAAGCAATCTGATTCCTACCAGAACGCATCTATTTAACCAAATTGCATTCTTTGCAATCTAGAGACTCTATTGATAATTACAAATTATGACAATTTAATTAATAAGAAAAATGAGTTATTTAGCAGCTGTCAACATAAGTCTGGTAGGACTTTCCAAGCATTATACAAATTTCGAAAAAATATTGATTATTAATATTTTTTTTTTTTAAATTAGTTATATAACTTTTTGCCTTACCGAAAAAAAAATTTTTTGTCGTTTTTATCTAGTAAATTAATCTCATTATGAGTCTCAGTATCCTTTGTTTGGATTTAGAAAGGTAATTGTTTAAGTATAAATTTCTTGATTTGTGGTTTGAAATATCTTCTGGTTTCAAAGTACTTAAAAGTTTTAAATATTCACATATGATGAACGAGTTATCTTCCTTTGTTTACATTCTTCGTAAATAATTTTGTTCTGTCTAAATAGCTTGCTAAATTATATTTAACATGAATTATGCAGTTTAATAATATATGAAAATCCTTAAAGGGAAACTATATATAATAATAAGTAATTACTGAAGTAAATATGAAATAATAAAACATTTGAGAGAAAATATAACTGCAACTTAAACCTGTAATTAAATGACAATCAATGATTCTATAAAGAAAATAGAATAACTCAGATAATAAATGATCTTAATATAAAAATATATATATATACTGATGGTGATATATGCATGTGTTTTAATAAATATCCTAATACACATAATTATTTAATTATGCTTTAAAGATAAAAATGTTTTTAAAAGTTTTAACAAAATATTTGGTGAATGTGTTACTTATTTAAACTATGTATCTGATGGCTATAGAAAATAATTTTATTTGTTTAATTTTGATATAATATATAAGTATAATTAGCTTAAACATAACCAAATAAAAAATATATTAACATTTTCATCTTATTTAATTGGTTGCCTCTATTTGACTTAATATTTGAAAACAACGGTATTTCTATCTACCCCCTCATTCCTTTCTTTTTGTCGTTATTTCTTTTCTTCTCTTTCTTCCTTTTTTTATTTTTATATACTTCTTCCTTAATACTCATTTAAATATTTATGTATGTATTTATTTATTTTATTTGTTCTTGCATCTCCTCATAGTCACCCCCTCCTTATACCCATATCTCGCTCCACATCCTCTTCTTTAAATTTAAGTTTATCATGTTATTATTTGTGGTGTATAAATGTTGAGATTTGTTGTAATAAATCACTGCCAATACTGGAATTGAACATCATGACCGTTGAGGTATGTCATACATCAATTCATGTATGTTATCTGACGAGGACGTACTTAAAAAACAACACAGTACCTTCGAAATATATATAATAAAACATATTTTAATTAAGTGAATGTCTTCATTTATTGATATTCTGAATAATATTAATAACTGTAGAAAATTTCATTGTAGAGTGCTTTTAATCTATTGTAAAACTATATTCATTGAGTAATCAATGAACCATATTAATCTGTCATTATATATATATATATAATGGCGGTGGATTGGCAGTATCGGTAGAGGGTCGGACGCCATGCTTTGATGCATAGAGTTACGGCCCTTGCTATTCTGAGTTCAAATCCCGCCGAGGTTAACTTTGCCTTTCATCCTTACGGGGTCGATAAAATAAAGTACCAGTAATGTACTGGGTAATTTCTGGCCTTGTGCCAATAGTAGAAACAATTATATATATATATATATATATATATATATATATATATATATATATGCGCACAACACTGGACGGTTAGCTCCATATTCTCATAATTATGTATGAAATGGTGAATAGCTGATGTAGAGCATCAGAAAGACAGCAAAGAAAAGCAAGTTTCAAGTAATTATTTTAACCCTCACATTATAAAGATTATATTTAGTCCTGTCGACTCGTACCTAATCCTTACAGAAAAGGGACTGAGAACATCATTATATATCTACCTTGTTAATCCTTAATTGCTGAAGATAACGATAGAATAATGGATATCTTTCTTTGTTTATTTCATTATTTATTTATTTAAGGTGGATTGGCAGTATCGGTAGAGGGTCGGACGCCATGCTTTCCAGCATAGTTACGTCCCTTTACGATCTGAGTTCAAATCCCGCCGAGGTTGACTTTGCCTTTCCTCCTTTCGGGGTCGATAAAATAAAGTACCAGTAATGCACTGGGTAATTGCTGGCCTTGTGCCTAAAGTTGAAACAATTATTTATTTATTTAAGAGAGATAGATAGATAGATAGAAAGAAAGATAGATAGATAGACATGCAGACAGGCAGACAGACAGGTAGATGGGGCCAGAAAGGGCCTCATATCGTCTATGGGGCAGGGGATGTGAGATGAGGTTTGGAAAGACAGCAGAAAGGGCCTCATGTTGTCTATGGAGCTGGGAAAGTGAGATACGGTTTGTAAAGATGACAGAAAGGGCCTCATATTGTCTATGGGGCAGGGAAAGTGAGATAAAATAGAAACCAGAAGGACAAGAGCGGTAATGTTTGGCTACCTTTGCCGACCTACTGATGGGAGCGTGTAAGGTTAAGGGTGAAACACTCAATGAATGTACGCCACCCTCTGATGACATCAACACCTTTTGACCAATGATATGTTAACCGAACATCATTGAATGTTAGACTTCTTCTTTAAGATGTAATTATGACTTGATAATGTTATGGTTAACAATCTCTTTAAATCCTTTTACTCCGCTCTCCTTCTTAATCTGTTCACCATTCCATATTCCATTTTCACACATACACTAATCTATATATATTTCGTTCTTTTCACGTTGTTGTTGTGGTTGTTGTGGTTATTTTCAAACGTAGATTTAAAACATCCAAATAATAACAATAAAAATAGTAATAAAATAAAAATGGTGGCTTTGCTAGTACAGTCGTTGTTGTTGTTGTCATTGTTGTTGTTGTCGTCGTCGTTGTTAAGGATGACGAAATAATGGATTTTATAAGGAACATACACAAGGGCTAAAGTTTAGAGTTGTCGACCTTGAGGCTAAGACATTGAAGAGCGGAATTACAGAACATGCGCCATATTTTTGTGACAATCAAGCAATGCTAAGAGAAAGGAACTTAGTTTTCCTATTATTATTATTATTATTATTATTATTATTATTATCAAGCATGTCCTACTCTATATCGTATTCTTCTTGTACTTCTCAACCTCACAAGCTGTATCAGCCACCATTTGTCACTCTTTCTTCTATCAACTCCGACACACACACACACACACACACACACACACACACACACACATATATATATATATATATATACACACACAGTATGTATATGCAGAGAGAGAAAGAGTAAGATATATATATAGAGATAGGTAGATAGATAGATAGATAGACAGATTTCCCTTTCATTTTCTCTCTAATTCATTCACTTTTCGTTTAAATAATCACACACGCTCTTCAACCCGCACATCTCTTTCATACACACACACACACACACACACATACATACCCACCCACTCACTCACTCTCACACACATACAGACGCACACACACACACATGTTCTCTCTCTCTCACGCATACCCCCCCCAAACACACACACATGTTCTCTCTCTTTCACGCATACCCCCCCCCCCCAAACACACAGACACAAAACTCTCTCTCTCTCTCTATCAATCTATCTCACACACACACACTCTCTCTCTCTATCACACACACTCTCTCTCTCTCTCTATCTATCTATCTCACACACACACACACACTCTTTCTCTCTCTATCTATCTCACACACTCTCTCTTCTCTCTCTCTATCACACACACACACTCTTTCTCTCTCTATCTATCACACACACACTCTCTCTCTTTCTCTCTATCTATCTATCACACACACACACTCTCTCTCTATATATATATCTATCTCACACACACACACACACACTCTCTCTCTCTATCTATCTCACACACACACACACTCTCTCTCTCTCTCTCACGCATAGATATACATACACACACACACAAACACTCTCTCTCTCTCCCACACACACATACACACACCCACTTTCTACATATCGAAGTGTGAGGTGGCCCCATATTTCCACTAGACACAGCATGGTGACTACTGCCGGGAGCCAGCCACATGTCAGGCCACCTTACTACATGAAATATTATCAACACTTTACACTAACACTAGAGTCACAGTGACAGCGTTTTAATGCATACATACATACACACACATACACACACATACACACATACACACACACGTACACTCATACACACTCACATACATACACACACATACACACACACACACACATACACACACACGTACACACTCACATACACACACACATATACACGCAACACTTTACACTAACACTAGAATCACAGTGACAGCGTTTTAATACTAACATACATACATACACACTTACACACACACACACATACACACATACACACACACGTACACTCATACACACTCACATACACACACACATATACACGCAACACTTTACACTAACACTAGAGTCACAGTGACAGCGTTTTAATGCATACATACATACATACACACTTACACACACACACATACACACATACACACACACGTACACTCATACACACTCACATACACACACACATATACACGCAACACTTTACACTAACACTAGAATCACAGTGACAGCGTTTTAATACTAACATACATACATACACATACACACACACACATACACACACATACACTCATACATATACACGCAACACTTTACACTAACACTAGAATCACAGTGACAGCGTTTTAATACTAACATACATACATACACACTTACACACACACACACACACACACACACTCACATAGACACTCACATACACACACACACATATACACGCAACGCTTTACACTAACACTAGAATCACAGTGACAACGTTTTAATACTAACATACATACACACACTTACACACACACAAACATACACACACACATACTCATACACACTCACATACACACACACACACATATACACGCACTCTAACACATACACGCGTACACATATTCTCACATATATACACACATACTT
>OZ024756.1:6574820-6617320 GCA_964016885.1 Eledone cirrhosa
TTATAAATATCAACTATAACAACAAGCCGCTTATTAGGATCACCCTGGAATGGATCTATTTACATAATAGTGGTTTCTGATTTAGACATAAGGCCAACGATTTTTTAGGAGGCATCGTCGATTAAATCGATCTGAGTGCATTACTGGTACTTTATTTTATCGACCCCGGATGGGTGAAAGGCAAAGTCAACCTCCGCGGGAATCCATTGACATAATAATAAAAATAATAAATAAATAATTGTTTCTACTTTAGGCACAAGGCCAGCAAATACCCAGTGTATTACTGGTACTTTATTTTATCGACCCCGTAAGGATGAAAGGCAAAGTTAACCTCGGCGGGATAAATAAATAAATAATGGTTTCTGATTTAGGTACAAGGCCAACAATTTGGTGGAGCGAAAAGTCAATTAAATCTACCCCTGTGCATTACTGGTACTTGATTTTATCGGCCCCGGAAAGGAGGAAAGGCAAAGCTAACCTCGGCGGGATTTGAACTCAGATAACCAGTTGATAACATTAAGCAGAGAATGTATACATAATAACCTGAGAGCTTGTAGGGTTCCAGTAATTTTGATAACAATAACCTCTGAGTGTAAGTTCAAGTATGAGCGTTAGTGTGTTAAAATATTTTCATGTGTTCAGGTTTGTTTGTTTATCGTGTGTGTGTGTGAGTTTGTCTGTATGTGAGTTTGTCTGTGTGTATGTGAGTGTGTATGTGTGTGTGTGTGTGTGAGTTTGTCTGTGCATGAGTTTGTCTGTGTGTATGTGAGTTTGTCTGTGTGTGTGCGTGAGTTTTTCTGTGTGTATGTGAGTCTGTCTGTGTGTGTATGAGTTTGTCTGTGTGTGTGTGAGTTTGTCTGTGTGTGTGTGAGATTGTCTGTGTGTGAGTCTGTCTGTGTGTGTGTGTGAGTTTGTGAGTGTGTGTCTTTTTGTGTGTGTGTGTCTGTATGTGTGTGTGTGAGTTTGTCAGTGTGTGTGAGTTTTTGAGTGTGTGTCTGTCTGTGTGCATGTGAGATTGTCTGTGTGTGAGTCTGTCTGTGTGTGTGTATGTATGGGTGTGTTAAAATATTTTCGTATGTTCAAGTTTCTGCGTATATTATGTGTTTGTGTGTGTGTGTGAGTGTAGATTAATGTGTAAATACGGTTACATTTATATATATGTATGTGTAATAATTTCAGTCCCTCCTCTCAAATCTGACATTACTGAACATGAAAAATGTGAAAATATAGAAAGAAGTAAATAAAAACACTCCTCCAAAACAAAGAACTTAAACAATCCACCCCACATACTCCACCCAACATACTCCACCCCCACTAAAACAACCTAACTCTACACCACACCACCTTTTCTAACCCGAATTCTCATTTCTATTCACACCCACGCCCAATTTTAAAGCTGGCAGTCACAAATACGTCTCTTTCTCTTTTGGGGTTTTTTTTTCTGTTGAAGCAACTGCATTTAACATTGTTTTAATGATAAGATTTTTAGTTAAGAAGAGAGAGAGAGAGAGAGAGAGACAGAGAGAGAGAGAGAGGGGTGGAGAGAGAGAGAGAGAGAGAGAGAGAGAGATCTGTCTGAGATTCTGCAGCTGTCTGGCCAGATTTTTGTTAATCTCTGCCAGAAGATTCTCTTTATTTCCGTTCAAGTTTCTTTCACTCCAGACATCCAATCAGACAATCAAGATTACTCTATAAGAAAAATGTTGTTGGAAAGCATTCCTTGGTCTTGGTGCAAACTAATAATGTAGCCACAATGCTAAGCACGAGTACACAAAAGCACTCATCTACAACATTACCAGCGACATGATATTAGCTTCACAAATATTACATACGAAGTGAAAGCCTGTGGCTTTGTTCTTTCGGCGTTTTTTTCTGTCACAATCCTAGAGTCATGGGTTCGATAGAAGGCAGCTCGTTATGTTCGTGAGCAAGACACGCCAAGTATTTCCTTCACGGCACAAATTCTAGTTGTTGTTACAGCTCACACCTATGCAGGTTTAGCTGGCCTCCTCCAAGGTATATCTCGTTGGAGGTGTCTTGGGTAATTTAATGATAGGGACCCCAGTCCTATCATCTCATTTCTACATCTGAGTGAACTGGAGCAACGTGAAATAAAATGTCTTGCTGAAGGAAACAAGACATCGCCCGGTCCGAGAATTGAACTCACAACCTTTCGATTGCAAGCCCAATGCTCTAACCACTAAGCCATGCACCTTAACAATTCTAATTAGTGTTTAACCATACAAAATAAGCGTGACTGAGGGGTTAGAGAATTGGCTTCACAATCTTGAGGTTGTGAGTTCAATTCCCGGACCTGGCGATGCGTTATGTCCTTGAGGAAGACACTTAATTTCACATTGCTCCTTCTACCTCGAGTTACGACCGATAGATAGTACTAGCAATTGGAAAGACCGATGGAAGCATTGTTTCCTCGGTCCAATTTGACGTAAGTCGATCGACTGTCGATATGTTTATATATGAGTCCCGTGTTTAATTAGAGGTAACCACAGTAAGGTACTCAATATATTATTATGAAAGAGTTCTAGTCCTGTAGAAAGCATTTCTATATTACATTTTGTAATATATATATACTAGCTGACGTACCCAGCTTCGACCGGGTAAACAAATGAATTGCTTTTATTATCTGTATTCATTTCGAGCAATTGTCAAAAAATGACACAATAATAAATATAAAAGATGTCCGTCAATGTAAAAAAAGGTCCCTATTTATTCCCTTCACAACTCTGTGTATGTTAGACTGACAGACAGACACAAAGACAGATAAAGTGCGTGGCGATTGTGGAACGCCGCACTTACACACACACATACACGCATGGAAACGCGCACACGCACGCAAACTTACACACACGCACACACATGTTGATAGATTTTACTTTCTGTGGAACGCTGCACGCACGCACACACATATAAACATACACACATAAACATACGCGCACGTACATACACACGCACACATGTTAATAATTAATTGCTTTCCTTCCCTTCTTATTTCCACACACATGTCTCTACACGGACACATATACATAGTGTATCCAACACAGCGTTCACTTTGCCTCTCTGTTTATTACTCTCCCCTCTCACTCCCTCGTTGGCATTATGCATATTAATTTAAGTTTGGCGTCGTTGAGGTGGCGGAGTCGTTTGAAACCTATGAACCAATGATAATCGAGGATTATGACACACGGAATACTGACATTGTTGAAATTAATATATAGATAAGTATGTTTCAACAGCTAACTCTAGCCAGGTTTGGAACCAGCTTCTGAAATGGCTAGAGCTCAGCCGTCGAGCTCCAGCTCTTTCTAATATAGTCATACTCAACTATCCCAAGTATCGGGTACTCTATTGAATAATGGTCTAACTAGTTTAAAACTGGTTTAATCTTGATGTGAGTGTACGTGTGTGTGGGTGTGAGCGTCTGTGGGAGGGTGGTGAGAGTGTGTGTGAGTGTGTGCGTGTGTTGTGTCTGAGTGTGTGAGTATCTGTGTGAGTGTGTTTGAGTGTGTGTGAATGTGAGTGTGTGTGAGTGTGTGTGTGAATGTTGTGTGTGAATGTGTGTGTGAGTGTGTGAGTGTAACTGTGTGTGTGTGGGTGTAACTGAGTGTGTGTGAGTGTGTGTGTGAGTGTGAGTGCGTGTGTGTGTGAGAGTGTGTGTATGTGAGTGTGTGAGTCTAACCTCCGAGTATGAGTGTTGCCGAACATTCTAAAACACTTCTCTTCAAAATAAACGTATAGTGAAACATATGGGGAGCCTTTAAGTAGTCGCCCAACGTCCTAGAAATAGCAGTCACATCCCTTTCATATTAGATCAGCCTATTGTTATTTACTAGAAATAGCAGCCACACCTCTTTCATATTAGATCAGCCTATTGTTATTACTAGAAATAGCAGTCACATCTCTTTCATATTAGATCAGCCTATAGTATTACTAGAAATAACAGTCACATCTATTTCATATTAGATCAGCCTATTGTTATTACTAGAAATAGCAGCCACATCCCTTTCATATTAGATCAGCCTATTGTTATTACTAGAAATAGCAGCCACATCCCTTTTATATTAGATCAGCCTATTGTTATTACTAGAAATAGCAGTCACATCCCTTTTATATTAGATCAGCCTATTGTTATTACTAGAAATAGCAGTCACACCCCTTTTATATTAGATAAGCCTATTATTAAAATGTCCAATTTGTCGGACGATAAAAAAAAGACACGATTTTATGTCGGCTTCAATGGCTTTGATGCACTTGATCAAAGAACGAACTAGGGCGAAATAACAACAACAACGGCACTACTACAACAACAACGACACCAACAACAACAAAACAAGAACACAGCAACAGCAGCAACAACAACAACAGCAACAGCAACAAAACACCACAACAACAATGACACACCAACAACACCACAAACAACAGCAACAATGACAACAAAGACAAAACAACAACAACAATGACACAACAACAATGACAACAACAACGACAACAACAACACGATAACAACAAGAAAACAACACTACCACAACAACATGACAACAACAACAACAACAAAACAACACGACAACAACACCACAACAGTGACACACCAACAACAACAACACCACCGCAACAATGACAACAACAATAACAACAACATGACAACAACAACACGACAACAACAATGACAACAAGAGTAACAACACGACAACAACAATGACACAATAACAACAGTAACAACAACAATCACAACAACACGACAACAACAATGACACAACAACAGTAACAACAAGAGTAACAACAACAGTAACAACAACACAACAACAACAATGACACAACAACAAGAGTAACAACAATAAATATATCTGTGTAGAGAGGCCAATGTGTTATTGTATTAGAGTGGAAAGTTAGGTGAATATTAGTGACATGTTGCACTGGATGTCATGTAGGACAGATGGAGACTAGACTTGGATACCCACAGACACACACACACACACATACATACACATACATACAGACACACACAGACACACACACACACACAGATGGAGACTAGACTTGGATACCCACAGACACACACACACACATACATACATATACATACAGACACACACAGACACACACACATACACACACATACAGACACACACGGAAAGACACATACACACAGAGACACATACACAGACAGATGGAGACTAGACTTGCATACCCACATACAGACATACACACACACACACACACACACACACACACACACACACAGACACATACACAGACACAGAGACACGGGCAGATGGAGAATAGACTTGGATACCCACACACAGACAGATACACACACACACGCACACATACACAGATATACGTACGTACATAGATATACACACACACACACATACATACACACACACACACACAGGTACGCACTCACCCATATACACACACGCTCACACACAGCTATACACTCACACATACATAGAGAGACATATACACATCACGATGCAGACTCACACACAGACACACACACACACATACAAGGACATACACACAGCCACTCACAAGCATACACACATAGAGATACATACTCACACACACATACACACACACATACACATCCTTAAACATACACACACAGGCACACACACATACAAGGACATACACACAGACTCACAAGCATACACACATAGAGATACATCTCACACACATACACACACACATCCTCAAACATACACACACATACACTCACCCACACGCATACACACACCCACACACGCACATACACACACACAGCCACACACACACACACAGCCAGTGATATCAGAAAGAGATAACTAAAGAGCTATACTAATAACTAAGATGATTTAGGCGGGAATACGGCCGAATCTTTTGTCTAATTACAACGGCTGTGTTAATAGATAATGAGAAGTCACGTGGCTTTGTGGTTAGGTGTTGGGTTTACAGTCATAAGGTTGAGAGTTCGATTCCCGGCGTTACGTTATGTCCTTGTGCAAGACACTTGATTTAACGTTGCTCCAGTCCACTCAGCTGGCAAAAATGAGATGTACCTGTAGTTCAAAGTACCTGCCTTGTCACATTCTGTGTCACGCTGAATCTCCCTGAGAACTACGTTAACAGTACACGTGTCTGTGGAATGCTCAGCCATTTGCACGTTAATAGATGGACTGTGCCTGTAATTCGAAGAGCCAGCCTGGTCACATTCTGTGTCACGCTGAATCTCCCTGAGAACTACGTTAAGGATACACTTGTCTGTTGAATGCTCAGCCACGTTCACTTTAATTTCACGAGCAAACTGCTCCGTTGATCGGATCAACTGGAACACTCATCGTTGTAACCGACGCAGTACCAGTTATAAATAGCTAATATTTAATATATAACGTTGAAAGAGATAGAAGGCTGAACAATGCAAATTGGTTTCTTATATAAGGCACAAGGTCAGCAATTTGGGAGATGGGGAAAGTCGTTTAAATCGACCCCTGTGGGTGACTAACTTCATTTTACCGACCATGTAAGGATGAAAGACAAAGTTAACCTCGGCGGGATTTGAACTCAGATCATAAATGGCCGTGACTCTATGCCGCAAAGCATGGCATCCGACCCTCTACCGATACTGCCAATCCACTGCCCTAAACAACGCAAACTGGACTGTAAGATGAGGTAACAAAAAGTAAAAGTTACCTGGTAATCTTTGTTGTTGGTGTTCTTTTATCTGTCCAATATTTCAGGACCTAAAAGTCCCTTCATCAGGGTTTAATGACCCTTCAGTGTATAACGTTCCAATTTCCTCTCTTTGGGATACAATTTTGATCTAATTTTTTTCTAAGTCGTTTTCAAGCGGTTTTCGATGGTTCAGCCCTCATGACATTTGAACTGGGCCGATAGCAAATTCGTTTTCCCGTCTCTAAGGGTCTTCATCCTGTTTTATAAGCTATTTCATAGCATCTCACCGCATGAGAACAACATTCTTTATATTACCTTTACCGCCTCAGCGCTTCGGAAAAATTATCCAGTGTATTACTGGTACTTTATTTTATCGGCCCCGTAAGGATGAAAGGCAAAGTTAACCTCGGCGGGATTTGAATTCAGATCATAAAGGGACGTAACTCTATGCTTCAAAGCATGGTGACCGACTCTCTACCGATACTGCCAATCCACTACCTATGTATTGATACAGAATATAATACATATATATATGTATATATATATATGTATTTATGTGTGTGTGTGTATGCATATATATATATATATATATATATCGATTGACTTTCGTCGAATCGGACCGAGGAAACAATGTTTCCGTTGGTCTTTCCATTTGTTAATACTATCTATCGGGCGCAACTCCAGGTAGAAGGAGCAAAGTGAATTAAATTGTCTTGTTCAAGGACATAACGCATCGCCTGGTCCAGGAATCGAACTCACAACCTCACGATTGCGAATCCAATTCTCTAACAACTCAGCCACACGCCTTCATATAATATATATATATATATATATATATATATATAAATATATGTATCACTGGTACTTTATTTTATCGACCCCGTAAGGATGAAAGGCAAAGTCAACCTCGATGGGATTTGAACTTAGATCGTAAAGGGACGTAACTATGCTGCAAAGCATGGCGTCCAACCCTCTACCTTTACAGCCAATTCACCGCCCTTATATAATAATAATTGTTTCTACTTTTGGCACAAGGCCAGTAATTAACCAGTGTATTACTGGTACTTTATTTTATCGACTCCGTAAGGATGAAAAGCAAAGTTAACCTCGGCGGGATTTGAACTCAGATTGGCAAGGGCCGTAACTATGCGTCAAAGCATGGTGTCCGACCCTCTACTGATACTGCCAATCCACCGCCATTATATAATAATAATAATACATATAATAAAGTGAATGGCGGGTTGCAGCCACGACCACAACAATGTATTTGCTGTGATCTGATGTCGCTGTGGGACTACAGAGTTACTGGCCCCTTCTTACATAAACTGATGGCTGTCACAGTTGTAGTGGTGGCTTGGAGACAACTGACACTTACATATAGTCACATAGACTGACACACTGACAGACATACTGTCAGACACACTGACAGACACAATGACAGACACAGTGACTGACACACTGACAGACACACTGACTGACACACTGTCAGACACACTGACAATGACAGACACTCACTTACACACACAGACACTGAAAGACGGACAGACACACTGACAGACACTGACAGACTGACAGACACACACACACACAGACACACAGACAGACACACAGACACACATACACACACGCAGACACACACAGTCACACACACACGCAGACACACACACAGTCACACACACAGACAGAGATACAGACAGACAGACACACACACAGCCACACACGTATACACACACACACACAGACACACACAGACAGAGACACAGACAGACACACATACACACGCACAGACACACACACAGACAGACACACAGACAGACAGACACAAACACAGTCACACACACAGACACACACACAGAAAGACACACACACAGACAGACACAAACACAGACACACACACAGTCACACACACAGACAGACACAAACACAGACACACAGACAGTCAAACACACAGACAGACAGACAGACACACACAGTCACACACACAGACAGAGACACAGACAGACACACACACACAGACACACACACAGACAGAGACACAGACAGACACACACACAGTCACACACACTCACACACACAGACACACACACAGACAGAGGCAGACAGACAGACATACACATAGACAGAGAGAGAGACAGAGAGAAAGAGTTACTGGTTGGCTGGTTATATATATATAAGAATACTTATTAAGTAAATCAGAATTTCCCGAAGCAACGTCGGCTTCCTTCGGTAAACTCCGAGTAACTAGGAACGTATACTCCAGTTTGATATGTGTTATATATAATAAAGTGTACATATATATATATATATATATATATATATATATATATATATATATATATATATATATATATATATATGTGTGTGTGTGTGTGTGTGTGTGTATGTGTGTGTGTGTGTGTGTGTGTGTGTGTGTGTGTGTAAAAGAACCATTTGTTAGGTCTGTCTTACGTTTATTGATTGGTACGCGTATTTCGCTGTTGATCAGCTCAAGGCCCGACTCTGGATTCAAATGATCATCGGACCTCTGCAATGGTAATGAGTGCTCACCTGACTGAACCAACAGTAACTGCACGTAACACTCCCTAGATATATATATATATATATATATATATATATATATATATATATATATATATATGTATATGTATATATGTATATATATATATAAGATAAAAATACTTGAGTGCATTAGAGTCAAACACACTCGTCGTATTAGAGAAATGACAGTATAAGAGATAGCTCAATGTTATCAAACAGAGCCGAAACATTATATAAATTAACAAATTAACAAAGAAGCCTTTAATACATTAAAAATCTTTATTTGCTGACAATGTTTCGTCCCATTAATTAGGATTCATCAGAGCAAGGCTTCTTTGTTAATTTATATATAGGCTTCTTTGTTAATTTATATATATATATATATATATATATATATATATAAGGAAAAAAGATGAAAACGAAAATGCAACTGGAGTCTTTTTTTTTAATATATTTATTTGGTTCCTTTACCGGTTTCGCACTTCTTATGCTTTTCAAAAGTAGAATTGAGATGGAGGGGACTGCGAAACCGGCAAAGGAACCAAAAAAATATATAGTTTAAAAAAAAAAAAGACCTCGGTTGCATCCGATTTCATCTTTTTTCCTTATACATTCACTCGGGTATGTACCTTCACTATCCTGTACCTTCTACCTTAGCCGGTCGCCCTCGAGTTGCTATTGTAGAAGGTACAAGATAGCGATCGCCCTCGGGTCCTCGATTTTCAGCCCCATGGATTTTATCTATTACATTCACGTATTATATTTCGAACCCGGTCATTGAAATGATCATAGTAAAATAAACCTTTCAAGGATTTACACAAATCCAGCCTCCTGTCATTTCATTATATTTAACTCCCTAATAGCACCACCAACTACAAAAACAAAGACAGTTGAACTGCTTTACGTTGAGTACTCTCTATATTATTACATTACGATTGACCATACGGAATAGACCAGCTCTATACAGTGGTGAACCTCAAACCTGAATGAATATATATATATATATATATATATATATATATGTGTGTGTGTCTGTGTGTGTGTGTGTGTGTGTGTGTGTAAAGTAGAGTATAAATATTTAATATAGAAAAGCTTCTTAGAAAAGCTTCTACAGGACTAGAACTGTTTCATTCAGGAGAAATCATCAGGATATATATATATATATATATATATATATATAATTCAAGACAGTGCCTTAGCATACCTGACCACGGACTATTAATTGAAATGAATAAAAGAATAACTAAGATGTATAATGCAAGACATGTCAACACTTACCACCCCCGTCACACCCTCCTGTCCAGCAGACGTGATAGGTCAGTGGTTAGACTGTACCAAACTATTAACACAATACAAATAAATACACACACGCACACACACACACACACGTACACACAAACACATACATACACACACAGGTACACACAAACACACGCAGACGAACAGAAGCTCTCTCTTTCTCTTCCTCAAATACGCACGCACACAAACACACAAACACACACACACAAACACACACAGATACAAACACACACACAATCACACAAACACACAAACACAAACACACACACGTATACACAAACAGATACACGCACACAATCAAACAGAGCTCTCTCTCTCTCTCAAATACAAACACTTAAACACGATCACAATCACACACACATATATATATACAAACACACACATAAGCTCTCTTTATTTCTCTTTCTCTTCCTCAAACACACACACACACACACACACACACACACACACACACAGAGAGAAACTCTCTCTTTCCTTCTTTCTTTCCCTTTCTGAAATACACACACACACACACACACACACGCGGAGAAGCTCTCTCAGTTTCTCTTTCTCTTCCACAAATACATACATACACACACATAATCACACACACACACATACACACACATAAACACACACAGGGCCTCCCTCTTTTTTTCTCCGTCTCTTCATAGACTCATAGACACGCATTCATGCACACACACATACACACACTCGCAACGACACACATTCGCAACGACACACTCACATACACACACTCGCAACGACACACACTCGCAACGATACACACATTCGCAACGACACACACACATACACACACTCGCAACGACACACTCACATACACTCACTCGCAACGACACACTCACATACACACACTCAACGACACACACACTGATACACTCGCAACGACACACACACATACACAGACAACGATACACATCACGTCAGACATACAAACACACACACTACCACACACACACATACTCATACATACACACATACATTTACACATTCAGACACACCACGACACGACACACATTCACATATACAGCACACACGCCACAACACAACATACATATTCACACCAACACATAGACACACTCCACACCAACACACACATACACACACTCCAAACACAACATAAGCATACTCCACACACTACACACCACATACACACACTACATACACACACACACTATGCACCACATACACACACCACACACCTCACTACATCTACAGACAATGACAGGCTGTACAAATATGATGTAATTTGACATCTGTCGTATGGAATTTAAATGAATTATTAATAAGACATTAACACACACACACACACATTTATATATATATAAATATATATATATATATATATATATATATATATATATATAATAGGAACGAGTGGGACCCCGACGAGTCCAGAATTAGCCGTCGAAACGGCTTGAGCTCAGCCATCGGGGTCCCACTCGTTCCTATTACCCACTCTACAACCCTAAGTATTGAGTACTTTGGTGCGTTATGGTCCACCTGGTTCCTTACCACATTTCCTTCGTTTTATATATATATATATATATATATATACACAAATGGAATCTCAGTAAAATCGAAGCTCTGTAGAGGCCAAGCTAACGACCTACAAATATGAATGAGTAGCAAATCACTCAATAAGGGTGCAGCCCTTAGAGTAATAACATACGTTTAGACGGCTTGACAAATTGAAAATTGTGACAGGTAGACCTAGCCACATAATACCCAAAACAACGAAAAAACTAACCAGGTATATATATTTACTAGCAGCAGTACCCAGCGTTGCCTGGGTAGGTAAAATAATATCTGCATTGATGAAATGGTGTTGATCTTAGCGACTGTTTCTCGATGACTCATCTATGGACACACACGGGCCATGCGGGAGAGGGTGGTGATGCCCTCTGTCACTAAGAAACGCGGGTGACTGACGAAGTGGCATGCCGGGGTAGGGAGTTTCGAATTTGAACGAAATCGGTTGAAAAATGTGGGAGTTAGAGCCGAAAAGGCGGACATTTGAGCGAAAAGGTGGCATTTTTGAATATTTAAGCGGCTGCCACGCCGTTCCTGAACAAAAAATCCAAAATATAAAGCCACTCTAAGACGTGAAATAATCAGATCTAGCGTAGTGTAAAATTTGAACAAAGTAGGTTGATTAATCTGGGAGCTAGAACCGAAAAAGTGGAAATTTGAGTCTAAAAATGGTGTTTTTAAATATTTAAGAGGCTGCCACGTCGTCCCTGAACAGCAAATGCAAAATATAAAGTGATTTCAGGATGTGCAATAATAAATTCTATTTTGCTTTAAAATTTGAACGAAATCGGTGGCAAAATGTGGGAGTTTGAGCCAAAAATCTTATTTTTCGATACCTAAAAAAAGGTGATCCCCCTATCGATTTTTTTCTGCAGAATGAATCCGGAATAAAAAAAAAAAGAAAAAATACGCTGATATATAGTAAACACTCCCCGATGAGAAATCTATGAGCCTGTAAAGTTTCATGAAAATCGGTCGTAAGATGTAGGCTCCGATGGGTAATACACAGACAGACACACACACATGCTTAATTTTATATATACAGATATCTCTTAACACTGCCGATATATTATATATATATATATATATATAAAAATGAAGAGGCGTATCTTCAAATCTTCACGAAGGTCCGACTTCCACACCGATCCCAAGCTGTGGCACGCCGCCAGGCTTTGCTCTTCCTCTCAACCACATCATCTTCACTGCTGTAGTGGAGTCTGTGCTGCTGTACAGGTCTGAGACTTGGACACTGACCAAGACACTCACCCAGATGGTGGGTGGGTACTACACGAGAATGCTGAGGATGGCTCTGAACATTAATCAGTATACACTGAGGATGAAAACTACAGAGCTGTATGGGAGCCTCCCAAAAGTCAGTTAAAAGTGACACAGAGGAGACTGAGGTTAGCTGGACATGCTCACCGCCATCCAGAGTTGACATTGCACTCTGTGCTCCCGTGGGGGCCCCTACATGGACACACTGGAAAAGGAAGACCAAGGTTAACGTATGTTGATGCCCTAAGGACAGACACTGGTCTGTTGGAGACGCAGGACATGGCAGCGATAATGAGGGACAGAGACCGCTGGAGAGAACACGTCCATGGATCTCGGGAATTTTACTCGCCCCAAATGGATAGACAGGTATATATATATATATATATTGATGTTATTCCAAATTGAAGGATAAGTGTTTCAAAATTTATTTTATCATGAGTTAAAGGTCTATAGATTTTTCCCTGGATTTTACTAAATTCTGTGGATGAATTTATATCCCGATTCTCTTTTGAGATGAGTTTGAGTTATTTTTCCTAAATCTTTCGTTAACTACTTTTCCCATCTTGACGTTATAGTCGCATATATGTTATAGAATGCCGTTAGCTTCTTGCTAAAACAATCTCTATACCTCTCATTTATATATATATATATATACACACATTCATACATACATCTTAACACTGATGATATATACATATATGTATATACAATTACACGCTCATACGCACACATATTTTCACCTCCGAACACTGCTGATGTGTTTGTACTGGCATATAGTAACTCATACTTTTATACAGACACAATCATACATATACACAAATACGTACACAAACACATCACACACATATATGTATATATATGGATGTATGCATATACATCCATATATATACACACACATATATATATGCACACATATATATATGCACACATATATATATAACACACATATATATATAACACACATATATATATATACACACACACACACACACACACACACACACACACACACACACATATATATATATATATATATACACACACACATACACACACATATATATATATATATATAAACTATAATAAAGTAAGGAGCGCGGGACTGCGTACGGTTTCTAATCTGTCATCCCATTAGTAAAATAAGTTGGATTACGTTGAATAAATAATTAATGAATATTACATAATTTATCTACTAAAATTTGTGACAGTTGATTAAATATATTTTGTTTACTTAAAGATTCACTTCTTTATAATTTCTGAAATGTCAACACTTCCGGTTGGCCATCGCTTAAATAAACATATAATCTTCTGTCACTGATTTTCTCCTAATGCAATTTATATATAATATCGCCTTTTTTAATGTATCATGGATTACGTTACTGATTAAATAAGACAGTGTAACACAGTCTTCTTTCAATTTCTATGTATTATATATTGTCAGTTACGATTTTATTTGATGTATCATATCTACATGTATATATACCTGCGTATAATATCAATATACACACTACACATACTAGCAGAAAACCACCAAAACGGTGGTTTTTCTGCTAGTATATATAATAAATGTAATCTGAGTTTTTCGAATATTAATAATTTTTTCTACTTTTGGCACCAGGTCAGCAATTTCCCAGTGTATTACTGGTACTTTATTTTATCGACCCCGTAAGGATGAAAGGCAAAGTTAACCTCGGCGGGATTTGAACTCAGAATGGCAAGAGCCGTAACTCTATGCGTCAAAGCATGGCGTCCGACCCTCTACCGATACTGCCAATTCACCGCCATTCGATTCGTTTGCAATTATGCAAACAAGCCTCAATGTTAACGCCATGTCAGTAGAATGAACACTTCATTCTTGCTCTTGTCTTGGCATGCGAGCAAGATGGTGATGGTGGTCGTGGTGTAGTAGTGGTGGGGTGGTAGTGTTGTTGGTGGTGGTGGTGGTAATGATGGTGGTAGTGGTGGTAGTAGTGGTGGTGTAGTAGTGGTGGTGGTAGTGGTGGTGGTCGTGGTCGTGGTGGAAGTGGTGGTGGTGGTGGTAGTGGTAATGATGGTGGTGGTGGTGTAGTAGTGGTGGTGGTGGTAGTAGTGGTGGCGGTGGTGCTGATGGTGGTTGTGGTGGTGGTAGTAGTGGTGGTGGTGGTGGTGTTGATGGTGGTGGTGGTTGTGGTGGCAGTGGTGGTGGTGGTAGTCGTAGTGGTGGTGGCAGTGGTGGTGCTGCTGCTGTAGTACATGTGGTGCTATTGTGGTTGTTGTCGTTATTGGTGTTGTTTGTAGTGTTAATATTGATGGCAGTGGTTATGGTGGTGGTATTGTTAAAGTTGTGGTTGTTAGTGATGATGATTGTTGTATTGTTATTCTTGTTGTTGTTGCTGCTGCTGCTGACGGTGGTCCTCGGCAAAATCTGTTCTCACTATTTAAAGTAACGTAAATTAGTATCATCTTACTGCCGTAACATGTTACTGTCATAACTGGACCCTAAATATTACTGTCATAACTGGACCCTAAATATTACTGTCATAAGTGGACCCTAAATATGTGTTTCTACTTTTGGCACAAGGCCAGCAATTATCCCAGTGCATTACTGGTACTTTACTTTATCGACCCCGTAAGGATGAAGGGGAAAGTTAACTTCGGCGCGATTTGAACTGAGAATGGCAAGGGCCGTAACTCTATGCTACAAAGCATGGCGTCCGACCCTCTACCGATACTGCACCCTAAATATTACTGTCATAAGTGGACCTTAAATATTTGTCATAAATCTTGTTCATGTCGTGTTATGACGTAATGAAGACCGCGTGGCTGACTGGTCAGAGAATTGGACTCGTATCGTGAAGTTCTCATTTCGATTCCCAGACCGGGCGATGCGTTATATCCTTGAACAAGACACTTTATTTCACGGTGCTTCTTCTGCCTGGAGTTATGACCAGTGTGTCAGTTACAAATCTTGGTTAGATGTCGTTTCACCACAGTTAAACACATTGCTGTCCTTTCTCATTAAACTCTCCCAAGTTCAATACTGTGCAAGGTTGTTCCAGCAGGGGGCATATCAGGAGCCGCTGCGTAGTCTGTGGTTCGATACCGCAATCACACACAAGGTCCCTATCTTTTAAATATCACCATTTTGCCATATTGGCTTTTGCACAACCAAGACAGTGGACCTTAAATATATAGGGTGCGTCCTCGAGGATGAAGCGTCTTCGGCGCCGGGAAATAGGGTACGTCAAATATGTCGATCAGTCGACAAGATCAAAGACCTCATTCGCTTAACGACTGGGGTGGAGCTCGTCAAATCGGACCGAGGAAACAATGTTTCCATAGGTCTTTCCAATTGCTGATACTACCCACTGGTCATAACTCCAGGCAGAAGAAGCAACGTGAAATAAAGTGTCTTGTTCAAGGATATAACGCATCGCCCGGTCTGGGAATCGAAATGAGAACTTCACGATACGAGTCCAATTCTCTAACCAGTCAGCCACGCGGTCTTCACATTACGTCATAACTGTACCTTAAATATAACTGTTACAATTATACCTTAGATATAACTGTTACAACTGTACCTTAAATATAACTGTTACAACTATACCTTAGATATAACTGTTACAACTGTACCTTAGATATAACTGTTACAACTGTACCTTAGATATAACTGTTACAACTGTACCTTAGATATAACTGTGACAACTGTACCTTAGATATAACTGTTACAACTGTACCTTAGATATAACTGTTACAACTGTACCTTAGATATTACTGTTACAATTGTACCTTAGATATATCTGTTACAACTGTACCTTAGATATAACTGTTACAACTGTACCTTAGATATAACTGTTACAACTGTACCTTAAATATAACTGTTACAACTGTACCTTAGATATAACTGTTACAACTGTACCTTAGATATAACTGTTACAACTGTACCTTAGATATAACTGTTACAACTGTACCTTAGATATAACTGTTACAACTGTACCTTAGATATAACTGTTACTACTGTACCTTAGATATTACTGTTACAATTGTACCTTAGATATAACTGTTACAACTGTACCTAGATATAACTGTTACAACTGTACCTTAGATATAACTGTTACAACTGTACCTTAGATATTACTGTTACAATTATACCTTAGATATAACTGTTACAACTGTACCTTAAATATAACTGTTACAATTATACCTTAGATATAACTGTTACAACTGTACCTTAAATATAACTGTTACAACTATACCTTAGATATAACTGTTACAACTGTACCTTAGATATAACTGTTACAACTGTACCTTAGATATAACTGTTACAACTGTACCTTAGATATAACTGTGACAATTGTACCTTAGATATAACTGTTACAACTGTACCTTAGATATAACTGTTACAACTGTACCTTAGATATTACTGTTACAATTGTACCTTAGATATATCTGTTACAACTGTACCTTAGATATAACTGTTACAACTGTACCTTAGATATAACTGTTACAACTGTACCTTAAATATAACTGTTACAACTGTACCTTAGATATAACTGTTACAACTGTACCTTAGATATAACTGTTACAACTGTACCTTAGATATAACTGTTACAACTGTACCTTAGATATAACTGTTACAACTGTACCTTAGATATAACTGTTACTACTGTACCTTAGATATTACTGTTACAATTGTACCTTAGATATAACTGTTACAACTGTACCTAGATATAACTGTTACAACTGTACCTTAGATATAACTGTTACAACTGTACCTTAGATATTACTGTTACAACTGTTACAACTGTAACTTAGATACTACTGTTACAACTGTTACAACTGTACCTTAGATATAACTGTTATAACTGTACCTTAGATATTACTGTTACAACTGTACCTTAGATATATCTGTTATAAATGTACCTTAGATATTACTGTTATAACTGTACCTTAGATATTACTGTTACAACTGTACCTTAGATATTACTGTTACAAATGTACCTTAGATATTACTGTTATAATTGTACCTTAAATATTACTGTTACAACTGTACATTAGATATAACTGTTACAACTGTACCTTACATATTACTGTTACAACTGTACCTTAGATATAACTGTTAGAACTGTACCTTAGATATTACTGTTACACCTGTACCTTAGATATAACTGTTACAACTGTACCTTAGATATAACTGTTACAACTGTACCTTAGATATAACTGTTATAACTGTACCTTAGATATTACTGTTACAACTGTACCTTAGATATATCTGTTATAAATGTACCTTAGATATTACTGTTATAACTGTACCTTAGATATTACTGTTACAACTGTACCTTAGATATTACTGTTACAAATGTACCTTAGATATTACTGTTATAATTGTACCTTAAATATTACTGTTACAACTGTACATTAGATATAACTGTTACAACTGTACCTTACATATTACTGTTACAACTGTACCTTAGATATAACTGTTAGAACTGTACCTTAGATATTACTGTTACACCTGTACCTTAGATATAACTGTTACAACTGTACCTTAGATATAACTGTTACAACTGTACCTTAGATATAACTGTTACAACTGTACCTTAGATATAACTGTTACAACTGTACCTTAAATATTACTGTTACAACTGTACCTTAGATATAACAGTTATATCTAAGGTACAGTTGTAACAGTTACAACTGTACCTTAGATATAACTGTTACAACTGTACCTTAGATATAACTGTTACAACTGTACCTTAAATATTACTGTTACAACTGTACCTTAGATATAACTGTTACAACTGTACCTTAAATATTACTGTTACAACTGTACCTTAGATATAACTGTTACAACTGTACCTTAGATATAACTGTTACAACTGTACCTAGAGATATTACTGTTACAACTGTTACAACTGTACCTAGAGATATTACTGTTACAACAGTTACAACTGTACCTAGAGGTATTACTGTTACAACTGTTACAACTGTACCTAGAGATATTACTGTTACAACAGTTACAACTGTACCTAGAGGTATTACTGTTACAACTGTTACAACTGTACCTAGAGGTATTACTGTTACAACTGTTACAACTGTACCTAGAGATGATACTGTTACAACAGTTACAACTGTACCTAGAGGTATTACTGTTACAACTGTTACAACTCTACCTAGAGGCATTACTGTTACAACTGTTACAACTGTACCTAGAGGTATTACTGTTACAACTGTTACAACTGTACCTAGAGATATTACTGTTATAACTGTTACAACTGTACCTAGAGATATTACTGTTATAACTGTTACAACTGTACCTAGAGGTATTACTGTTACAACTGTTACAACTGTACCTAGAGGTATTACTGTTACAACTGTTACAACTGTACCTAGAGATATTACTGTTACAACTGTTACAACTGTACCTAGAGATATTACTGTTATAACTGTTACAACTGTACCTAGAGGTATTACTGTTACAACTGTTACAACTGTACCTAGAAGTATTACTGTTACAACTGTTACAACTGTACCTAGAGATATTACTGTTATAACTGTTACAACTGTACCTAGAGATATTGCTGTTACAACTGTTACAACTGTACCTAGATGTATTACTGTTACAACTGTTACAACTCTACCTAGAGGTATTACTGTTACAACTGTTACAACTGTACCTAGAGATATTACTGTTATAACTGTTACAACTGTACCTAGAGGTATTACTGTTACAACTGTTACAACTGTACCTAGAGATATTACTGTTACAACTGTACCTAGAGGTATTAATGTTACAACAGTTACAACTGTACCTAGAGGTATTACTGTTACAACTGTTACAACTGTACCTAGAAGTATTACTGTTACAACTGTTACAACTGTACCTAGAGATATTACTGTTACAACTGTTACAACTGTACCTAGAGGCATTAACATTACTGGACCTTAACTCTTTCCGTCATATCTAGTAGCTTAAACATTTTCGTCATAATTCAATATGTTAATTATTTCCGTCACAATTACCAACTTCAGATATGACCCTCATAACCTAGTACTTCAAATTGTACCATCATAATTAGTATCTTAAATATTACAGTTATATATAGTGCCTTAAATAGCATCGTCGTAGAATCTACGACTAAGATAGTACTTAAAATGTTACCTCTATAACATGCATCCTAAATCTGAGGGCCTTGCATGTGGTCAGATGTGATACATTAACAGACAACATGGCGGCACCGTTATTAAAATCTTAGGGATTTCACCAGACCTACCAGACAAAACAGACAATTATTCTACTCATGTGTTTTCTATTTCAGTATATATTTCAATTTACATACACACGTAGCTTTAATTACCTAAAAGTTATCTAAAGATATTAATTTTGTCTGAAAAGAAGACATATATGTGTCTATATTTATATTCTACAATATATCCATGCATAGAGGTATATATATATATATATATATATCTATATATATATTCAGAGTTAGTGAAGAAACCAACAACAGTAATGAGATGAGTGAATGAAAGATAGAGAGAGACAAGAGAAAGCGATTGTGTGCAAAAAAGAGAGACGGCCATATAGTTGGAGAGAGAGAGAGAGATCCACACACACACACATACATACACGCACACACACACACAGAAGTCTGTGCGTACTTATGGATCATAGAATCATCTTCATTTTCTTTCTTTCTCTTTCTCTCTGTATAATACACACACACACACATACATAAACACGCACACAACACACGCACACGCACATGCATACACACACGTATATATATGTATTTTGTCTGAAGAGGACATGTTTTGGTTTATGTTATACACAAATCTTTAACATCTTCGAAATATATATAATTGTTTCTACTTTAGACACAAGGTCAGCAATTACTCAGTGCATTACTGGTACTTTATTTTATCGACCCCGTAAGGATGAAAGGCAAAGTCAATATCTTCGAAATATATATAATGAAATAGAGATGATATAAAGTATATATCTTTCGTTCGTTTATTACTATTATTATTATTATATATTGGTGGATTGGCAGTATCGGTAGAGGGTCGGACGCCATGCTTTGACGCATAGAGTTACGGCCCTTGACATTCTGAGTTCAAATCCCGCCGAGGTTAACTTTGTCTTTCATCCTTACGGGGTCGATAAAATAAAGTACCAGTAATGTACTGGATAATTACTGGCCTCGTGCCAAAGGTAGAAACAATTATTATTATATATATATATATATATATATATATATATGTATGTATGTATGTATATATATATATGTGTGAGTGTGTGTACGTTGTAATTGCTGGCCTTGTGCCAAAGGTAGAAACAATTATTATATATATGTATGTATGTATGTATGTATGTATGTATGTATGTATACATATGTGTGTATATATGTATGTATGTATGTATGTATGTAAATGTGTGTGTATATGTATGTATGTATGTATGTATGTATGTATGTATGTATGTATGTATGTATGTATGTATATATATGTGTGTGTGTATATGTGTGTGTGTGTGTACGTTGTAACTATTGAACAAGAGAAAAGGAACACAATGATGTAAGCTATAGATCTATTGAGATATTTATTCTGTTGGTACTTCATGTCGGTACTTCAAGTTTCATCAAATCCCGATCAATCAAATGGTCGTATCAGATTGGCTGTTTCATTGATTGGAAAATATCTCTTTCATATTTTCCTTTCTTTCTTTACTCATTCGGGAAGAGGGGCTACAACCACGATACGTTTTCGGGGCAGCTGAGATTGGTCGGAAAATAAAGGTGTTACTCTCGAAACGAACATATGGATGGAATATTCGTAACAGAGGGCCTACTGTTAAAGCAAAGGTTCTCAAAGTGGGCGCCACCAACCCCAGGACCACTGAGAAAGACCAGGGGCAACTGGGGTGGAAGGGGGCAGTGGGCTGTTAGAGATGATATAATAGTATATTAAATATCAAATGATACATATATATAAATATAGTAAAATATTAAATATATATTATTTATTTATACATAGTATACGTCCCTTTACGATCTGAGTTCAAATCTCGCCGAGGTTGACTTTGCCTTTCATCCTTACGGGGTCGATAAAATAAAGTACCAGTAATGTACTGGGGAAATTGCTGGCCTTGTGCCTAAAGTAGAAACAATTATATTATTTATTATATATAAATAACGATTTTATTTTTATGCTATTTACAATTTGCATGTAGGCAGGTCTCTCTGGAAATAGGGGCTGTGTGGCGCTGAGGGTATTATGTGGCCGTGAGGGGTCAGTAGCGTAAACAGTTTGAGAATCTCTGTGTTAAAGGAACCGATGCCAAGCTGCTGAAGTCTCTATAAGAATACTTACACTATAATTGTTTCTCCTTTTGGCACGAGAACAGCAATTACCCAGTGTATTACTGGTACTTTATTTATCGACCCCTTAAGGATGAAAGACAAAGTTAACCTGGGCGGGATTTGAACTCAGATTGTAAAGGTCCGTAACTCCATGCTGCAAAGCATGGCGTCCGACCTTCTAACGATATTGCCAATGCACCGCCCTGACACTATACTTACATTATAATACACGAATGTCTGTGTCAGTGAGATTCTGTCTGAGAATCACATTAATGTCACACGAGACATTGGAATACTCAACCAGAATACACTACACAAGAAGGACTACCAGGAATTCGAAGGTCCGCCTTTGTTATATATTGTATAACGCTGGATTCGGCTTGGAGATTTCGTTATTCATACACGTGTCTGTGAAATGTCTCACCACTTACATTATACAGGTTTCGGATTAGGCACAAGGCCAATTATTTTGGCAAAGGAGACAGTCGATGATATCGACCTCATTGCGTTACTGGTACGTTTTTTTAATTATTTTGGAGAGGGTGAGGGTTACATGCATTCTTTATATATCGCATTTGAATTTTTTTTTTTTCCGGGTAGCAAATGTTGAAATACCTTCTTAATACTCAAAATCCTATATCGTCCACCAAAATGCCCATTCATCGACCATGTTCTGTTCGGTTGCTCATTGCCCACCCAACAGTAGATATCGCCCATCAGTGGAGCGCTATCACCCAGGTTGATCACCCACATTTATTCTGTAGTCGATCGAACTACAGAATAAATGTTCCTCGTCGAAAGCGACGCATGCTCTGTCGTTATCATTGTTCAGTATATTTACACAAGGCTGTGGACGTTGTTAATGTTATATGAATGCTGCCGCTGCCGCCGCCGTCAAAAGCGGCCATGACAGCAGTAGCAGATGTCACATGTCAACAGCAATAGCAAGGACTTGAGACGGTGAATGGAAGGGAGGAAGACAGACCGACTGTTATATATGTTGAACAACGGAACGACACCGGGTGACATGGACGACAGCACTTCAGCTTTCAATATAGTATTTGTGTCCCTAGCTCTTGTTTGCCTTCTCAAGTACTAGTTGGCGTTAAGGGTGGTTCGAAGTAGTGGTGCTGGTGGTGGCGGCGGTGGTGGTGGTTCGAAGTGGTGGTGGCGGTGGTGGCGGTGGTGGTGGTGGTGGTGGTGGTTCGAAGTAGTGGTGCTTGTGGTGGCGGTGGCGGTGGTGGTTCGAAGTGGTGGTGGCGGTGGTGGCGGTGGTGGTGGTGGTGGTGGTGGTTCGAAGTAGTGGTGCTTGTGGTGGCGGTGGCGGTGGTTCGAAGTAGTGGTGCTGGTGGGGGTGGCGGTGGTTCGAAGTAGTGGTGCTGGTGGTGGCGGCGGTGGTGGTTCGAAGTAGTGGTGCTGGTGGTGGCGGCGGTGGTGGTGGTTCGAAGTGGTGGTGGCGGTGGTGGTGGTGGTTCGAAGTAGTGGTGCTTGTGGTGGCGGTGGCGGTGGTTCGAAGTAGTGGTGCTGGTGGGGGTGGCGGTGGTGGTGGTTCGAAGTGGTGGTGGCGGTGGTGGTGGTGGTGGTGGTGGTGACGGTGGTTCGAAGTAGTGGTGCTTGTGGTGGCGGTGGTTCGAAGTAGTGGTGCTGGTGGGGGAGGCGGTGGTTCGAAGTAGTGGTGCTGGTGGTGGCGGCGGTGGTGGTTCGAAGTAGTGGTGGTGGTGGTGGCGGTGGTGGTGCTTCGAAGTAGTGGTGGCGGTGGTGCTTCGAAGTAGTGGTGCTGGTGGTGGTGGTGGTGGTGCTGGTGTTTCGAAGTAGTGGGGGTGGCGGTTCGAAGCAGTGGTGGTGGTGGTTGTGGTGGTGGATGTAGAGTAACAGTGGTTAGGATGGCACTGGTGATTGAGTGGGGTAGAGAAGGGGGGGGGGGGTGATCGATGTGGTCGAGTGTTTGTATTCAAACAAGCGAGGTGGGTTATATATATATTAAATAGATAGGTAGATGATAGATAGATAGCTATACACATAGCTAGATAGACATATATATATATATATATATATATATTTATATATATACAGAGAGCGAGAGGGGGTGAGGTACGTACATACATAGAATGATAGATAGATAGATAGATAAAAGATTGGAGAAAAAGAGAAAGCAACAGAGACGTATTTAACAGGGTAGAGGTGGGGCGGGGCTACTTAGAAATATAGGTTTGAATTGACAGAGAGAGAGGAGGTGATGAGAGAGAGAGGTATAGGGTAATACAGAGAGGAGAAAGAGTCAGAGAGAGGGGGGAGACAGAGAGACACAGAGAACGAGAGAGAGAGAGAGAGAGAGAGAGAGGTAGATATCATGTAGGTAGGTGTACATAGAAGGTGGGACGTGAAACAAGGTTAAAGAAACAGGGGTGGAGTATAGATAAGAAGAGTTCCGTGAGAGGGTTAGAGAGAGATAGTCAGAGAAAGAGAGAGACAGAGAAAGTGTGAGAGAGAGAGAGACACACAGAAAGTGAGAGAGAGAGAGACAGAGAAAGTGTGAGAGAGAGAGAGGGTGGAGTGTGTGAGAGAGCGACAGAGGGTTGTGTTAGGAAGTTAGAGAATAGGTAAATAAAGAGAAAACGAATGAAAGGTGAAATGGCTAGCAATGGCCAGAGTTAATAGTTTGTTTGTATAGACTCACATATATATATATATATATATGTATATATATGTACATATATATACATGTATATATATGTACATATGTATACAAGTATATAATGTACACATCCACTTTAAATAACTACTGTATTTTTAAGAACACCATTTCAAACGAGTTTCTTTCTCTTTATTTTTTCTTTTTAAATACTTCATTTCTTCATCCATTTTATCATTATTATTATTATTATTATTATTGATGCCATTGTTGCTGGTGTGGGGATGGTGGTGGTGTGTGTGAGGGGGGGGGGGGGGGGGCATTTGTGGTGTAGAATTTTCTATTAACTAGGAGTTCTTTCAATATGTCGACCCCCTGTTTAACCGCTATGAAACTCGCCACACGTATGACTGAATGGCTTGCTTAAGTGACAGCAATTCAACTATTCATAGAAACATTGGCTCACCGCGAATCTCCAATTCTTTGCAATTTAACGTCAGTTTGACTTAATAGACACAACTCACGCGGGAGCAATTAATAAGGGCCTCTCTCTCTGCTCACAGGATCATTATTGTGTGGGTGTGTGTAGGGGAAAGCGTTTTAATAGGATCTCTGTTTAATTTGGATTAGAGCATTATTCGTAGTAGTTGTTGTTGTTCCATCAGATATTCTTATTGTTTCGTCTTATTGTTTGTTTCTGTTCCTATTATTAAAACTATGAGTGAGGGTGGTGGATTGACAGAATTGGTAGAGCGTCAGATACCATTCTATACAGCATTGAGTTACGACCCTTTATGATATGAGTTCAAATCCCGCCGAGGTTGACTTTGCTTTTCATCCTTACGGGGTCGATAAAATAAAGTACCAGTCACGCACTGGAGTCGATTTAATCGACTTTCCACTTCCCCCAAAATTACTGGCCTTGTGCCTACATAAGAAACCATTATTAAAAATATGCGTGAGGGTGGTGGATTGGCAGTATTGATAGAGCGTCAGGCACTATTCTTTACAGCGAAATTTTCTTTTTTCTTTTTGAATTTGGCAAAGCCGGCCATTTATCGCTCGTATACAGGAAACTCACTGGCCAGTCTGCTGATATGCAAATCTAGCTGATCAGTGGGTCTTCTAATATGCAGATCTGACTGATTAGTCAGTCTGCTAATATGCAAATCAGGCCGATCAGTCAATGTGTATTTTTGAAAATATCATATATTTTCACTAGCTCTGACAGTTTGGCAGGTGATTAGTGGGCTGTACTGATGAAGGGTGATACCCAGAAAGATTAGTGTCTGCAGTTCTGTTAACATGTCAACACAAGAGCAAGAATGAAGTGTTCATTCTGCTGACATGGCTATAAAATTGAGGCTTGTTTGCATAATTGCAAACGAATCGAATATTATTATTAATATTCGAGGGTGGTGAATTGGCAGTATCAGTAGAGGGTCGGACATGCTTTCCAGCATAGTTACGTCCCTTTACAATCTGAGTTCAAATCCCGACGAGGTTAACTTTGCCTTTCATCATCACGGGGCCGATAAAATAAAGTACCAGTAATTGCTGGCCTTATGCTAAAAGTAGAAATAATTATTAATACTCGAAAAACTCAGATTACATTTATTGTATTCAGCCATGTAGTGCGACATTATCCTCTCTCTCTCTCTCTCTCTCTCCCTCTCTCTATTTATTTATTTATGGGCTGTTTATCTTAAACTCTCACTCTTTTTATACATACATAATCATCACATATTTCGTGGCGCATGTGTCTTGGGTGCAGTGTGTAGCAGTGTATGTATATATGTGTTATGTGTGTATGTAAGCATATATGTGGGCATACATCTGAGTATTAGATAGGTACGACAGTATTTTTTCCGTGAATTGAGTCAATGAAACTACTGTTTTGATTACGTATTGGAATCAATTCATTTAGACTACTAACCCTCCATAAAGAAATACTTAAACGTGACAATGTTCCAAATATTTATTCAATAAAATTTCTGTCTGTATAAGAACACAATGTACTAAGTTATGATACTGTTCTGAGTAAAAACTGTCCTGTTGTTTTTATACTTTTCTATAGAACATTCCCGAATGTTTAGAAGTAATTCTTCAGTTACCGTCTTCCAAAGTTTTTCAAAATCTATACAATATTATATATATATATATAAATATATATATACAGTGTATTTCTGGTATTCGCTGTTGCGATATTCGCAGTTCCGATTTCGGTGCTCCGGTTATTCGCGGAAATTTCCTTAAAACCTAACTCCTAATTGTTCGTGGAAACCACCTCATAATTGCTGGATTTTTTTTTCGTGGCAATTTATATATCTTTTAACGCTACATTATTAATAACAATAAGGCGGTGGATTGGCAGTATTGGTAGAGGGTCGGACGCCATGCTTTGACGCACAGAGTTACGGCCCTTTCCATTCTGAGTTCAAATCCCGCCGAGGTTAACTTTGCCTTTCATCCTTACAGGGTCGATAAAATAAAGTACAAGTAATGCACTGGGTTATGTAGAAACAATTATTAATAACAATCCCGCCGAGGTTAACTTTGCCTTTCATCCTTACAGGGTCGATAAAATGAAGTACCAGTAATGCACTGGGGAAATTGCTGGCCTTGTGCCTAAAGTAGAAACAATTATTAATAACAATCCCGCCGTGGTTAACTTTGCCTTTCATCCTTACGGGGTCGATAAAATAAAGTACCAGTAATGCACTGGGTAATTGCTGGCCTTGTGCCTAAAGTAGAAACAATTATTAATAACGATATACCGTATTTTCCGGTATCTTGGACGCCCCTTCTTTTTTATTATATTTTACATTGTATTTTGTTGTTTATGGGCATTTTTATAGAACACGTCCAATTTTCGCAGTTTTTCACTCTTCGCGGGTCCTCTAGGAACGTAAACCCCGCGAATACAGGGTGGACTAATGAAATACCTTCTCACTCTTGCTCGATAAGACTGGGGTCATCCTAGATCAACGATCTTCGAGGCATCATAGTGTGTAGAACCGTCAATGTAACATCACATGATCACGCGATGTAATACTTCAAATGGTGATGTATATTATTATTAATATTAATAACATTATTAAAGTACCAATAATGCACTGGGTAATTGCTGGCCTTGTGCCTAAAGTAGAAACAATTATTATTAATATTATTATTATTATTATTATTATTGACAGTTTCCATTTATAGGATAAGGATAAAGATAAATATCCCATAACTTCTTGTCGAGTCGTAGAGGCCCCGTCATACGGTGTGTCTAGGGCACTTTTAAAATTGGCGAAGTCCAACCCTCTCCAGGTCTGAACACAGCCGATTTTTTTTTCTATAGAAGGAAGAATCCACCCCAGTACTAGACTGGTACTTTTCTTGACCTCGAAAGGATAAAAGGCAAAGATGACCCCCATGGGATTTGAACTCAGAATGCGCAATAGGGTGGGACAAATACCGTAAAACATTCTATCGTCTTCTATACGTCTTAACAACTCTGCCAATTCCATTTATATATATAGTAATATAAAAAAAAGAAAGAAAATGTTCTCTCTACATGGCTGAATATAATACATATAATCTGAGTCTTTCGAATATTAATAACTGTTTCTACTTTTGGCACAAGGCCAGCAATTATCCCAGTGTATTACTGGTACTTTATTTTATTGACCCCGTAAGGATGAAAGGCAAAGTTAACCTCGGCGGGATTTGAACTCAGAATGGCAAGGGCCGTAACTCTATGCGTCAAAGCATGGCGTCCGATCCTCTACCGATACTGCCAATCCACCACCTTTCGAATATTAATAACAACATTCGATTCGTTTGCAATTAGGCGAACAAGCCTCAATCTTATAGCCATGTCAGTAGAATTAACCCTTCATTCTTGCTATGCCAACACAGGAGCTAGAATGAAGTGTCCATTCTACTGACATGGCTATAAGATTGAAGCGTGTTTGCATAATTGCAAACGAATCGAATGTTGTTGGATTGTCAGTATCGGTAGAGGGTCGGACGCCATGCTTTCCAGCATAGTTACGTCCCTTTACGATCTGAGTTCAAATCCCGCCGAAGTTGACTTTGCCTTTCATCCTTACGGGGTCGATAAAATAAAGTACCAGTCATGCACTGGTTAATTGCTGGCATTGTGCCTAAAGTAGAAACAGTTATTAATATTCGAAAAACTCAGATTATATTTATATACATATTAAAATTTCTCTTTACCATTCAGTACAGATGTCGAGGATAATTTATGAAACTCCAATGGAGCGAGCAAACAAATCAAATTCTCTATATGTAAACATATTGTGAAAGATGTAATCAATAGTAACAAAATGGTAGATACAATTTGTAAATATAATATAGTTATTTATATTGGTGTTTAGCTGTTGTCAAACTATGATATTACTAATGTAACTTAAGATACCATTTCCCAGCAGAAGGCCTTGTGGTTATATATATATGTGTGTGTGGGTATGTACGTGTGTGTGTGTGTGTGTGTGTGTGTGTGCGTATGCGTGTGTGTGTATGTATACTTGAGGGAGCTAGAGAGACAGCCAGACAGAAATACAATAAGAGAAAGCTGGAGATTTAAACACAGACAGGAACTGAATAAAATGCTACCGTCATGAAAAATCGACAGAGATTGATATGTATATATATATATATATATATATGTATAAATATATATAATTTTAGTAAGTAAGTCAATTTTCATAACTTTCTTATTTACGTCTTTCATATAATTGTTCTGCATCCCCTTGCATAGAACCACAAAGTTACTAAGACAAAACATATATATTTACTAAAATGGGTATGCATCTGTATACATATGTTGGTAGATATACTAATTCTTTATATATATATGTATATATATATATAACAGTTGGAAATTGCAAACTTGACTGTCACCACAAAATATGAACCTGAAGATTGCGAAAGCATGAGAGTACTTGTTCAGTTAACACTTAACATTTAATATTCTACCATACTATTTCATTATAATATCATTATAAATTTTAAAGGGTTGTAAATAAAACGAGTAAATCAGACAAATTTGGAATTCCTTTTATTAAAATATATATATGTATATATATATATAGAGAGAGAGAGACAGAAGGAGCATGAGATGTATTGAGTATATATATATATATATATATATATATATATATATATAAGACGTACATGAGAAACTTGTTTACTGTGTATACTAAGTCTACTGTGTATATTGTTTACTGGGACTAGCTAACATTCAAGTAAACAACCGTCTTCCGCCTTATTTACTTACAAATTTCATAGTGATTTGTCATAGCAAATTTGTTATCGTGAAACTATTCCTTCTCTTCTTCTCCCTCTCTTCCTCCTCCCAATACCCCCTCCCTCTTCTCTCTCTCTCTCTATCTATCTATCTGTTTATCTCATTGTGGGCTCCTTCTTCCTCAGAACAACAGACATGGTGGAAATCACAAGGCTATGTTTGAAAGTACAGCAACCAACACTGAGATAACAACAAACAACGCTGACGAAAGAAATCAAATAATTACAGAACGTGGTGTTTAAAGTATACTTAATGAGAATAAAGCTATTAATATGGCCGACTCATTAAATTTTAGGACGTTTGTTGTCAGTAATCTGAGTTCTCAGTTCAAATCTCACAGAAGACCGCTGACATGACTAACCCACTACTGATACAACACTCTCTCCTTGTAGCTGTTGTTAGTGACAACAGCAGCAGTAATGGTGCTGCTAAAGACAAGCACTTACCTCTTCGGTGATGCCCTGATTAACTTTTTCAAATTTCATTTTAAAAGGAAAATCAGGGTAGAAAGGGAAGTGCTCTCTTTCCAGCATTTTGTTGAAAGATGGGTGAGAGAGGCAAGAATGGCCCGTGTTAATGGGCCTACTCTGAGTATCTGTCTGTAAATTAAAGGTGTAAAACTGGGAGAGGGCACTTGCCCTGGTGGTCAGGGTCACTGTGGCCTTTTAATGGGCTTTCTGCACAAATGTCCCTCGGAAGTCTCCCCCCTATTGGGGAATTTTTCATTGTTATTTTTTATTACATCCTCAGTTTTTTTACACGCAGAAATGCCCATTTGTACCGTCCTGTATTGTCCTGTACTGTCCTTAATGTCTACTTTATGTAAACCCTTGTGGTTAATAAAGAAAGCATTATTATTATTATTATTATTATTATAAATATGCAACTTAACAATATTCTGCATATCCGCATAGTCTACTATTAACCCGTGACTCCTGGGGAGTCATAGGAGTGCCATATTGATATACGGCATTTCTGGGGCATTTTTTAAAACCTGGCAGAACTTATTCCTCTCCAGGCCTGAGTGCAGCAGATTTCTTCCAGAGAAGCATAGAAGAGAGTGATAAAATGAGAAAGCGGTAGAGTGGAAGATTCGACCACAGTGCTTAACTAGTTCTTCTTTATCGACCATTAATGGTTGAAAGGCAAAGTTGACCTCGGTGGGATTTGAACTCAGGGAGCAGAAAGCCAAAATGAATACCACAAAGCATTCTATCTGGCGTTCTAATGACTGTCAATTCGCCACCTTGCTAAAGGCAAACACACTCCATATATCAGATGATGTGTGTTCTAGACACAAAAACCAATAATCAGTGTGTATATATATATATATATATATATATATATATAAAGTCATAGGAGTGAAGAGTGCTCTATGTAAGTACCAGAGCAAAATTTAATATATATATATAGGAACGAGTAGGACCCCGACGGCTGAGCTCAAGCCGTTTCCACGGCTAATTCTGGACTAACATTTTAGTCCAGAATTAGCCGTCGAAACGGCTTGAGCTCAGCCGTCGGGGTCCTACTCGTTCCTATTACCCACTTTACTACCCTAAGTATTGAGTACTTTGGTGCGTTATGGTCCATCTGGTTCCTTACCACATTTCCTTCGTTATATATATATATATATATATATAGTCATTTCATTAAGGCTAAATAGTGAGTTTCGCCTTATTGGATAAGCAGGTGAAACTCCAGAGTAACAAGACTCACTATTATTTACCTTTAATAAAATGAATTTCTAAACTCCACTTCCGTATTGAGTAAAATGAATTTCTAAACTCCACTTCCGTATTGAGTACTCTTTTCTCTCAACCGTCAACTACGTACGGATATATATATATTTTAAAGGTACAATGGTGTTTAAGTACGTTTTCGTCAGTGAAGTCATTCTTTACCTTTTTAAAAATACACTTCATTATACGAAGGATTTCATACATGTTCCAATAAATATATATATATAATTGTCTAAATTTGAGCTAACTTCCTGATGAATCCGAAGCTCTAGATATTCTATGTTATCGGATGTCTTAAAATGCGGACGAAACCATGGTAGAGGTAATTAAATATGTACACATTTCTTCTAGTTTATTTTACACCTAATTCTGTTTAGTTGACTGTATATCTGGTCGATACATGGTGTAGAAATGTTCGATAAATACTCCGTCGTAACCGCCGCGAAGGGGCTGCTTTCGGTTATTTGTCGGAGATTTCTTCATAGGCGCCTTTATTCTTATAACTTGGTCTAATTGATTTGTATATGGTTAATTATGCTAATTGGGAGAGGAAACGGTATATATTTTATCTAGTGATTCTATAGACATGTTTTATGATATATATATATATATATATATATATATATATATATATATATATATATATATATATATATATATATATATATATATATTATGGAATACTGATAGCTTCTCGCTACAATAATTTCTATACCTTTCATTTATATATATATATATAAAGAAAAAGGGATGAAATTGAAAATGCAACTGAAGTCTTATTTTTTTTTAAATATATATATTTATTTGGTTCCTTTACCGGTTTCGCAGTTCTTCTGCTTTTCAAAAGGTGAGTTGAGATGGAGGGTCTGTGGTTTTTCTCAGACCCTCCATCTCAACTCACCTTTTGAAAAGCAGAAGAACTGCGAAACCGGTAAAGGAACCAAATAAATATATATATTTTTAAAAAAAATAAGACTTCAGTTGCATTTTCGATTTCATCCCTTTTTCTTTATACTTCCACTCGTGTAGGACACCTCGGTTATTTTTCATTTTGTAAAAAAAACCTCACTTTCTAATATATATCTATATATATATATATAAATGAAAATAGAGAAATTAATGTGTGCAAGAAGCCAACAATATTTCATAATATATAAGTGAATATAACGTCAAAATGGAAAATATTTAACATATGATATGCGAAAATAATTCAAACTCAATGCAAAAAAAAAAAAAAAAAAAAAAAAATCAAGACAGAAATTTTATCCACAGATTTTGTGAAATCCAGGGAAAAAAACCAATATAGTCTTAACCCAGAATAAAATTAAGGTTAAATACTCATCCTTCAATTTGGAAAAACTTCAAATGCTCTATATAGTCTTAAAAAGACTATTTCACGAAACTTTTCCGTGGGATTAGTCACGGTTGGAGTCGTTCATCAGTAGAGCTCAAAACACGAGAACCAAAATAGCACTGCTAAAATATTGCAGAAAGGAACTTTAAAAGCAGGTTAATGAACCTTGTGCGGAATTATGAAAATAAACACACATGGAGAACATGGCTGGTGACGTCAGAATGAGACGAATGTCTGTTAACAAGAAACAGCAGTCAAAATATTCCGAAAAAAAAATCAACAAAAGTGTATGGAGTTCAGCATATAGTTGAATATATATATATATATATATATATATATATAGGAACGAGTAGGACCCCGACGGCCGAGATCAAGCCGTTTCGACAACTCATTCTGGACTAGTCTGGGTCCTACTCGTTCCTATTACCCACTCTACTATTGAGTACTTTGGTGCGTTATGATCCATCTGGTTCCTTACCACATTTCCTTCGTTATATATATATATATATACACACTTTAAAAATCTACACGATACGTTACTAGGGTATAGGCATATTTATTTTGTTATAGAAATGACTTTCTACAAGAACAGAAATGTTTCATTCATAAGAAATTATCAGGAAAATAATTTCTTTGTGATTTCTTAGTAATGAAATAGTTCTAGTCATGTAGTTGTTTATATATATATATTCTGTTTAGAAATGTACGGAAAACACAAATATAAGACAGTTTCCCTCTTCAGTTTCCTGTGGTGGGTCTCGGATGTTTTAACACGTTCGAAACCCACAGCTGACAACAGAAGAGGGGAATTGTCTTTTGTTTGTGACTTCCCGTACATTACTAAACATTATTTATTAGTAACCACACAGCACCTTGGCCCTTTTAATTCCTGTATATACATATATATATATATATATATATATATATATATATAATTCGTTCCCGAAAGGTCTTTTTTCTAAGCGCGCTCATATTCACCTAGCTTATGCTAACAGAATAACTATGAAGCTTGTTCCCTTCCTTCTACGGTTAGCTCTCCTCTTTGTTGTTATCTTGTCTCACTCGCTTTACGCGTTTTAATTGTCCTAATAACTTAATTTAGTTATTATTGCACTGACGTGAGGTATATGATTTTTAATGCAATGAAATATCTATGATCGTCGGCAAATCACTGATGAGGGACTTATTTTATTACATGTTATCCATGTACAACCTGCAGTATTCTTCTCCCCATTTTTTCACATATATTTACCTAAACTGCGATTCTGTTTTTTCTCTCTCTCTCTCTCTCTCTCTCTCTCTCTCTCTCTCTCTCTCTCTTACTGCTTCCTCGTTCTCTCTGTTTCTCCTACTTTCTTTCGCTCCCTCTGTCATGTCAATTAACTCTTCCTCACACTTCCACTCACTCACTCACTGTTTCTCCTCTTCTCACTTCACCCCGTTCGCGACGAAAAAATGTTCTCTCTTTCTCACATTTGAACTCGTTCCCGAAAGGTCTTTTTTCTAAGCCCTCATATATTCACCTAGCTTATGCTAACAGAATAACTATGAAGCTTGTTCCCTTCCTTCTACGGTTAGCTCTCCTCTTTGTTCTTATCTTGTCTCACTTGCTTTACGCGTTTTAATTGTCCTAATAACTTAATTTAGTTATTATTGCACCGACGTGAGGTATATGATTTTTAATGCAATGAAATATCTATGATCGTCGGCAAATCACTGATGAGGGACTTATTTTATTACATGTTATCCATGTGCAACCTGCAGTATTCTTCTCCCCATTTTTTCATATATATATATAAATTCAGAAACGAAATATATATATTCAGAAAAACGATATATATATATATATATATATATATATATATATATATATATTTCGTTTCTGAATTTGTTTAGCATGATTCTTTATCTGAAAACATGTGTTGTGTTGAAACCGATATTGTTATACTTTGGGAGGGTCATGTTGCCAATAAGAAACACACGCACCAGTTGCTTTCACTTCAATTTATTATAATAAAATTATTTACAAAATAATTTATTTACAAAATTACGTTGGAGCCTCAAAAACAAAAACAAAAGTAACAACATACGCACACACACACAACACACATCCAAACAACACAAACAACGATAACAACAACACACACATCAACAACAATAACATACTTAGAAACAACAACAGACACGCAGACACAAACAACAATAAAAACACACACAACAATAATAACGTACACGGAGACAACAACAACAACACACATCAACAACAGCACACATCAACAACAACAACAACAACACACACACATTCTATGCACCTCACCACAATCTTAACAAACACATAGACACAGAAAACAGGTAATGACAGTAACACGGAAATAAGGGAAGGTAATAAGATTGAAAGGAGAAGGGAGATTATGGACAGAGAAAATTACCAGGACGAACACCCAGACACACAAAATAGAGTAGATAATAACAATGAGCCAAAAGAAAGAGTCAGGAGTAATAATGAGAGACATAGAAACAACCATGAGGCTGTTGGTGGAAATAGAAACAAAACAATTAACAATAACAATAGCATTAGTACACATAAAGCAGCAGCCTGGAACTCTACTTTTTATAATACTTCCGATAAGTCGTTCGAGCTGCGACGAGTCCACGCCACGACTTTAGTAGCTTTTAACAAACGCACGCAATTGCCGTCGCAGGTCGATGAACAAACAGAAGCACAATTTAGTATAGCTAGATCTAAACTTAGAAATATTATAGAACAGTATAGCAAGAAGCAAATTAGAATGGAGGCTCAGCAACTGGGAGAAAAATCTGCAAATGGCTTGCATAAGCTCATGCAGCGCTCACGTAATGGAGAGATTGCATGCTTTCCAACAGACAAGTAAGGCAGAATGTCGGTTGACAGTCTGTCAAACTACATCCAGGCAATGCAACCCCACATCACTAACACAAATATGAGGATAGGGAAAAAGCCCTCAATGCTGATGATGTGGACAAATATAATGCAACCCAACAAAAGGACTGCCAACAACTTCCAGGCCTGGAACAATGACGTGCCAGCGTTGTATGGGCTTCGAAAAGACCATAAAACGAGGAGTGACCCTGTTACAGGACCACCAACACGGCAAGTCTGTGGAGCTAACATTGATAGTAACTACAGACTTTCCTACTTCCTCTCCTTGATCATACGCCCCATCATTGAAATGTCCCCAGATATATGTGACAGCACGGAGGACCTCCTCAGCAGAATCGGCGAGAGTAACTGATCTAGGGACCTAACAAACTGCATAATAGGAAGTATGGATGTTGTGTCCCTGTATCCATCTATTGACGTGGATTTTGTTGTGGAGAAATGCGTAGAAATGATCAGTGAGAGCAATGTTGAATTCCAAGGGATTGATACCAGTGAGCTGGGACTCCTACTTAAACTTATCTATACTAATGATTATCTAGATACATATGGCCTTAGCAACCTGTGCCCTACAAGACCAACAAGAGGCAGACCACCTACTATTACCTCAATGGCCAAGAAAACCCACACAGATAGATGGAGCGGGTGGACCAGAGCCATACGGACCCCCGAAAACCACGATGAACTAAAGAAAATGATTGCACATGCGGTGGGGGCCAGTATAAAATTAACCCTTAAGGAACATATGTTCAAATTTAATGGAAAGACATATGCCCAAGAGGGGGCAGAAGGCATTGGTGTTAGCATTGCAGGTGACATAGCTAACCTATTCATTGTATGGTGGAACAATAGACTTAAACTTAAACTTAAAGAACAATTAGAAGACAGCAACCCCTTAACCCTGATAATATACTCCCGCTACGTTGATGATATAAACATCGAAGTAAAAACACCCCCACCAGAGAACAGTCAGGAATTAGAGAAAAACACCACGGAAAGCATCCAGCAAATAGCTAACTCCATCCACCAGAGTATTAGAGTTACTATAGACTACCCAAGCAAACACTCCGGCCATCGATTACCTGTACTAGACACAGAGCTCTGGTTAGATACCATTAATAACACAAAACAAATCCTCCATTCCCATTATGCCAAACCCATGACTTCCAAATATCTGATCCACCGAAACTCAGCTGTTTAGGACCATACCCAAATCAACATACTGATTGCGGATTTGGTACGGGTGATGAGAAACGTGTCCCGCATGTGCAACCCCAAAGAACTAGAGAGACACATACAACACTTCATCCACCGTATGCAGTTCTCTGGTTACAATCAGAGAGATAAAATCAGAGTATATAGAGGAGCCAGAACCAAATGGGAAAAAAATGGGAAATAATGACACAAATGGGACCTACCCCTTATATAGGAGCAAATTTTGGAATATAATAGAAAGATCTAGGAATAAGGTTAATAGAATAAACTCATGGTATGATAGCAATAAATACCGGTGTGTAATGTTCATCGATACAACCCCTAGAGGTGAATTAGCTTACAAATTTAGAAGGGCCCTAGATAAACATAAACTCAATATTAAGATAGTAGAAAGACCAGGTACCTCCATAAAAACACTTATTAGCAATACATACCCTTTTCAAAGAACTCCCTGTATAGATAAGAAATGTATAATCTGTAAATTAAGCCCCCATATTAACTGTAAAACTAGAAATGTAGTATATAGCAAAAGATGTACTGAAGGACGATGTAGAGATAAGAATATAGTATACATAGGTGAAAAACACTTGTGAATAGTGCAGTTTTAAATCAACATATGTTGATTTAAAACTGCACTATTCACAAGTGTTTGTTAACCTTCATATCATGTCTCCCTATTTTATCTGACGAAAACGCAAATATCATCTCATGATGATATTTGTTTTTGAAATGGCGCATAATAAAATACATGGAACTCTTTTAACCATCTTTTGATCTTATATATTATTTATACTCCAGTCCTACAAATTGTAGAGTGCTTCTTATCCGATATCTGCTTTGCTTTATTGTACTACAATAAAACTCACCTCTTATATATATAAATATACACGTCTACACATTTCTCTGTATATATCTGAAGGTGGTTGCAGCTTCCATTCTTTATCGAAGTCCACTCACTTCCTTCGTGTTGTTACTACCCTCGTATTAGACCTGAATCTATGTAATCACTTCCCTCGTGTTGTTACTGCCCTCGTATTAGACCTGTATCAATGTAATCACTTCCCTCGTGTTGTTACTACCCTCGTATTAGACCTGTATCTATGTAATCACTTTCCTCGTGTTGTTACTACACTCGTATTAGACCTGTATCTATGTAATCACTTTCCTCCTGTTGTTACTATCCTCGTATTAGACCTGTATCTATGTAATCACTTCCCTCGTGTTGTTACTGCCCTCGTATTAGACCTGTATCTATGTAATCACTTCCCTCGTGTTGTTACTGCCCTCGTATTAGACCTGTATCTATGTAATCACTTCCCTCGTGGTGTTACTATCCTTGTATTAGACCTGTATCAATGTAATCACTTCCCTCGTGTTGTTACTACCCTCGTATTAGACCTGTATCAATGTAATCACTTCCCTCGTGTTGTTACTACCCTCGTATTAGACCTGTATCAATGTAATCACTTCCCTCGTGTTGTTACTACCCTCGTATTAGACCTGTATCAATGTAATCACTTCCCTCGTGTTGTTACTACCCTCGTATTAGACCGGTATCTATGTAATCACTTCCCTCGTGTTGTTACTGCCCTCGTATTAGACCTGTATCTATGTAATCATTTCCTTCGTGTTGTTACTACCCTCGTATTAGACCTGTATCAATGTAATCACTTCCCTCGTGTTGTTACTACCCTCGTATTAGACCTGTATCTATGTAATCATTTCCTTCGTGTTGTTACTACCCTCGTATTAGACCTGTATCAATGTAATCACTTCCCTCGTGTTGTTACTACCCTCGTATTAGACCTGTATCTATGTAATCACTTCCTTCGTGTTGTTACTACCCTCGTATTAGACCGGTATCAATGTAATCACTTCCCTCTTGTTGTTACTACCCTCGTATTAGACCTGTATCTATGTAATCACTTCCCTCGTGTTGTTACTACCCTCGTATTAGACCTGTATCTATGTAATCAGTTCCTTCGTGTTGTTACTACCCTCGTATTAGACCTGTATCAATGTAATCACTTCCCTCGTGTTGTTACTACCCTCGTATTAGACCTGTATCAATGTAATCACTTCCCTCGTGTTGTTACTACCCTCGTATTAGACCTGTATCAATGTAATCACTTCCCTCGTGTTGTTACTACCCTCGTATTAGACCGGTATCTATGTAATCACTTCCCTCGTGTTGTTACTACCCTCGTATTAGACCTGTATCTATGTAATCATTTCCTTCGTGTTGTTACTACCCTCGTATTAGACCTGTATCAATGTAATCACTTCCCTCGTGTTGTTACTACCCTCGTATTAGACCTGTATCTATGTAATCATTTCCTTCGTGTTGTTACTACCCTCGTATTAGACCTGTATCAATGTAATCACTTCCCTCGTGTTGTTACTACCCTCGTATTAGACCTGTATCTATGTAATCATTTCCTTCGTGTTGTTACTACCCTCGTATTAGACCTGTATCAATGTAATCACTTCCCTCGTGTTGTTACTACCCTCGTATTAGACCTGTATCAATGTAATCACTTCCCTCGTGTTGTTACTACCCTCGTATTAGACCTGTATCTATGTAATCACTTCCTTCGTGTTGTTACTACCCTCGTATTAGACCGGTATCAATGTAATCACTTCCCTCTTGTTGTTACTACCCTCGTATTAGACCTGTATCAATGTAATCACTTCCCTCGTGTTGTTACTACCCTCGTATTAGACCTGTATCAATGTAATCACTTCCCTCGTGTTGTTACTACCCTCGTATTAGACCGGTATCTATGTAATCACTTCCCTCGTGTTGTTACTACCCTCGTATTAGACCGGTATCTATGTAATCACTTCCCTCGTGTTGTTACTACCCTCGTATTAGACCCGTATCTATGTAATCACTATCTTACTCTCCTTCACATTCTCTAGCCTCCTACACTAATGTATTGTTTACTCTATATTTCTGTACTATCTGTGGATGTGTAATGTGTGTAACACACACACACACAGACACACACATAAGGTGCCCATAAGTGTATATGTATTCCATTAATATAGTCTAGTAAAACTGATATAGATGCATGTATTTACATATATATATATATAGGTGTGTGTGAGACATGTATATATATATATATGTGTGTGTTTGTGTATATGTATATATATATATATATATATGCAAGTGTATATATATATATGCAAGTGTATATATTTATATATATATATATATATATATATATATATATATGTGTGTGTGTGTGTGTGTGTGTGTGTTTGTATATATATATATGCAAGTATTTATATATGTGTGTGTGTGTGTGTGTGTGTGTGTGTGTGTGTGTGTGTGTGTGTGTGTGTGTGTGTGTGTGTGTGTATATATATATATGCAAGTATATATATATATATATGCATGTATATACATATATATGGGTGTGTGTGTATGTGCGTGTGCGTGCGTGTGCGTGTGTGTGTGTGTACAAATTAACATTGGTGTTTCTACACACATATATACATACATATATACATACATATATACATACACACATATAAAGCTTTACAAGAAGTATATTAGTGAAATTAAATCAGTTTTAAGGCTTACTTCTGTTGGACAGGTTGACCTAAGTGTATCCCGAGGTATTTAGATGGATGTTAGATATAATAAGAGTAAAAGCCTGCAGTGTTGTCAGTAACATTTGAAACCGTACAAGAGAGTTTGAAGCTATACAAAAGCAATAATTATTTCTGGCTTACCCTCCTCTATACTCTTCTGATATTGCTTCCTATTGAACGACGAGAGAAAGGAGAGATGCTAGAAGTAGAAGAATCGGTAGAGGTTGTTAACATTACCATATACCCAGAAGTAATCCGTTCTTACCATTCTTACAGAACACAGCACGACATTTTTGTCGAGGAAGATGGTTATTAGCCAGCCATTTTAGCTTTAGTCTCACATGCTCTACTTTAATTTCTCACTAAATAGAAACCATTTTAATTCAATTATTATGACTTAGTAAGGAGATAGATAGATGGGGACATTATGTGCGTGTATGCTGCATATATATATATATATATATATATATATATATATATATACAGAAAGGGGGAGCGGAAGACAGTGAGCAAAAGAGAAAGAGCGGGGGTGAGAAGGAGATGGAGCCGGAGAGGGTGGGAGAGAGAGCGTGACAGAGAGGGTGGGAGAGAGAGCGTGACAGAGAGAGAGAGAGAGCGCATCAAATGGTATTTAACTGTAGTAGGTGACAGAAAAAAATATATAAATTCTTTAAAATAATTTGGTTTGTCTCGACTTTTTTATAGTTTGTCTTGGCATTTTTATAGTTTTTCATAGATATTACATTTTATAATAATTGTTTCTACTTTAGGCACAAGGCCAGCAAGGGCCGTAACTCTATGCGTCAAAGCATGGCGTCCGACCCTCTACCGATTCTGCCAAACCACCGCCCATTTTATAATAATGCCTCAATTTCCTCCTGTTTAAACCTCACCATTTCTCAGAGACAACCAGGAATTCTTCGATGCCATTTCAACATTATTTTTTTGTTATTCTGTATAAATCCTTATATTTTTTCACTCTATTTTGTCTTATTTAAGTAAGAAGAAGAAGAAAAACAGTGGTTTCTTATATAGGCACAAGATCAGGAATTTGGGGAGAGG
>OZ024756.1:6629820-6634820 GCA_964016885.1 Eledone cirrhosa
CGCTTGGGTAACTTTATATGTGGGTGGCGAATTGGTAGAAATCGTTAGAACGTTAGATAGAATGTTTTGCGGTATTCGTTTTGGCTCTCTACTCTCTCAGTTTAAATCTCACCGAGGTCAACTTTGACTTTCTTCCATTTGAGGTCGATAAATAAAGTATCAATGTAGTACTGGGATCGATACTGCCTCTATATCGCTTTATTAATTCCTTTCTTTAACTCTTTATCCTTTTCTCAAAGAAATCTACTGTATTCAGACCTGAAGAGGGGAGAGGTCCCACCAGGTTTTAAAATACCCGAAGAAACACTGTCAATTTGGCACCCTTATGACCCCCTCGGCAGTTATAGGGGTGCCATTGAGCCCGTAACTCCCTCGGCAGTTATAGGGGTGCCATTGAGCCCGTAACTCCCTCGGCAGTTACAAGCTCATTGGCATAACTCCCTCAGCAGTTACGGGCTCGTACTATACCAACTATGTACATGTGTGTATATCATAAGGTATAGGATAGAAAATGATTGAGTGTGAGTGAGTGTGAGGGTGAAGGCGTGAGTGTGTGTGTGAGTGTGTGAGTGAAGGCGTGAGTATGTGTGAGAGTGAAGGCGTGAGTGTGTTTGAGAGTGAAGGCGTGAGTGTGTTTGAGAGTGAAGGTGTGCGTGAGTGTGAGAGTAAAAGGCTGAATGTGTGTTAGAGTGAAGGCGTGCGTGAAAGTGAGTGTGAAGGCGTGACGGAAGGCGTGGGCGTGAGGGCATGAGTGTGTATGAGTGTGAGGGCATGAGTGAGGGCATGAGTGTGTGTGAGTGTGAGGGCATGAGTGAGGGCGTGAGTGAGGGCGTGAGTCTGTGAATATGTATTGTTATGTGTTGTTATGTGTTGTTATGTATTATATTTTACTGTCTAATGTTTCCCAATACAAGGGAGGCCATTGTTTCACAATAGATCAGTGAAGTTAATAAAAGATGTTTTCTCTCGTCCCTCTTGTCTCATTAAATGGCTGCTGTTGTATATGCCAGAAATCACAGCTATAATTTTCTTATCAAAGCTTCTAGGTGTAAAATGTCGAGGGATAAGTGTATTCTACGTTTTAGTGTCAAAATGGAATGTTTGTGAGAAAATTTAGTGAGGAAAGAAAACAAACCTTATTTTATTTTATTATTTTAGAAATCTGATGAAATAAGGTGTTAAAATCCCTACTTTGAATTGCATATGAATCTAAATTAGGGGTTCAAGTTACTTGGAATTTATAGGGTCAATTAATGTCGGACATGTTTTTGTATTACAAGAAAAAAATTATTATATAAAATCCCAAAACATCCAAAAAGATACCCACAAAGATCCAAACAAGCCTTACTTTGGATTTATGACAAAGTCGTGGTAATTAACAGAGGTTTCCCGCTTAAATGGGTAAGAACAAGTTAATGGTTATCAGTTGTAGTCTTCTTTTGTGAGGGAATTAAAATATGCATGGATTCTCCAAGACAAACTAACAATACACATGGAAGCTGTTGTCGTCGTTGTTGTTGTCGTTGCTGTTATTGTTGTTTTATTGTTGCTGTCGTTGTTATGATTGTTGTTGTTGTTGTTATGGTTGTTATTGTTACAGTTGTTGTTATTGTTGCTGTTGTCGTTATTGTTGCTGTTATTGTTGCTGTCGTCGTTGTTTTTGTTGATGTTGTTGTTGCTGTTGTTATTGTTACTGTTGTTGTTGTTATTGTTGCTGTTGTTATTGTTGCTGATATTGTTGTTGCTGTTATTGTTGTTGTCGTCGTTGTTGTTGTTTTGTTGCTGTTGTTATTGTTACTGTTGTTGTTGTTATTGTTGTCGTTGTTATTGTTGTCGTTGTTATTGTTGCTGTTGTCGTTGTTGTCGTCGTTGTTTTTGTTGCAGTTATTGTTGTTTTGTTGCTGTTCTTGTTGTTATTGTTGCTGTTGTTGCTGTTTTTTTGCTCTCAATTCTACCCTAATCAAGCAGAACAATGGTCAATATAATTCCACGCATGACCACCTCGTCGGTAAAAGAGTACCTAGTACTATAATCATACAATAAGTCATTCTTGGATTAACAATTTCAGGAATACCAAACTAACCATTCTGTAGTGAATTCCTCGTTGGCACGAAATAGAAACAATTGTAGACTAAAGTCGGAAGTGTAATGCCCACAACACATACACAAATATTAGTGTGTACACACACACACAGACACAAATACATATATAGCTAAATTCCGTCATAACGAAATTTACAGGGTATTACAAAATTCGATGTAACGAAAGATTCTTTTTAACGAGATCGAACTGGGGAATCCTAAAACTATTCAAACCCAACATCAGAGCACGTTAACATCCCGCCCCTCGCTGACTTGAGAGGGCGTGCGGTATCTTTGCACTGGGATGTAGGGGGATGAACAGAGAGCAAACAATAATTTGTACAACGATAATGGAAATTTCAAGTAACAGAAAATATTTAAATTACATTATTAGAGCCTCAGAGTATACAATATTTTTTGTTCGGCCCTCTGCAGCAAAGATGAAGAGATTATTTGGCGAGCTCACCCTAGAGCATCCTACATACAATTGACCATGGGAGAATCACTGATTTCGTAGCTCGTCTCGCGGAGAAGCTCTGTAGACGCTGACCTCTGGACACTCCTGTCAGGAGCATGTAAGCTGTAGTGACTTAGAGGCCTACCACCAATCTCCAGGACACTGTTTTCAAGACAAATGAGCGCCACATTGAAAACGACATCGTATGATACGTTCGGATTGTGTCTGTGTGTGCGATGGATGATGTACTCATCTAGACTTTCACGGTGGTTGTTCCACAGTGCGAGATGGTCGGGGAGATCGCAGTTGTGTAGCATAATAGCAAAAATGTTCGCAGCTGAGAAGGGACTTTAGCAGTTGCTGCTTCTTGCAGGGTGAGGTGCCAATGGCTATCATCGTGTAACATACCACGCATCTGGCAAGCCACACGGTAAGTGGAACATTGATGGCCATTGATGGTTCTCAGATCATTGATGGCCAATGATGGTTCTCTAGCCTCGAACAGTAACAATGACGATAAGCCGTTTGTGCTTTCGTGAAATAAATAGGATTTTGTTTTTGTGTATTTAAAAATTAAAATAACATTAAAGTTTAAGCAAAGAATCGCTACTTTCACCCTTAACGAGATCTTCTGAAACTAAAAACTCCGTCTGTGAACGCAGAAGTAAATATTTCGAAAAACGTTATCTAATGCAGACAGCCAGACAGCTATGTATCTATCTAAAAAGACAAACTAAGCAAAAGAGGGAAATGTTGTGCGACGTCAATAAGAAAAAGTGAGGAATGACGTACAACCGGAAGTGTTGACATTTTAAATTTTAAAGAAGTGAATATTTAAATAATGTCTTTAATCTTTTAACAAAATTCAGTAGACAAAGATACCCTCACTTTTTTACTGGGAAAAAGTTACATCTGTGGTTCAAATTTGGTGCTGTTTGGTCCAGCCGTTTGGCGGAAAGTTTGTTACCTACATACGGCCGTCAGCTTTATAGTATAGATGACAAGTTAGAGTCTTATTAACTCTAGACTTTCTCATTTGTTCTCACATTATCAACTGATCACTGCTATATACATAACAGAACTAAATAAGTAGAAGTGAGTGTAACAGCAATGATGTTTATATGTTATAATATGGTTCTATGGTTCTAGAGTTCTACATTACTACGGTTCTACGTTTCTATAGTATATAGTTCAATAGTTCCAGAGTTCTAGACCTCTATGTTTCTATTGTTCTATAGTCCTATAAAATATGTAGAAATAAGTTTAACAGCAATGATGTTTATGTTATAGTATGGTTCTATGGTACTATAGTGCTACATGTCTATAGTTCTATGTTTCTATAGTATATAGTCCAATAGTTCCATAGTTCCATAGTTCTAGATATCTATGGTTCTACGTTTCTATAGTATATAGTCAATAGTTCTAGACTTCTAAGCTTCGTTGTTCTATATTTTTATAGTCCTATAATTCTCTGCTTCTATAATGACACTGTGGTTCTACGGTTGAATGATTTCTATAGTGTCTACCTTTCTATAAATCTACACTTCTATAATTCTATGTATCTATAATTCTATAACACTATATTCTACAGAACCATAGTTCTATGGCTCTATATTCTACTGAACCATATTTCAATAGCAATGTAGCTCTATTGTTCATATATTATATAGAATTGTAGTTCTATGGTTCATATATTCTATAGAACTATGATCTATATTTTATATGGAACTGTAGTTCTATGGCTCGTATATTCTATAGAACTATACATGTATGGGTCTAAGTTCCTATAGTGATGTACTTCTATGGTTCATATATTCTATAGCACTGTAGTACTATGGTTCTATGGTTATATAGCACATTGGTTCTATGGTTATATAGTACAGTGGTTCTATGATTATATAGCACAGTGGTTCTATGGTTATATAGCACAGTGGTTCTATGGTTCTATGAGTATGTAGTTCTGTACGTCTATAGTTCATATATTCTATGGAACTTTAGTAGCATGGTTCTATGATTCTGTAGCACTGGTACTATGGTAATATGATTCTGTACCACTGGGATACTATGGTTCTATGATTCTGTATTACTGCAGTACTATGGTATTATGATTCTGTAGTACTGTGGTTCTATGATTCTATAGCACTGTGGTACCATGGTTCTATGATTCTGCAGCACTGTGGTACTATGGTCCAATGATTCTGTAGTACTGTCGTACTGCGGTACTATGGTTCTATGGTCATATTCTGTAGTACTGTGGTTCTATGGTCCAATGATTCGGTAGTACTCTGTTTCTATGGTTCAATGATTCTGTAGTACTGTCGTACTGCGGTACTATGGTTCTATGATCATATTCTGTAGTACTGTGGTTCTATGATTCTGTACCACTGTGGAACTGTGGTTCTATGATTTTGTAGTACTGCGGTACTATGGTCCAATGATTCTGTGTTTCTGTCGTACTGCG
>OZ024756.1:6639820-6644820 GCA_964016885.1 Eledone cirrhosa
GGTGGTGGTGGTGGTGTTGTGGTGGTGGTGTTGTGGTGGTGGTGTTGTGTTGGTGGTGGTGTTGTGGTGGTGGTGTTGGTGGTGGTGTTGTGTTGGTGGTGGTGTTGGTGGTGGTGGTGGTGTTGTGGTGGTGGTGGTGTTGTGGTGGTGGTGGTGTTGTGTTGGTGGTGGTGGTGGTGTTGTGGTGGTGGTGGTGTTGTGTTGGTGGTGGTGGTGGTGTTGTGGTGGTGGTGGTGTTGTGTTGGTGGTGTTGTGTTGGTGGTGGTGTTGTGGTGGTGGTGGTGTTGTGGTGGTGGTGGTGTTGTGTTGGTGGTGGTGGTGGTGGTGGTGTTTGTTGGTGGTGGTGTTGTGGTGGTGGTGGTGTTGTGGTGGTGGTGGTGTTGTGTTGGTGGTGGTGGTGGTGTTGTGTTGGTGGTGGTGTTGTGTTGGTGGTGTTGTGTTGGTGGTGGTGTTGTGGTGGTGGTGGTGTTGTGGTGGTGGTGGTGTTGTGGTGGTGGTGGTGTTGTGTTGGTGGTGGTGGTGGTGTTGTGGTGGTGGTGGTGTTGTGTTGGTGGTGGTGGTGGTGGTGGTGGTGTTTGTTGGTGGTGGTGTTGTGGTGGTGGTGGTGTTGTGGTGGTGGTGGTGTTGTGTTGGTGGTGGTGGTGGTGTTGTGGTGGTGGTGGTGTTGTGTTGGTGGTTGTGGTGGTGGTGGTGTTGTGTTGGTAGTGTTGTGTTGGTGGTGGTGTTGTGTTGGTGGTGGTGGTGTTGTGGTGGTGTTGTGTTGGTGGCGGTGGTGGTGGTGTGTTGGTGGTGGTGGTGGTGGTGGTGGTGTTGTTGTGTTGGTGGTGGTGTTGTGGTGGTGGTGTTGTGTTGGTGGTGGTGGTGGTGTTGTGTTGGTGGTGGTGGTGTTGTGGTGGTGTTGTGTTGGTGGTGGTGGTGGTGGTGTGTTGGTGGTGGTGGTGGTGGTGGTGTTGTTGTGTTGGTGGTGGTGTTGTGGTGGTGGTGTTGTGTTGGTGGTGGTGGTGGTGTTGTGTTGGTGGTGGTGGTGTTGTGGTGGTGGTGGTGGTGGTGTGGTGGGGGTGGTGGTGTTGTGTTGGTGGTGGTGTTGTGTTGGTGGTGGTGTTGTATTGGTGTTGGTGTGGTGGTGGTGTTGTGTTGGTGGTGGTGTTGTGGTGGTGGTGTTGTGTTGGTGGTGGTGGTGGTGTTGTGTTGGTGGTGGTGTTGTGGTGGTGGTGTTGTGTTGGTGGTGGTGGTGGTGTTGGTGTTGGTGGTGGTGTTGTGGTGGTGGTGGTGGTGGTGTTGGTGTTGTGTTGGTAGTGTTGTGTTGGTGGTGGTGTTGTGTTGGTGGTGGTGGTGTTGTGGTGGTGGGGGTGGTGGTGTGGTGGGGGTGGTGGTGTTGTGTTGGTGGTGGTGTTGTGTTGGTGGTGGTGTTGTGGTGGTGGTGTTGTGTTGGTGGTGGTGGTGGTGTTGTGTTGGTGGTGGTGTTGTGGTGGGGGGGGGGTATTGTGGTGGTAGTGTGGTATTGTTGTGGTAGTGTTGTGTTGGTGGTGGTGGTGTTGTGGTGGTGGTGGTGTTGTGGTGGTGGTGGTGGAGGTGTGGTGGGGGTGGTGGTGTTGTGTTGGTGGTGGTGTTGTGTTGGTGGTGGTGGTGTTGTGGTGGTGGTGGTGGAGGTGTGGTGGGGGTGGTGGTGTTGTGTTGGTGGTGGTGTTGTGTTGGTGGTGGTGGTGTTGTGGTGGTGGTGGTGGAGGTGTGGTGGGGGTGGTGGTGTTGTGTTGGTGGTGGTGTTGTGTTGGTGGTGGTGTTGTGTTGGTGGTGGTGTTGTGTTGGTGGTGGTGTGGTGTTGTGTTGGTGGTGGTGTTGTATTGGTGGTGGTGTGGTGGTGGTGGTGGTGTTGGTGGTGTTGCTGTTGGTGGTGGTGTTGTGTTGGTTGTGGTGTTGGTGTTGCTGGTGGTGTGGTGGTGGTGGTGTTGGTGTTGCTGGTGGTGTGGTGGTGGTGGTGTTGTGTTGGTGGTGGTGTTGGTGGTGGTGTTGTGTTGGTGGTGGTGTTGTGGTGGTATTGGTGTTGGTGGTGTTGCTGTTGGTGGTGGTGGTGGTGTTGTGTTGGTGGTGTTGTTGTTGTGGTGGTGTTGTGTTGGTGTTGTGTTGGTGGTGGTGTTGTGTTGGTGTTGTGTTGGTGGTGGTGTTGTGTTGGTGGTGGTGTTGTGTTGGTGTTGTGGTGCTGGTGTTGGTGTTGTGGTGCTGGTGTTGTGGTGCTGGTGTTGTGGTGTTGTTGTTGTTGTGGTGGTGATGTGGTATTGTTGTGGTAGTGGTGTTGTGGTGGTGGTGTTGTTGTGGTAGTGGTGTCGTGGTGTCGTTGTTGTTGTTGGTGGTGGTGTTGTGTTGGTGTTGTTGTTGTGGTGGTGTTGTGGTGGTGGTGGTGATGTGGTATTGTTGTGGTAGTGGTGTTGTGGTGGTGGTGTTGTGTTGGTGTTGTTGTGGTATTAGTGGTGCCATTGTGGTGTTGGTTGTGGTCGTGGAGGTGGCATTGCGGTGGTTGTCATGTGCTGTTGTTCTGGACGTGGTGTTGTGGTGGTGGTGCTGTGTTGGTGGTGGTGTTGTTGTGGTATTAATGGTGGCATTGTTGTGGTGGTTGTGGTGGTGGTCGTGGAGGTGGCGTTGCGGTGGTTGTGATGTGCTGTTGTTCTGGACGTGGTGGTGATGGTGTTGGTGGTTTAGGTTAGAAATAAGAAGAACAAGTTTCTATACTAATAGGAACTATTGAGAAAAGAAGTTGAAATATGGAAAAAGTCACTTCAAACACCCCCAAATGTTGACTGGTACTATATATAATATAGAAAGATGAAAATGATAAGCACCAGTCTTGTGAGCTTTCAGGTTCGAGACAGTACATTACTGGTATTTTATTTTATCGACCCCGTAAGGATGAAAGGCGATGTTAACCTCGTCAGGATTTGAACTCAGACCGTAAAGGACCGTAACTCTCTGCTGCAAAGCATGGTGTCCGACCCTCTCCCGATACTGCCAATCTACCGCCCTTTCCATAATAATAATAATAATTTAGTAACTTAGAACAAATCTTCAGTTGGACATTTTCCTTGTTCGAGACTTCAATATCGTGATTGGTAAAACATTACGGGGGCGGCGAATTGGTAGAATCTTTAGGACCTCAGATATAATACTTTATGGTAGAATCTTTAGGACCTCATATATAATACTTTATGGTAGAATCTTTAGGACCTCAGATATAATACTTTATGGTAGAATCTTTAGGACCTCATATATAATACTTTATGGTAGAATCTTTAGGACCTCAGATATAATACTTTATGGTAGAATCTTTAGGACCTCATATATAATACTTTATGGTAGAATCTTTAGGACCTCAGATATAATACTTTATGGTAGAATCTTTAGGACCTCATATATAATACTTTATGGTAGAATCTTTAGGACCTCAGATATAATACTTTATGGTAGAATCTTTAGGACCTCAGATATAATACTTTATGGTAGAATCTTTAGGACTTCAGATATAATACTTTATGGTAGAATCTTTAGGACCACAGATATAATACTTTATGGTAGAATCTTTAGGACCTCATATATAATACTTTATGCTAGAATCTTTAGGACTTCAGATATAATACTTTATGGTAGAATCTTTAGGACCTCAGATATAATACTTTATGGTAGAATCTTTAGGACTTCAGATATAATACTTTATGGTAGAATCTTTAGGACTTCAGATATAATACTTTATGGTAGAATCTTTAGGACCACAGATATAATACTTTATGGTAGAATCTTTAGGACCTCATATATAATACTTTATGCTAGAATCTTTAGGACTTCAGATATAATACTTTATGGTAGAATCTTTAGGACCTCAGATATAATACTTTATGCTAGAATCTTTAGGACCTCAGATATAATACTTTATGGTAGAATCTTTAGGACTTCAGATATAATACTTTATGGTAGAATCTTTAGGACCTCAGATATAATACTTTATGCTAGAATCTTTAGGACCTCAGATATAATACTTTATGCTAGAATCTTTAGGACCTCAGATATAATACTTTATGGTAGAATCTTTAGGACTTCAGATATAATACTTTATGGTAGAATCTTTAGGACTTCAGATATAATACTTTATGCTAGAATCTTTAGGACCTCAGATATAATACTTTATGCTAGAATCTTTAGGACCTCAGATATAATACTTTATGGTAGAATCTTTAGGACTTCAGATATAATACTTTATGCTAAAATCTTTAGGACCTCAGATATAATACTTTATGGTAGAATCTTTAGGACTTCAGATATAATACTTTATGCTAAAATCTTTAGGACCTCAGATATAATACTTTATGGTAGAATCTTTAGGACCTCAGATATAATACTTTATGCTAGAATCTTTAGGACCTCAGATATAATACTTTATGGTATATATTCCGCCTCTCTGCTCTCGGAGTTCAAATCCCGCCGAGGTCAACATTGCCTTTCATCCTTTCCAGGTCGATAACAAAAAATACCAGTCTAGTACTGAGGTCGATTCTTCCTATATCTCTCTTTCTCGTTTCCTCTCTCTCACTATCTCTCTCTCTGGAAGAAATCTGCTGTATTCTGGCCTGGAGAGGGATGGGCTCCGCCAGGTTTAAAATGTCCAAGAAACGCCGTACAATACAATAACATACCAAAACATAAGAATAGGAAATCTTGTGGAAATATTATGAATGTGAGGCTGTTTGACCGTTTCATTATCGTAGATTTATTGAAATACATTGTTTGGATATTTCAGTAAACGGAGAAGTTACTCAAAAGTTTGAAGGGTTTACTTAATTTCTCAATTGTTTATCTGGAGGTTAGAAGAATCCTCAACAAAAGGATCCCTAACATAAGACCATAATGAAATAGTATGTGTATATATATATATATATAGTGGTGGAACACTGGACGGTAATAGCCGTAGTGGTAGAGGACTCAGTCCAAGGGACGAGTTAGGTAGAAGTGGTTACACA
>OZ024756.1:6649820-6657320 GCA_964016885.1 Eledone cirrhosa
GTGGTGATGGTCATGGTGATGGTGATGATGGTCATGGTGATGATGATGATGGTGGTGATGGTGTTGATGGTGATGATGGTGATGTTGATGATGGTGATGATGGTGATGATGATGGTGATGATGGTGATGGTGGTGATGTTGGTGATGGTGGTGATGGTGTTGATGATGGTGATGGTGTTGGTGATGGTGGTGATGGTGATGATGGTGATGGTGATGATGATGGTGATGATGGTGATGGTGGTGCTGGTGGTGATGGTGATGATGGTGATGATGGTGATGGTGATGATGGTGATGATGGTGATGGTGATGATGGTGATGGTGATGGAAATGATGATGATGGTGGTGATGATAATGATACATGATGCTGAAGATTAAGATGATGATGATGATAGTGTTGTTGTTATTACATGTTACTGTAAAGGCGGCGGAGTGGCAGTATCGGTAGAGCGTCGGACGCCATGCTTTACAGCATAGAGTTACGGCCCTTTACGTTCTGAGTTCAAGTACCGCCGAGGTTGACTTTGCCTTTCATCCTTACGGGGGTCGATAAAATAAAGTACCAGTAATACACTGAGGTAATTGCTGGCCTTGTGCCAAAAATAGAAACAATTATTACATGTCAGTGTAAAATAATGTGAATATCAGTAGATTTTCTTCCCCTCTCCTCCATTGTATGTTTTTTAAAGGAGCCGTTTTAAAGAATGTAGGAATAAATAAACGAACACGTAAAAGCCTACTTAAGTCACCATATTCCCAACATTTACCTTAAAATCAATACCAAGACAGGTTACTCGCTTTTCTTTCTTTGTCTATTTCTGGGAAGTCTTGGGATTCCTTCTCGCTTCTTCTGTTTACTCTCTCTTTTTCTCTTTTTTCTTTCTCATTTTCTTATATATATATATATATATATATATATATATATACACATATATATATGTATATATGTGTGTGTGTGTATGTGTAAATATTTGTTTTAGATACACTCACACCACACACATATATATACACACACACACGTGTGTACGTGTGTGTGTGTGTGTGTGTAAATATTTGTTGTAGATACACACACACACCACACACTCATATATATATATATGTACATATATATATATATATATGTATATATATACACACACACACACATACACACCATTGTGTGTGTGTTTATGTAAACAGCTAAATACGTGTGTATATGTGTAGAGTTACCTATAATTCTCTTTCATTGTATATATTTGTATTCTCTCTTTCCTTCTATACCAGATTCATTATTTCCTTCTTTCTCTGTTTTCCTTTACCTTCTTCTTTCTCCCTTTCTCCTCTTATTTTTCTGCTCTTACAATCTTTCCTGCGACTTTCTTTTCCCATCTATCTCTCTATTTAATTAACTATATATATATATCTATCTCTCTATCTATCTCTCTATCTCTCTATCTATCTCTCTATCTATTTAATTAACTATCTATCTATCTATTTAAATGGCATTTGTGATAACATTTTACACGTTTTTATTGTATGTAAACTTCCCCCTTTGTATTTGTCGCCTTCTTTTGTGCCCCTGTGGCTAATAAAGAAACATATCTATATCTCTCTCTCTCTCTCTCTCTCTCTATCTATTTACTTAATTAACTATTTATCTCCCTTCCTACATATCTATCTATCTATCTATCTTTCCAACTACGTAATTATCCATCTACCGGTCTCTCTCTCTCTCTCTCTCTCTCTCTCTCTCTCTCTCTCTCTCTATCTATCTAAGCACCCATTCACCAATATTTTTTTAAATAAATTTATTTGTTTATTTATATACTTATTTTATCCTTCATTCTTTTCTTCTTTCTTACTCTTCTTCCTCTCTTTCCATCTGTCACTCGTTCATCCTTAAATCTCTACTTTCTTCTCTCCATCTTCTTCTCCAACTTTCCTTTCTTTAACAAGTCTGCTTCATCTCGTTTCTTCTTTTTTTCTTTGTCTTTCTTTCCGTCAATCATTCTTTCATCCTCTACATTATTCCTCTCCTTAGCCTTCTCCACTTTTCTCATCCCTTTCTATATGTTCTCTCTCTCTCTCCCTCATCCTCCCCCTCTCTCACCACATCCTCTCTCTCACTTTCCTCTTTCTTTTCTCAATCCCTCTCTCTTAACCCTTCCCCCCATCTCTTCACTGTCATTCCTCCCCTCTAACCGAACTCTTTTACCCCCACCTTCTAAACCCCCTTTCTCTCATCCCTTCTCTTTCTCAACCCCTCTCTGTCATTCCTCTCTCTCACTCCCTCTCTCTATCTCTCACCACTTCTTTCCTACCTTACTTCTCTCTTATCACCTTCTGTGTCACCTCCCCATCACCCCCTCTCTCCCAACTCCCCTCTCTATCACTTCCCCTCTGTCACCTCCACCTCTCTCATCTCCCCTCTCTATTATCCCCTCTCTCTCTCCCTTCTCCTCCCCTCTCTGTCACCTCACCCCTCTCTCACACATCCCCTCCCTTCTCTTTCTCCCCCTCTCTCCCTTCTCCCTTCTCTCCTATTATATATTTACTATACTTTCCAGTTAATATCTCAATATAAATTTCCCCATTTCTTCATTCCATCATTTTTTTTTTTATTCATTCAAAATTTATTCGGAATAAATTTATTATTTAAGTATGTACACGTACATACATATATGTATACAGACGTACAATAGTATGTATATATATATACATACATGCACACATATATATATATATATGTACGTATGGATTCACCGAACATTTATTATAATGCTCGGTGTGTTTGTAAACAAACATCCCGTAATTTTTTATTATTATTATTTTAAATTTCAAACTTATAGACTCCGTCATAGTTATGTGGTTAAGACGTTTGCTTTGTAAACTGGTAGTACTGTGTTCGATCCCTGTGTCCCGCCTAGCAAAACTACCACGAGAAGCCTTCATTGCAAACTGTATGTGAGATATAATAATCTGCCTAACGAGGTAAATATAAAAAATGAGTGAAAATTATTGTTTACAGTGCTCAGGTGCACTACAACTCATCAAAGGTGCATGTATAATGTACAATTGTCAAGAAAAATAAATATTAAGAATTTGGGAGGTAGGTGGTTGTAATATCGAAGGAATTGAATTTACACACACATGTACACCAGGTCCGATCTCAGAGGAGCCAAACTCCCAATGTCACCGCTCCATCTCTCTCGCCCTCCCCATCTTTCACTATTATGAGCAAATCAGGTGCCACGTGCTGGCCGCTCCACGGCCCCGACGGACAGAATAGAGAAGGCGTTTCTACGGAGGATGGTCAGGGAGATGCGCTGGAAGAGCCATTCCATCACGCGAGGCTCACACCTGCAGCTAGAGAGCTCAGCACTTTTGGTGGTGAATAGGGAGGTAGCCCTAGGGCTAAGAACACAAGAAGTCTCCACTGCTAGGACCTGAGCTCGACTGCAAACCTGGCGGAGAGCGACCGATACTTGGAGAGTTTACCCTCCTCAGCCTGAAGTGCAGCAGAGCCTGCGTTAGGACAGACTGCACCAAGTTGCCTCCGGAGAATGTGTCGCAGAAGAGCCTGGGTTAGTGACAAACTGCACCAGGTTGCCTCTGGAGAATGTGTCGCAGCAGAGCCTGGGTTAGTAATAGACTGCACCAAGTTGCCTCTGGAGAATGTGTCGCAGCAGATCCTGGGTTAGTAATAGACTGCACCAAGTTGCCTCTGGAGAATGCGTCGCAGCAGAGCCTGGGTTAGTGACAGACTGCACCAGGTTGCCTCTGGAGAATGTGTCGCAGCAGAGCCTGGGTTAGGGACAGACTGCACCAGGTTGCCTCTGGAGAATGTGTCGCAGCAGAGCCTGGGCTAATGACAGACTGCACCAGGTTGCCTCTGGAGGGTGTGTCCCTCTATGTGACATCCCAGACGAGGGATTTAACACTGTATTCAATTATGAGATGAAAGGATAAGTCATATGAAAATGATAGTCCGTCTATTCTTACAGAAACACACAGACGTGCGTACATTCACACACACATACACACACTTTTACATACGCACACAGAGGCTCATTCATTAACACACACACACATACACATGTCGATTCGTTCACATACAGACGCATGCACATTCAAACACACGCACACTTATATATACGCACACACACGTCCATTCCTTAACACACACGCAATCACACGTCAAATCATTCACACATACAGACTCCCGCGCATTTACACACGCAAACTAATACACACACACACACACACGCGTCCATTCCTTAGCACACACAAACTAACGTCTAATCATTCACACGCGCAGACTCATACACACACACACACACGCACACACACACACGTTCATTCAATTATTACACACACACACACACTGATAAACGCTTATTCGCACACATCAATTCATTCACACACACGTTCACACTCACACACATGCATCCATATGCAGATACGTGTCCATTCATTCTCTCACACACACACAGACACACACACGAATCCATACACAGACATAAACATGTCCGTTCTTTCACACACACACACACACACACACACACACAGACACACGCGTTCTCACACACACGCATCCACATAGAGATCTAAGCCTGTTTATTCATTCTCCCACAGTCACATATACGTTCATTCACACATTCATTCACAAACACACACATATACATACGTTCACTCACACATTCATCTACATGCACATACACACACACACACATACACACATGTTCATTCATTTGTGCGCGCACTCACACACACACACACACACACACACACAAATACATCGAGAACTAGACTGACAAACGCACACAAACACACACACACACACACACACACATACAAATACATCCAGAAATAAACTGACACACACACACATACAAATACATCCAGAAATAAACTGACATACACACACACACACATCCAGAACTAGACTGACACACACACACACAAATCCACACAAGTTCACACACAGCTTTGCAGGTCTGTATATGACAACATACAGACACAACTGTGTATCTCTTATAGAAACAGAGTCAGTACAAGACAAAGAAAGCTAAGAGATACGTAAACAAGCTGGTAGCACTGCGTGAAATCGGGAAAGTTCTTCAAATTTCGTGTTTTCGGAATACCTTTAACGTGAAGTAATCGATGGATCTCCGTCGGTTTCGACGATGAGTATTCACGTTTTTGTTCTTTTTATTATCAACATAACAGAGTCAGTACAAGACAAAGCTAAGAGATACTACGTAAACAAGCTGGTAGCACTGCGTGGTATCGGGAAAGTTCTTCAAATTTCGTGTTTTCGGAAAACCTTTAACGTGAAGTAATCGATGGATCTCCGTCGGTTTCGACGACGAGTATTCACGTTTTTGTTTTTTTATCAATGTAACCGAGTCAGTACAAGACAAAGCTAAGAGATACGTAAACAAGCTGGTAGCACTGCGTGGAATCAAGAAAGTTCTTAAAATTAAGTGTTTTAGGAATACTTTAACGTGAAGAAATTGATGGACCTCCGTCGGTTTCGACGATGAGTGTTCATTTTTTTTTTATCAATGACATAGTGAATACAAGACAAGGGGGAGGGAGATACGTAAACAATTATAACATGGTAACATTCACTGCGTGGAATCGAGAAAGTTCTTAAAATTTCGTGTTTTATGAATACTTTAACCCTTTAACATTTACTGTAAATCACAGGCGGTTTCTTGGATGTTTTAATGATGGAAGCTCCAGTAATATGATGTTGTTGTCACAGCTCACACCTAGCTAGGTTTAGCAGGCCTCCTACTACGTTGTAAAAGGTTTACTCTATAGTTACTGCTATATTTTTTATGGTAAAGGCTTTTTACCTCACATAATAGTGAATCTATGAGCTTTTGATATTATTTATTTTGAGAGGCAGTGAATTTGCAGAATCGGTAGAGCGTCGGACACAATGCTTCGTGGTATAGAGTTGTGTCCCATTATGTTCTGAGTTCAAATCCTGCCAAGGTTAGTTTTGTCTTTCATTCTTACGGGGTCGATGAAATAAAGTACCAGTAATACACTGGTGTCGATTTAATCGAGTTCCCCTCCCCCCACAAATTTGTTAGCCTTGTGAGTGGCCGGTTACAGCCAGTTTGAACAGAAAGAGGAGAGATAATTCTGGCTGGATACGGCCGGTTTAAATGGTAAAGGGTTAACGTAGTAATCGATGGACTTCCGTCGGTTTCGACGATGAGTGCCCAGTTTTTTTAATCAATGCAACAGTCTGCTCTTGACACTAACGTGTAAGTAACTGGTCATTTCAAAAACATGTGTACCTTTATGTAATTCTCAGGGAGTTTGTGTGTGTGTGTGTGTGTGTGTGTGTGTGTGTGTGTGTGTGTGTGTGTGTCTGTGTGTGTGACAGTGTGCGACAATGTAAGCCCTTTAAATTATACAGCTATCTATATACAATCCATCTGTCGAGCTGCTAAATAGTTTTTCGTCTATCGAATTTCACTTAAAAAGCCTTGGTGGACCCCTGCCCACGATATCACATTGTTGGATCAAACCAGGTGTTTAATGATTGCGAAACGGACCTTTAATTATCCTGTGATGTTGTGGCCATCATCCTGAAGAAATACGATGAGATACACAGGTTAGATCAGATTAGTTTAAGCGACGAATTAATAGATTCGCTAATATGCCAAGCTCTATTTTGGCCCCTCTCTCTATGTCCCAAGTTTACATATCGCCGTGGTCAGCTTAACTGGTTCTACTTTCAGGGTTATAAAGTACCAATCCAAGACGATAGTTTAGCAGGAGTGTGAGATGGTCGAACCTGCTTAATTACGGTGTTTCTTTTGGTTCTCTATACGTTCTGCCACCACCGGCAACATCACTGGAGCCAGGTTGTGTCAGCCCATACCTTTCTCTCGGGTAGCACCGGTGACTTGCAGACAGAAGTGGTTGCACGTCTTCCAAAAGCTAACTTCTCCAGGTCTACATCGGCCCATATCTTTCTTGCGGGTAACGCCGGTGGCGTTGATAGGTGAGACTTGCAGACATCAGTGGCTGCTAATCTAACAATACCAATATAGTCCAGGTCTCTGCCTAGGGGAGGGAATTTCTTGGTACATATTCATGATCTCACGTGACATATAAAAGCTCTGTAGGGAAGATGTGGTGTTCTAAATTACTCATTCGTGTGCGATTGACATACTAGTATGAGCAGCCAAACGTACGTCAAAATCAAGCCTTTAATCTTAAATTTAAAACAAAAATGTCGACTTTTTACACTGTAGACTCTGATATATACGTTGAACCCACAATAATTCTGATCACGAGAGTTCCTATTATTTGATCAACGGAACAGCTTGATCGTAAAATTAACGTGCAAGTGACTGAGCATTCCACAGACACCTGTACTCTAAAGCAATTCTCATGTAGATTAACGGCAACACAGTTTATGACAAGAAAGTCCCTTATAAATTACTGGTACGATTAATTTTTGCAAGCTGAGTGGACTGGAGCAAAGTAAAATAA
>OZ024756.1:6674820-6692320 GCA_964016885.1 Eledone cirrhosa
AAGGATGGGTTTAAGTAGTTAACCTTGTTTTTTTGTAATTTCAATATTAATAATCCGATTTCAAATCCTGCCGAGGTCAACTTTGCCTTTCATCCTTACGGGCTTGACAAAATATAGTACCAGTAATGCACTGGAGTCAATTTAGACGACTTTCCCCCCACCACCCAAATTGTTGGTATTGTGCCTAAACCAGAAACCAATCTTATTGCTCTGCTCCCTAAACTGTCCTCATCACCAAGAACTTTAACTTCCGAAGATTATTCGTCTGTTTTAAATTTTTTTGTGAGTTGAGGATTTTAGTGTGTATAGAGCTTACCAAAGATTATACTGGAATACTACACTATAATCAGCTATGTATATATCTATATCTATCTAAGGCGGGTAAAATTCCCGAGATCCATGGACGAGTTCTCTCCAGCGGTCTCTGTCCCTCATTATCACTGCCATGTCCTGCATCTCCAACAGACCAGTGTGTCCTTAGGGTGGATGGATGCTACACGAGAATGCTGAGGATGGCTCTGAACATTAATCAGTATACACTGAGGATGAAAAACTCAGAGCTGTATGTGTATATATATATATATATATATAAGTATGTATACGTACATACATATATGTATACAGATGTACAGTAGTATGTATATATATATACATACATGCACACATATATACATGTACGTATGGATTCACCGAACAAATGAGCAACGATGTTTGCTAGACACTGTACGGCTTAATTCGGGATGTTTGTTTACAAACACACCGAGCATTATAATAAATGTTCGGTGAATCCATACGTGCATATATATATATATGTGTGCATGTATGTATATATATATATACATACTACTGTACGTCTGTATACATATATGTATGTACGTATACATACTTATATTTAAGTAACAGCCGTACTAAGTGTGAGAAATGAAATTTCGTTTCATTTTTTCTGTTTATATATATATAACAAAATTTAATATAGAAATGGCTTCTACGGGACTAGAAATATTTCATTCGAAGGACATCATCAGGTAAAGCTTTTCCTGATGATTTCCTTGGAATGAAACAGTTCTAGTCTTGTAGAAGTCAATTCTATATTAAATTGTGTTGTATACAATTTACTAATGTATTGAGTACCTTACTTACTGCGGGACTCACACACACACACACACACATATATATATATATATTTACGTACACACATACACATATGTATCTATATAATGTATATGTATACACTTACACACAGATAGACGGCGTGCAGGCGTGGGTGTGACATCCAAACCATAGAAACAGTTGATATTATATAACATGAAGAAAAAGAAGAGAAGCAAATAAGAAAGCAAAAGAGAGAGAGATAGCTAAAAAGGGAGAGAGAGAGAGGGAGGTAGTGTGTTGGAAAAGAAAGCGACATAAAGCGGGAGAGGTGGAAGGAGAGAGAGAGAAAGAAAGAGAGAGAAATTGAGAGAGAGGGAGAGATAACATGAGGGAGGGAGAGAGATAGAAAGAGAGAAAGATAGAAAGAGGGAGGGTTGTCGACAGAGAGAGAGAGAGATAGCATGAAGAGGAGAGAGCGAGGGAGTAAGAGAGCGTCTAAAAGTGGTAGAGATACTGAGAGAGAGAGAGAGAGAGGGATTGAAAAAGGGAGAGAAGGAAAGAGAGAGAAAGAGAGGGAGAGAGAGAGATAGTACGAGAAAGAGAGAGAGAGTAAAGAAGAGAGGTACTCTACACTTACATTTTCTTTGCCAAAAGCGCATATGTAGTACATTTAATTAGTGTTGAAGTTCTCCCCCCGACCTCACCGCCTTTGTGGTTGCTTGTCAAGCTAGAAATAACAGCCAAATCCCCTTCAACTCACTCCCTACCCATCTCCACAAAATACTAGTAAGATGGTAGATGATATAGTCACAGATCTATGAAACAAGAGGGATGACCACTTCTAGCACATATACTACTATTGATCATAGGTTTATTTTATTGTTTTGTCAGGTATAATTTGTTGTTAAAGAAATATATATAACAGGACAATGTGTAACTTTATGTAGCAGAGATCCGGCACCAGGACCTGGTGCTAGGGGTAGGGTTGGTGTGGGGCTTTATTCCGACACTAAGACCTGGTGCTAGGAGTAGGGGTGGTGTGGGCTTTATTCCGACACTAAGATCTGGTGCTAGAGGTAGGGATGGTGTGGGGCTTTATTCCGACACCAGGATCTGGTGCTGGGGTAGGGGTGGTGTGGGGCTTTATTCCGACACCAGGATCTGGTGCTAGTGGTAGGGTTGGTGTGGGGCTTCATTCAGGGTGAACACTTTAATTCACAACAATTCTAGGACGAAATACCGGTATAAGAATATCACTGTAAGGTTTTAGGGGGTTTTAGAGCTCTTTTTTTTTTTTTTTTTTTTTTTTTTTCTTTCAAAATTTGGAATGTAGTGACGGATCCAAACAGAACATTCTCGGAAATGCTCTGCCGGAGTAAGCATCCCAGTAGTTTTGGGGGTATTCTTTTCCAATCTGTGGGTACACCATTGAAAAGTATTTGTGGGAAGTAAGTACAGTTTTAACGGGACTTAATCAAACATTCTCGGAGAGTCCCCGGAAAAGTTTGGGTGAAACTCTCCGAGAAAAATAATTGTTTTTAACAATGTTAGAAATTTAAGAGCGACATTTAGTTGATCTCTTGAAGGGTATTTTAATTTATCGAACCCTTTATGACGAAGGGCAAACTTGACCTCGCTGTGAGAAGAACTCAGAAGTTAACGACCCCAGACGATACGTATTCTAGGTGTTTGATCAGCAGAACAACTTGCTTGTTAAATTAATAGGCAAGTGTACCCACCCGGTAGAATTCAGTGAGACATAAAAATGTGACAAAGCTATAACTTTGAATTGTAGGTAAAACATAGTAATTGTTTCTGCTTTTGGCACAAGGCCAGCAATTATTCCAGTGTATTACTGGTACTTTATTTTATCGACCCCGTAAGGATGAAAGGCAAAGTTAACCTCGGCGGGATTCTAGGTAAAACATAGTAATGCCCGGTAAGTGGACTGGAACAGGGCGAAATAGAGTGTCTTTCTTAAAGCGTGAAGTAAAGTGTCTTGCTCAAGAAGACAACACAAATCCCGATCGAGAATCGAACTCCCAACCTCACGACTGTTAACCCGATGCACTAACCACTCAGCCATCTGCCTTCATGTTGTTCCAGTACAATCAGTTGTAGAAATGAGTTGCGACATCACTGGTGCCAAACTGTATCATGTATAGTGTATATATAGTGTGTATAGTGTATATATATAGTGTATATATAGTGTGTATAGTGTATAGTGTATATATATATAGTGTGTATAGTGTATATATAATGTGTATAGTGTATATATAGTGTGTATATAGTGTGTATATATAGTGTGTATAGTGTATATATAGTGTGTATAGTGTATATATAGTGTGTATAGTGTATATATATTGTGTATATATAGTGTGTATAGTGTATATATATAGTGTGTATAGTGTATAAATAGTGTGTATAGTGTGTATATATAGTGTGTATAGTGAATAAGTGAATATATAGTATATACAGTGAATATAATATAAATAGTGTATATATATAGTATAAATAGTGTATATATATAGTATAAATAGTGTATATATATAGTATAAATAGTGTATATATATAATATAAATAGTGTATATATATAGTATAAATAGTGTATATATATAGTATAAATAGTGTATATATATAGTATAAATAGTGTATATATATAGTATAAATAGTGTATATATATAGTATAAATAGTGTATATATATAGTATAAATAGTGTATATATATAGTATAAATAGTGTATATATATAGTATAAATAGTGTATATATATAGTATAAATAGTGTATATATATAGTATAAATAGTGTATATATATAGTATAAATAGTGTATATATATAGTATAAATAGTGTATATATATAGTATAAATAGTGTATATATATAGTATAAATAGTGTATATATATAGTATAAATAGTGTATATATATAGTATAAATAGCGCCGAGCCGTATCGGCCATTGCCTTTCCCTTCGATAACATCGGTGGCGTGCCTTCACATACCTACACACACATACATACAGACACACACACACACACACATACACGAACGCACATATGCACACACAGAAACGCACATACGCACACACAAATGCAAATGCGTACACACACATACTGACAAACGCACACACATTCAGAGACACACACACACACACACACTCGCATACAAATGCACACACACACATACACTCGCATACTCACATAAAAAAATGCACACACACACATACCAACACGCACACTCACGAACGCACACACACACACACACTCACATATACACACACACACATTCACCAACGCGCACACACACACACACACACACCCACCAGCGCACACACACACTCAGCAACGCACACATACTCACACACACATACACATACACAGCCATACAAACAAACACACACAGCCATACACACATACATACAGTCATACAAACACCAACACACACGCACACACAGCCACACATACACACACATCCATACAAACAACTCTGCTGAGATTTATCCGTGTATTTATAGAGAGCAACATTACATTATAGATACTTACACAGCAGCTTAGAAGTGTGTGTGTGTGTACTTGTGTGTGTGTGTTGGTGTGTGTGTTGGTGTGTGTGTTGGTGTGTGTGTTGGTGTGTGTGTTGGTGTGTGTGTACTTGTGTGTTTGTGTAGGCGGGGGGGGGTCGTGTGTGTGTGTTGGTGTGTGTGTTGGTGTGTGTGTTGGTGTGTGTGTTGGCGTGTGTGTTGGTGTGTGTGTTGGTGTGTGTGTTGGTGTGTGTGTTGGTGTGTGTGTTGGTGTGTGTGTTGGTGTGTGTGTTGGTGTGTGTGTTGGTGTGTGTGTTGGTGTGTGTGTTGGTGTGTGTGTTGGTGTGTGTGTTGGTGTGTGTGTTGGTGTGTGTGTTGGTGTGTGTGTTGGTGTGTGTGTTGGTGTGTGTGTTGGCGTGTGTGTTGGTGTGTGTGTTGGTGTGTGTGTTGGTGTGTGTGTTGGTGTGTGTGTTGGTGTGTGTGTTGGTGTGTGTGTTGGTGTGTGTGTTGGTGTGTGTGTTGGTGTGTGTGTTGGCGTGTGTGTTGGTGTGTGTGTTGGTGTGTGTGTTGGTGTGTGTGTACTTGTGTGTTTGTGTAGGCGGGGGGGGGGGGGGGTCGTGTGTGTGTGTTGGTGTGTGTGTTCGTGTGTGTGTGTTCGTGTGTGTGTTCGTGTGTGTGTTCGTGTGTGTGTTCGTGTGTGTGTTCGTGTTGGTGTGTGTGTGTGTACTTGTGTGTGTGTTCGTGTGTGTATGTGTGTGTGTTCGTGTGTGTGTATGTGTGTGTGTTCGTGTGTGTGTATGTGTGTGTGTGGATGGCAGTGTGTGTGTTCGTGTTCGTCTGTGTATGTGTGTGTGTATATGGGTGGTTGTCTGTGTGTGTGTCTGTGAGTTGTGTATGTGTGTGTGTGTCTATGTGTGTTCGTGCGTGTTTCAGTGTGTATGTGTGTGTTTGTGTGTCCGTGTGTGTGCTTGTGTGTCCGTATATGTGTATATGTGCATGTGGGTGTGGGTGTTCCTGTGTGTGAGTATAAGCATGTGTATATGTGTATGTGTGTGTGATTATATGTATGTGTATATGTATATGTTTGCCTTTTTGTGTGTGTGTGTGTGTGTGTGTGTGTGTGAGTATGTGTGTGAGTGTGTGTGTGTGTGTGTGTGTGTGTGTGAGTATGTGTGTGCCTCTGTGTATATGTATATATGTATGTGTGTGTGTTCGTGTGTGTGCTTGTAAGTGAGTATATGTATGTGTATATGTGTATGATTGTACGTGTGTGTATATGTATGCCCCTCTGTGTATAAGTACATGATTGTGTGTGTGTTCGTGTATGTGTGTGTTCGTGTGTGTGTGTTCGTGTATGTGTGTGTTCGTGTGTGTGTGCCCGCATGTGTGTGTGCCCGCATGTGTGTGCTCGCATATGTGTGTGTGCTCGCATGCATGTGTGCCCGCATATGAGTGTGTATGCCCGCATGTGAGTGTGTATGCTCGCATGTGAGTGTGTATGCCGGCATGTGTGTGTGTGTGCCCGCATGTGAGTGTGTATGCCCGCATGTGTGTGTGTATGCCCGCATGTGAGTGTGTGTGCCCGCATGTGTGTGTGTATGCCCGCATGTGTGTGTGTATGCCCGCATGTGTGTGTGTATGCCCGCATGTGAGTGTGTATGCCCGCATGTGTGTGTGTATGCCCGCATGTGTGTGTGTATGCCCGCATGTGAGTGTGTATGCCCGCATGTGTGTGTGTATGCCCGCATGTGAGTGTGTGTGCCCGCATGTGTGTGTGTATGCCCGCATGTGTGTGTGTATGCCCGCATGTGTGTGTGTATGCCCGCATGTGAGTGTGTATGCCCGCATGTGTGTGTGTATGCCCGCATGTGAGTGTGTGTGCCCGCATGTGAGTGTGTATGCCCGCATGTGAGTGTGTGTGCCCGCATGTGAGTGTGTGTGCCCGCATGTGTGTGTGTGTGCCCGCATGTGTGTGTGTGTGTATTACACACATGTATACAATATCTTATATAAACATATACAGAGATTATTCAGTAAAGACTACTTGTCAATAATATTCCCTCCCTCCCTGCCTCTCTCTCCCTTCCTATCACTTTCTCTCTCTTTCCCTCTCTGTTTCTGTCACTCTCGCTCTCTATCTCTCCCGACTTCCCTCTCTCTATCATCTCTCTTTCCCTCTCTGTTTCTGTCTCTCTCTCTCACTCTATCTCTCCCTACTTCCCTCTCTCTTTCTATCATGTCTCTCTCTCTCTTTCCCCTCTCTGTTTTTGTCACTCTCGCTCTCTATCTCTCCCGACTTCCCTCTCTCTATCATCTCTCTTTCCCTCTCTGTTTCTGTCTCTCTCTCTCACTCTATCTCTCCCTACTTCCCTCTCTCTTTCTATCATGTCTCTCTCTCTCTTTCCCTCTCTGTTTCTGTCACTCTCTCACTCTATCTCTCCCTACTTCCCTCTCTCTTTCTATCATGTCTCTCTCTCTCTTTCCCTCTCTGTTTCTGTCACTCTCTCTCACTATCTCTCCCTACTTCCCTCTCTCTTTCTATCATGTCTCTCTCTCTCTCTCTTTCCCTCTCTGTTTCTGTCACTCTCTCTCACTATCTCTCCCTACTTCTCTCTCTCTTTCTATCACTATCTCTCTCTCTCTCTCTCTCTCTCTCTCTCTCTCTCTCTCTCTCTGTATCGCTCTCTCTTCCCTCTCTCTTTCTATCACGCTCTCTTTCCCTATCTCAGTCTCTCTCTCCTTCCTTCTCTCTCTCCTTCACTTTCTCTGTCTATCTCAATCTCACCCTCTTCATGTCACCTTTCTCTCTCCATCTAACTCTCTCTCTCTCTCTCTCTCTCTCTCTCTCTCTCTCTCTCTCTCTCTCTCACACGTTCGCTCTCTCTCTCTTACACTCTCTCCGCTTCTCCCTCTCTTTCTCCGTCAATTGATAACCAATCCTGGACAGCTTCCAAGTTACTGTCCCAGTCTCGTCTACAATATCGCACACACGTGCACAGAGAGATAGAGAGCAGAGAGAGAAGAGAGAGAGAGAGCAGAGAGAGAGAGAGCAGAGAGAGAGAGAGAGCAGAGAGAGAGAGAGAGCAGAGAGAGAGAGAGCAGAGAGGGAGAGAGCAGAGAGGGAGAGAGCGAGAGAGAGAGAGAGAGCAGAGAGAGCAGAGAGAGAGAGAGAGAGAGCGAGAGAGAGAGAGAGAGCAGAGAGAGCAGAGAGAGAGAGAGCAGAGAGGGAGAGAGCAGAGAGAGAGAGAGCAGAGAGGGAGAGAGCGAGAGAGAGAGAGAGAGCAGAGAGGGAGAGAGCGAGAGAGAGAGAGAGAGAGCAGAGAGAGAGAGAGCAGAGAGGGAGAGAGAGAGAGAGAGCAGAGAGAGAGAGAGCAGAGAGAGAGAGCAGAGAGAGAGAGAGAGCGAGAGAGAGAGAGAGAGAGAGCAGAGAGAGCAGAGAGAGAGAGAGAGAGCAGAGAGAGAGAGAGAGCAGAGAGAGAGAGAGCAGAGAGAGAGAGAGAGCAGAGAGAGAGCAGAGAGAGAGAGAGCGAGAGAGAGAGAGAGAGCAGAGAGAGAGAGAGCAGAGAGAGATGGAGTGAGAGTATGATATAAACACACACACAATAGATAAACACACGCACACTCACAGATAAACACACACACATAAATAAACATACACACACACAGATAAACACACATACACACAAATAAACACACACATACAGAGAAATAAACACACAAACACACACACACTGAAATAAACACACACATATAGATAAACACAGACACACACACACGCACAGAAATAAACAGACACAGTGGTTTATTTATGGTAAATAGTAAAGATCTTGGTGGGACTCCCTGGTAAATATTGCGAACCCCCTTCTAAACTAAACACAATGTTCCTCATTGTATTAGACGCTGTAATCCCAGGCAGGGTTTCAGAGAGCTGAGTAGGGAATCCAGCAATACCTGACCACATACCCCCGAACCCCGTGTCCCCATAAATGTTTGAGATCCACATCGTTTAGGGTGTGACGTCAGACAGAAGAGTACGTTTCTATATATAGAAATATATTCTACAATATTGCGAATTCCAGATTTCGCTTGTTTGACATTCTTGAGAAATATTTCTTTTGTTTATTTATATATTTCTGCATCCAGAAATAAATAGCCGTCAAAACGGCTTGAGCTCTGCCGTCGGGGTTAAACATTTTCCTATTACCCACTCTACTACCGCAAGTACTCCGTACTCTGGTGCGTTATGGTCTATCTGGTTCCTTACCACACTTCCTTTATTATATTTTATTCCACTAGTCTGTGTCAAGCCCGGCAGTTCATCAGGCTGGTGTTAATCCTGGTTTTCAAGGCGTGAAGTGACTGAGAATACACTACTCACACCCCCTGGACAGGACGCCAGTCCTTCACAGGTTTAAACTCCACAGCTATTGCTGGTACTCCTTTTCAGCTGAGTATACTGGAGCAATAACCCAATAACCCAGTCTAAGAATGGAACCCACAACACTACGATCGCAAGTCCAACACACTTGCCACTAGGCCACGCGCCTCCATATTATACAATGCAGTGGAATAAGATTAATATCTTATTCCACTGCATTGTAAAATCCCGCTAGGAGGCTCTGCTTTCTTGATATATATTATATTTTGAAGGAAAAAGGCGGGAATAAGCCACAATTGGAGAGTTGTTGATTACCTGCCTGCTGGATCACAGCTGACCGACGACGACGACAACAACAACAACACCATCACACCACCGCCGCCGCCAACACCAACAAGAGCAACAACAACAACATCAATATCGGCATCACCAAAAAATTCAGGTCTGCCAGACCAAAGCTGATCTACTGTTAAACAACAATAAATATAATGCCACCAACAACACCACCACCACCAACAACACCACCACCAATTACAGCACAACCACCACCAACACCACCAACACCATCACAAATTACACCACCAACAACAGCACCAACACCACCACCAATTACAGACACCACCAACATCACCACCAACACCACCACCAACAACACCACCACCAATTACAGCACAACCACCACCAACACCACCAACACCATCACAAATTACACCACCAACACCACCACCAATTACAGACACCACCACCAACACCACCAACAACACCAACACCACTACCATCACAAATTACATCACCACCAACAACAACAACACCACCACAATTACAGCACCACCACCACCAACACCAATTACAGCACCGCCACCAGCACAAATTACACCAGCACCACCACCAACACCAACACCACTACCATCACAATTTACACCACCACCAACACCAACACCAATTACAGCACCACCAGCACCACCACCAACACCAACACCAACACCACTACCATCACAAATTACATCACCACCAACAACACCAACACCAACAACACCAATTACAGCACCGCCACCAGCACAAATTACACCACCACCATCAACAACACCAACACCATCACAATTTACACCACCACCAACAACAACACCAACACCACCACCACCAGCACAAATTACACCACCATCATCAACAACACTACCATCACAATTTACACCACCACCACCAACACCAACACCAATTACAGCACCGCCACCATCACAAATTACACCACCACCACCACCACCATCAACAACACCATCGCCAACAACACCACCACCACCACCACCACCACCAAGCCACACCATTGAAGGAGCCTCTATATATTAGAAATAACAATCAAATTTCCCCCAATTAACACCCACGTGACTTAATACAAAACATGAAGTGACAAGGTTTGGAGAGAGGAGTCATTCCTTACATAATTACATCCTTAATAACCACAGAACCTACGACTGGATCAGAGTTGACCTAGGGTTAAATAACAACAACAGTAATACTAAACGTATAGGCTATGTAACCGGTAAACCCTAAAGGGACGCACCACATATATCGCTATAGTGTTTCACCAGTCCCTTCTTTCCTCAATCATTCATATATGTGTGTGCGTGTTGTGCGTGCGTGTATGTGTGTATGTGTGCGTGTATGTATGTATGTGTGTGTATGTGCGTGCATGTGTGTATGTGTGCGTGTGTGCGTGTATGTATGTATGTGTATGTGTGCATGTATGCGTGTGTATGTGTGTATGTGTGTGTGTATGTGTGTCTCTGTGTGTCTCTGTGTGTGTGTGTGTGTGTGTGTGTGTGTGTGTGTTTGTGTTTGTGTTTGTGCACTTCTGTCGCCTGTTTCTGTTTATGTATTTACATTTCGTATGGACGACTAAATGTTTTTAACTTGTTTTTTAATAATTGATGGTGAAAAGGGTTTCAAATTGTCTTAACTCAAAGCGCAATAGGGCGCAATTAATGTTGCCTGACACTCTTACCGGCTACATAGGCTCGGAGTCTATTTTACCGGGACCGTATACACGAGTTGTTATCGTTTGGACATCTTCCACACTTCATACCATATATTTGATAAGTTAGCACAACAACAACGACAACAACTTTATTTTGGCCGCTATGGGGCGGGGGTACAGTTAAAAGGCATGGACGGAGAGGATTGACGAGCTTTATTTCTAGTAATATGGTTCCACAGGATCAAAAGACATAGTCTTCGGTCAAGAATATGATAAGAACCTCTCCCCGTTTAATAACTTTCAGTTACTTTACGTTGGACAGCTTATCTTCACATTATTTCTCATTCATGAGTGCAAATCCCGCCGAGGTTAACTTTGCCTTTCATCCTTTCGGGGTCGATAAAATAAAGTACCAGTAATGTACTGGTTAATTGCCGGCCTTGTGCAAAAAGGTAGAAACAATTATTTCTCATTCATCTCCACCTTAACTCACTCACTCACTCACTCACTTTCACTTTATAAATAAATATGTGAGAGAAATGGAAGAGATGCCTTGCGGTGTTTACTGAATCTTTGCATCCTGAGTTCAAATCCATCCTTAGTTTATTTGGCCCCTTGGGTGGGCCTTTAGTGGGATCTACCCTGTTGCCAAAATGCAGGCTAATTCTTCAGTTTGGGGATACTTTACTGCCCACCTTCCACCCCCTACAGCCAGCCACAGATGCCCTAAAAGGGATCACAGAATCTATACTTCCCTCTACAGACGAAGTCATTGTAAAACGGGATACAATTACTGGAGTTTCCCACCTGAACAGTACACTTAATTTATATCAGAAGTTCTCAAAGTGGGAGCTATCACCCCCTGGGGGGGGGGGGGGCGTTGAAGAGGTCCAGGGGTCACTGGAGCCTAAGTTGGTGATAGAGATGATATAATAGTATATTAAATATCAAATGATATATATTATATATAAATATAGTAAAATATAAAATATTTAATATTTATACATAGTATATTTTATATCATTTATTATATATAAATTAACGATTTTATTTATTATATATTATTTACAACTTGCGTGTAGGTACGTCTGTCTGGAAATAGGGGTGGGTGTGCTGAGGGTATTATGTGGCCGTGAGGGGGTGGGGGTGGCCCAAAAGGTTTGAGAATCTCTGATTTATACGAAGTGAAACATAACTATGCTAGCTGATATATAAATTCAACTGGAGTGAAACAACTTCACAACTTGCAATGTACGCTCGAACTATAGGAGTTAACCACAACTCTAAAATCTGAGTTATACACTCGACTTATTTAAAGTTAACCACACTACGTATGTTAAATTAACAGCGGAAATATAAGCTGTCCCAAGTGACGACACCACACGAATTGCTTCAGATAAACTGATGATCTACGAGCGTTTGATGAAGGAACTAAACCTAGTCTATAAACGGAAGGCGGGAAAGATTGCTAGAGATGTCAACATGAATGGACCAGTTATTTTTATCTAAAGACATTTTTTCCAATTCCCTCCCGCCCGTCCCCTCAATCTATTTTATTTATCATTCTTTCTTCTGATGAAGGAATAGCGTACGAAACGTTAAGACACACTTCCTGCTATATCACGCGTTAACCTAATATATACCTTCCATATACTGTACAGATTGTGTTATTTCTGTTTACCTTTTATACACAAAAAACTAAACTAACAGAGGAATGCAATAGTACACAATTATATTAGGTTCACGATGCAATGTTATATATATAAATATAGTTATACTTTGGGGAGGGATATATATATATATATATACATATATATATGAAATAAAGTTAAATAAAAAGTAAAATGTTTAAAATTTAGCTTCGGTTATTACTGCTATATATATATTTCAGTGACAGCCATCTTTGGCTGTGACCTCTTCAGGCAGTCCGAATTAGTGTGGTATAGACAAGTACATATGTTGTTGAGTTGTATAATTTTGTCAATACTCTGATATGCCCAGTTCCTGATTGGGTTGTTATTTCACTCAGGAACTGGAATCACATATATACTGTCTCTAGTTGACCACACCAACCAAAGCAGTAGACTGTCTCTAGGTGACCACACAAACCCCAACACTAGACTGTCTTTGGTTGACCACACCAACCACAGCACTAGACTGTCTCTAGTTGACCACACCAACCCCAGCAATAGACTGTCTCTAATTGACCACACTAACCCCAGCACTAGACTGTCTCTAGTTAACCACACCAATCCCAGCACTATACTCTCTAAAGTTGATCACACCAACCCCAGAACTAGACTGTCTCTAGTTGACCACACCAACCCCAGAACTAGACTGTCTCTAGTTGACCACACCAACCCCAGCACTATACTGTCTCTAGTTGACCACACCAACCCCAGCACTAGACTGTCTCTAGTTGACCACACCAACCCCAGCACTAGACTGTCTCTAGTTGACCACACCAACCCCAGCACTAGACTGTCTCTAGTTGACCACACCAACCCCAGCACTAGACTGTCTCTAGTTGACCACACCAACCCCAGCACTAGACTGTCTCTAGTTGACCACACAACCCCAGCACTAGACTGTCTCTAGTTGACCACATCAACCACAGCACTAGACTGTCTCTAGTTGACCACACCAACCCCAGCATAGACTGTCTCTAGTTGACCACACCAATCCCAGCACTAGACTGTCTCTAGTTGACCACACCAACCCCAGCACTACACTGTCTCTAGTTGACCACACCAACCCCAGCACTATACTGTCTCTAGTTGACCACACCAACCCCAGAACTAGACTGTCTCTAGTTGACCCCACTAAACCCCAGCACTAGACTGTCTCTAGTTGACCACACCAACCACAGCACTAGACTGTCTCTAGTTGACCCCACTAAACCCCAGCACTAGACTGTCTCTAGTTGACCACACCAACCCCAGCACTAGACTGTCTCTAGTTGACCCCACTAAACCCCAGCACTAGACTGTCTCTAGTTGACCACACCAACCCCAGCACTACACTGTCTCTAGTTGACCACACCAACCCCAGCATAGACTGTCTCTAGTTGACCCCACTAAACCCCAGCACTAGACTGTCTCTAGTTGACCACACCAACCACAGCACTAGACTGTCTCTAGTTGATCACACCAACCACAGTACTAGACTGTCTCTAGTTGACCACACCAACCCCAGCACTAGACTGTTTATAGTTGACCACAGCAACCACAGCACTAGACTGTCTCTAGTTGACCACACCAACCCCAGCACTAGACTGTCTCTAGTTGACCACACCAACCCCAGCACTAGACTGTCTCTAGTTGACCACACCAACCACAGCACTAGACTGTCTCTAGTTGACCACACCAACCCCAGCACTAGACTGTCTAGTTGACCACACCAACCACAGCACTAGACTGTCTCTAGTTGACCACACCAACCCCAGCATAGACTGTCTCTAGTTGACCACACCAACCCCAGAACTAGACTGTCTCTAGTTGACCCCACTAAACCCCAGCACTAGACTGTCTCTAGTTGACCACACCAACCACAGCACTAGACTGTCTCTAGTTGACCACACCAACCCCAGCACTAGACTGTCTAGTTGACCACACCAACCACAGCACTAGACTGTCTCTAGTTGACCACACCAACCCCAGCACTACACTGTCTCTAGTTGACCCCACTAAACCCCATCACTAGACTGTCTCTAGTTGACCACACCAACCACAGCACTAGACTGTCTCTAGTTGACCACACCAACCACAGCACTAGACTGTCTCTAGTTGACCCCACTAAACCCCAGCACTAGACTGTCTCTAGTTGACCACACCAACCACAGCACTAGACTGTCTCTAGTTGACCACACCAACCCCAGCACTAGACTGTCTCTAGTTGACCACACCAACCCCAGCATAGACTGTCTCTAGTTGACCCCACTAAACCCCAGCACTAGACTGTCTCTAGTTGACCACACCAACCACAGCACTAGACTGTCTCTAGTTGACCACACCAACCACAGCACTAGACTGTCTCTAGTTGACCACACCAACCACAGCACTAGACTGTCTCTAGTTGACCACACCAACCCCAGCACTAGACTGTCTCTAGTTGACCACATCAACCCCAGCACTAGACTGTCTCTAGTTGACCACACCAACCACAGCACTAGACTGTCTCTAGTTGACCACACCAATCCCAGCACTAGACTGTTTCTAGTTGACCACACCAACCACAGCACTAGACTGTCTCTAGTTGACCACACCAACCCCAGCATAGACTGTCTCTAGTTGACCCCACTAAACCCCAGCACTAGACTGTCTCTAGTTGACCACACCAACCACAGCACTAGACTGTCTCTAGTTGACCACACCAACCACAGCACTAGACTGTCTCTAGTTGACCATACCACCCACAGCACTAGACTTCTCTAGTTGACCACACCAACCCCAGCACTAGACTGTTTCTAGTTGACCACACCAACCCCAGCATAGACTGTCTCTAGTTGACCCCACTAAACCCCAGCACTAGACTGTCTCTAGTTGACCACACCAACCACAGCACTAGACTGTCTCTAGTTGACCACACCAACCCCAGCACTAGACTGTCTCTGGTTGACCACACCAACCACATAACTAGTCTGTGTCTCTTTTTTCCACTCCAAAAGTAAGTAAAGCAAACCCAGATATGATGAAACCCAAGGTAAAAATGTAAAAAGCCCAAGGAAAGGCCGCAAAGCGTCGACCGACATACCAACGATTCCGACAACCTACCATTCTTAAAAGGTGATTGAGTTTTTATAGTTTCGAGTTCAGATTGCGTGTAATAACATCCTTGCTAATGGTGTCAACAATACTTAAGAACGACGATTGTCACAACTACAACAGCATGACGACGATAACAAGTGTCAAAACATCTCCTAGCTAGAGTTAGTTTCACGTGTGACTATCAGCTAGACACAATGACAACAACTATAACAACAACAACAACAACGGTCACTACAACTATGATAACCAGAATCACTACAACACAACTACAACGGCTATACCCCCGACACAACTACAGTCACTATAGCAAACACACGCACTAAATACAACTGCAACATCCACACACTCACAACGACAGAAGCAGCCACAACCACAACACAACCACAACTATGATAATCACTTTCATTACAACAACAACAAAACAGCAAAAACGCTGATACAACAAATAAGTTCAACTAAGAGCCTATACATATATATGTGTGCGTGTGTGTGTGTGTGTGTGTGTGAGACGTCGTTCAAACTGCGAGAAATAGCAGTCAAACTTTCCTCAAATTACTCTAATGCTTTAAGAAATAAAAACATACATTTGATAAAGCTGTTTCAGGCGAGTGCAATTGTTATGAAGGGCTCCAGTGGTGAGCACCTCGTCCTTATAGAGGGATATATTTCTAGCAGTTTGGGGGAACCACGTAGAGGTTCCCAATAGAGTTTTAGATAGAACATGTCTGAGTAAAAGAAGGAATAGTGACCACTGGGAGGACTTTAAATAAATTGGTCCCTGGATCAGGACTGGCCTAGGGCTAAACAACAACTTCATTGATAAATACAACATCAGCAGCAACAACAACAATAGTTACAACACTGGAAAGACCACAATAACAATAAAGAACCTTACACGAATGACCACTGTAAAGAGAGAACTATCCGAGAGTGACCTCTGTTAAGATAGGGAACTATCCGAGAGTGACCACTTTAATCTTACGGAAATATCCGAGAGTGACCTCTGTAAACATAGAGAACTATCAGAGAGTGACCACTGTAAACATAGGGAACTATCCGAGAGTGACCACTGTAAACATAGAGAACTATCCGAGAGTGACCACTGTAAACATAGAGAACTATCCGAGAGTGACCACTGTAAAGATATGGAACTATCCGTGAGTGACCACTGTAAACAGAGAAATATCCGAGAGTGACCTCTGTAAAGATATGGAACTATCCGAGAGTGACCACTGTAAAGATATGGAACTATCCGAGAGTGACCACTGTAAAGATAGGGAAATATCCGAGAGTGACCACTGTAAAGATAGGGAAATATCCGAGAGTGACCACAATAACAATGTCCTCAAGTGACGTGAGGGTTGTGCCGATTCATAGACGTTGGATGGGGGAGGAGGGAGAAATCCAAAGAATAACCTCGGATCCACACAAGAATGACCAAAATAACAATAACCCCGAGAGGGGAGGGATTCTGACGGTTCATTGATTTGGGGCCTAAATAGACAAGGAAACTGCTATGAATATCTGATGCTAACCCTCTCTCTTTCCTCATCAGCAACATCTCAGCCCCCCCCCCCCCCCCCCCGGGACTGAAAACTCTCCAGTTCCGCTTTACAACATTTCTGCCCTGAACACGTGGTTGACCACATGGCGGCAAATTGTGAAAGTCGTTAGAAACTATGATAAAATGATAAAAAAATATGCCTTGCCGTATTTGTTCCGACTCTCTGTGGACTTACTCCGTTTTCTATCCTCTAGGGGCCGAACAAATTAAGCAGC
>OZ024756.1:6694820-6719820 GCA_964016885.1 Eledone cirrhosa
GGCTTCTACAGGACTAGAAATGATTCATTCCGGAGAAATCATCAAGAAGCCCTCCGAAATGAAACAGTTCTAGCCCTGTAGAAGATTTCTACATTAAATAGTTATACTCTGCTTGGTATTGCGTACCTTACTTACTGCGGTTACCCCCGATTGAACCCGGGATAAAATATATATATATATATATTTAAATTAATAAAAACAAAGTAACAGTTCCTTATATTAAAAAAGTCATCATTTTACGATCGTTTCTAGGATATATATGTGTTTATTGGTATGTATATCATAAAGATCTGTGTAAACATTTTACAAACTATCAGAGGGAATATACATACTTACACATATATATGCTGTCTTCAGAAATAATTGTTCTACTTTAGGCACAATGCCAGCAATTAACCAGTACATTACTGGTACTTTATTTTATCGACCCCGTTAGGGTAATGACACTACAGTATATTTTGGTAGATTTATCTACATATATATATATTTATATATTTCACATGTGAGTCTATGTAAACAATCACGACAACAACAATCACGACAATAATTATATCGATAATAAAGTTAACTATGAGTAATATGACAAACCCTTTACGTGGTCACTCGATCTGCTGAAAATATCAGTCAAATCTTTCCTCAAATCACATCCAAATTCATGGGTAAAAAACTAAGACTGAATAAATAGTGAGGATGGTCGTGTCTAGAGTGTCTTCGATTACAGATATCTCTGATCGGTCAGGATTGACCTGTTGTTAAACAACAACAAACGCTCAACACATTATTCCTGTACCTTCTATTAGCTTGACATGTTAAGACTGTCGTCACAACCTTGACAACTACAACAACAACAACAACGGCAACACTACGACTTCAATAGCCACATTAACTAACGAACACACCCGAATTACCTGTAAAAAGAATTATATTAATTAACCCCCACACCTGTAAGAATGATTACAATGAATAACTATTACATCTGTAATAATTGGTTCCACTTTACAAGGCCAACAATTTTGTGGGGGAGGAGAAAGTCGTTTAAATCGACCCCAGTACGTTACTGGTACTTTAATTTACCGACTCGGTAAGGATGAAAGATAAAGCTAACCCCGGCGGGATTCGAACGCAGAAAGTAAAGGGCCGTAACTTTATGACGCAAATTATGTTGTCCGACGCTCCACCAATACTACCTGTAGAAACGGTTACCTTAATTAACTATTACACCTGGAGTATTGGCTACATTAACTATTACACCTCTAGAAACGGTTACCTTAATTAACAATTTTACCTGTAGTAATGACTACATTAATTAACTATTACACCTGTAGAAATGGTTACCGTAATTAATTAATTTTACCTGTAATAATGGCTACATTAATTAACTAAAACACCTGTAGCAAAGATTACAATAATAACATTACAACAACATTACAACTTCGATACCAACAACAACACCTGTAATATCGAACTCCATTCACAACGGAATCAGTCTTATAAAAGAAAAATCGACGAGTTAGTCACGGCTGGATCACAGATTTATATAAAACATTATCTGAGAACTAATACCCCCATTACCTCCAGGACCACCCCACTACCACCACCATTACCTCCAGGACCACCCCCACTACCTCCAGGACCACCCCCACTACCTCCAGGACCACCCCATTACCTCTGGGACCACCCCACTACCTCCAGGACCATCCCCATTACCTCCAGGACCACCCCCACTACCTCCAGGACCACCCCATTACCTCTGGGACCACCCCACTACCTCCAGGATCACCCCACTACCTCCAGGACCACCCCCACTACCTCCAGGACCACCCCATTACCTCCAGGACCACCCCCACTACCTCCAGGACCACCCCCACTACCTCCAGGACCACCCCATTACCTCCAGGACCACCCCATTACCTCCAGGACCACCCCCACTACCTCTAGGACCACCCCACTACCTCCAGGACCACCCCACTACCTCCAGGACCACCCCACTACCTCCAGGACCACCCCACTACCTCCAGGACCACCCCACTACCTCCAGGACCACCCCCACTACCTCCAGGACCACCCCCACTACCTCTAGGACCACCCCACTACCTGCAGGACCACCCCACTACCTCCAGGACCACCCCACTACCTCCAGGACCACCCCACTACCTCCAGGACCACCCCACAACCTCCAGGACCACCCCATTACCTCCAGGACCACCCCCACTACCTCCAGGACCACCCCCACTACCTCCAGGACCACCCCCACTACCTCCAGGACCACCCCACTACCTCCAGGACCACCCCCATTACCTCCAGGACCACCCCCACTACCTCCAGGACCACCCCCACTACCTCTAGGACCACCACACTACCTCCCCTCCCACTACATCCAGGACCACCCCTCTACCTCTAGGACCGCCCCCAATACCTCAACACCACCCCCATTACCTCCAGGACCACCACACTAACTCAAGGATCACCCCACTACCTCCAGGACCACCCCACTACGTCCAGGACCACCCCCATTACCTCCAGGATCACCCCATTACCTCCAGGACCACCCCCACTACCTCCAGGACCACCACCTCTACCCCCAGGACCACCACTACAACAACAACAACTAATACAACATACTATCAATAACATTCAGACCACAATAAATATAGAGAAAAAACACGTGTTCGAACTCTACCGGTTCTGATGACGTATGTTGCTTCTATCTGTGGGACAGCCTGTCATTGCCAGTGGCTGAGCATACCACCAGATACACGCACACCTTTAACGTAATTCTCAGGGAGATTTGTTGTGACAGAGAGTGTGACAAGGCTGGTCTTTCAAATTAAAGATACTTTGAATTATAATTTTGCCAGGTGATCTCAAGGGCAGAACTGGCCGCCGGGAATCGAACTAACGACCTAGCGGCCATGAGCCGAGCACCTTTGCCATTAACTCACACCCATTCACTATAAACAACATATAGGTTTCTAATTTTTGACAGAGTACCAGCAGTTTTGGGGTGAGTGTAGAGGTGAGGGAGAGAAAGTTGATTAAAAATCGTCCCCAGTACATGACACTTTGTTACCGACTACAGAAAAAACAGTTGACTTTCGCGGGGTTTGAACGCAGGACGCAAAACTGACCCCCCCCCCCCCCCAAAAAAAAAAAAATCTATCTAAAATACTCAGGAAGATTCTGTCCGGCGGCGCTGTAACGGCTGTGTCAGTCCACCTGGCCTGAAACAGGACGATGCTACGCAATATAAACAAATGGTAAACTGGACTAGGTGTACAAAACAAGGTGTGGAGAAGGAGGTAGGTTTGTGTACTTACAGGTCTGGGTTCGCTTGGCGTGTGAGTCCATCAATAACCAGGTAAAAATCCAAAGATAACAGCCGTAGCGTAATATCCAGTCGGTATGGCAGGCCATAATGTGTCGCTCTCATTAGAACCGCTTGCATCCACTCCAATGGTACTCCATGTGTTGTGGCAACAGAGACAGCGATGCAGTGATAGCTTAATACTTACTGGTAGTAGTGGTAGTGGTAGGTTAATACTGCTGGTAGTGGTGGTAGTAGTGGTAGCTTAATACTGCTGGTGGTGGTGGTAGTAGTGGTGGTAGTAGTGGTAGCTTACTGCTGGTAGTAGTAGTGGTAGTAGTGGTGGTAGTAGTGGTAGCTTACTGCTGGTAGTAGTAGTGGTAGTAGTGATGGTAGCTTAATACTGCTGATAGTAGTAGTGGTAGTAGTGATGGTAGTGGTGGTAGCTTAATACTGCTGGTAGTAGTAGTGGTAGTAGTGGTGGTAGTAGTGGTAGCTTAATACTGCTGGTAGTAGTAGTGGTGGTAGTAGTGGTGGTAGTAGTGGTAGCTTAATACTGCTGGTAGTAGTAGTGGTGGTAGTAGTGGTAGCTTAATACTGCTGCTAGTAGTGGTAGTGGTGGTGGCTTACTGCTGGTAGTAGTGGTAGTAGTGGTGGTAGTGGTAGCTTAATACTGCTGGTAGTAGTGGTAGTAGTGGTGGCTTAATACTTGCTGCTGGTAGTAGTAGTAGTAGTAGTAGTAGTAGTGGTAGTAGTAGTAGTGGTGGTAGTAGTGGTCGTGATAGTGGTAGTAGTGGTAGTGGTGGTAACAGTAGTGACATTATTAGAGGTGGTGGTAGTAGTGATAGTGGTGGTGGCGGTGGCGGTGATAGCTTAATACTTGCTGTTGGTGGTGGTAGTAGTAGTAGTAGTAGTAGTAGTAGTAGTAGTGATGATGGTGGTGTTGGTGGTGGTAGTAGTGGTGGTGGAGGTGATAGCGGTAGTGATGTTGCTTGTGTTGGTGCTGGTGGTAGCGGCAGCGACAGCAGCAGCAGTAGTTTGTTAGTGATGGTGGTGGTGATGGTCATGGTGGTGGTGGTGGTGGTGATGGTCATGGTGGTGGTGGTGGTGGTGTGGGTGATGGTGTTGATTGTGATGGTGATGTAAATTGTGATGGAGGCGGTGGTGGTTTTATTGATAATTGTGAGGGTGGTGGTGGTGGTGGTGGAGGTGATGGTGGTGTTGATCGTGGTGGTGGAGGCGGTGGTGATGCTGATTGTGGTGGTGGAGGCGGTGGTGGTGTTGATTGTGGTGGGGGAGGCGGTGGTAGGGTGGTTGTAGTGTTAATATGTTATGTTAGTTGGTAAAGTTACATGATTGGTGGTGGTGGAGGTGGTGTTGGTGGTGATGGTGGTGGTGGTGGAGGTGGTGGTGGTGGAGGTGGTGGTGGTGGAGGTGGTGTTGGTGGAGGTGGTGTTGGTGGTGATGGTAGTGGTGGTGTGGTGGAGGTGGTGGTGGTGGTGATGGTGGTGGTGGTGGAGGTGGTGTTGGTGGTGATGGTGGTGGTGGTGGAGGTGGTGTTGGTGGTGGTGGTGGAGGTGGTGTTGGTGGTGGTGGTGGTGGTGGATGTGGTGGTGGTGGTGGTGGTGGAAGTGATGGTGGTGGAGGTGGTGTTGGTGGAGGTGGTGTTGGTGGTGATGGTAGTGGTGGTGTGGTGGAGGTGGTGGTGGTGGTGATGGTGGTGGTGGTGGTGGTGGTGGTGGTGGTGGTGGAAGTGATGGTGGTGGTGGTGGTGTGGTGGTGGTGGTGGAGGTGGTGGTGGTGGTGTTGGTGGTGGTGGTGTAGGTGGTGGTGGTGGTGGTGGTGGAGGTGGAGGTGATGTTGGTGGTGGTGGTGGAGGTGGTGGTGGTGGTGGTGGTGGAAGTGATGGTGGTGGAGGTGGTGTTGGTGGAGGTGGTGTTGGTGGTGATGGTAGTGGTGGTGTGGTGGAGGTGGTGGTGGTGGTGATGGTGGTGGTGGTGGAGGTGGTGGTGGTGGTGATGGTGGTGGTGGTGGTGATGGTGGTGGTGGTGCTTGTGTTGGTAGTGGTGGTGGTGATGGCGGTGGTGGTGGTGGTGGTGGTGATGGTAGTGGTGGTGGAGGTGGTGGTGGTGGTACTATGCAATAGTACTGATGGTGGCGGCGGCGGTGGTGGTATTGTTCCTATTGGTGTTGGCGTCCATCGACGAAGCTCGTGTTCCTACGTATGTGTGTGTAATTGGCTGTGTATATGTGTGTGTGTATATATAGGCGCGTGTGTGTGTTTGTGTCTCTGTGTGTATATGTATGCGAGCGTGCGTATGTACATATATATATATGTGCGTGTGTGTGTATATATATATGTGTGCGTGTATATATATGTGAGTGTGTGTGTGTGTATATATGAGTGTGTGTTTGTGTGTCTATGTATATGTGTATAATATACATATATATAAGAGTGTGTGTGTGTGTGTGTGTGTGTCGGAGTTGGGGGTACAAGATTCAATGATGTTGTTAGGGGGAGGCGCAGGGGTGGAGGAGACAGAATAACAACAACAACAACAACAACAATAGCAACAACAGCAGCGGGTTGTGAGAGGGAAGTGAGTGCGTTGGCGACGACGACCCATCTCCACCACCATCACCTCCTACACCACTATCACCATCTTCACCATCTTCACCATCATCACCACCACCCCACTACCACCACAACCGCCATCATCACCACCATCACCACCACCACCACCACCACCACCACAACCACCATCATCACCATCACTATCACCATCTTCACCATCATCACCACCAACACCACCACCCCACTACCACCACAACCGCCATCATCACCACCATCACCACCACCACCACCACCACCACCGCCACCACCATCACCACCACCACCACCATCACCACCTTCACCACCACCACCATCACCACCATCACCACCACCACCACCATAACCACCATCACCACCACCACCACCATCACCACCATCACCACCATCACCACCTTCACCACCACCACCATCACCACCATCACCACCACCACCATCACCACCATCACCACCATCACCTCCACCACCGCCACCATCACCACCACCACCATCATCACCACCATCACCACCATCAGCACCACCACCACCATCACCACCATCACCAACACCACCACCACCACCACCAACACCATCATCACCACCACCACCATCACCACCATCACCCCCACCACCATTAACACCATCAACACCATCACCATCATCACCACCAACACCACCACCCCACTACCACCACCACCATCACCACCATCACCGCCACCACCATCATTACCACCATCACCACCATCACTATCACCATCTTCACCATCATCAGCACCAACACCACCACCTCACTACCACCACCACCATCACCACCATCACCGCCACCACCATCATTACCACCACCACCATCACCACCACCATCACCCCCATCACCACCACAAAAAGCGGTAGTAATAGTAGTAGTAATAGTAGTGGTGGTGGTGGTGAGAGGAGTAGGCGGAGTAGACTGCTGGTAGTGCTGGTGTTGTCGGACTAGACGAGGGGGCGGTCCGGATTAAAGGAGTTTGTTGACATCAACCATAACAACAACAACATGCTTTATAAGTCATATGCTTGTTATTATGGCGAGAATGGCCGGTGTGAATGGGCCTACTCTGACCATGCTCTATAGGCTAGCTAACTTGAGGAGAGAGGAGCTCTCCCTGGGTGCCCTAGAAGCGCAGGGTGGTTCAGGATTGGTGACGTACCCGAGTCACCCCAGGGTCGTCCACCCCCTATTGGGGAATTTATTTTGTTTTATTTATGCATAGTTTATTTTATATTTGTATATCTTCATTGTTAACCAAGTCTTGTCATTGTGCACTTTTACTCGACCTTATTGTAAACCCCCCACTGTCCCTGTCTTCGTATTGTCCCCTGCATGTGGCTAATGAATGAAATCATTTTGGCAGTATCGGTAGAGGGTCGGACGCCATGCATTGACGCATAGAGTTACGGCCCTTGCCATTCTCAGTTCAAATCCCGCCGAAGTTAACTTTACCTTTCATCCTTACGGGGTCGATAAAATAAAGTACCAGTAATACACTGCTTTAATTGCTGGCTTTGTGCCTATAGTAGAAACAATTATTGGCAGTATCAGTAGAGGGTCGGACGCCATGCTTTCCAGCATAGTTACGTCCCTTTACAATCTGAGTTCAAATCTCGCTGAGGTTGACTTTGCTTTCATCCTCACGGGGTCGATAAAATAAAGTACCAGTAATGCACTGGGTATTTGCTGGCCTTGTGCCAAAAATAGATACAGCTATTATTGTTATTAATAAGTGTGTTGGGTTACCAGTATCAGTAGAGGGTCTGGCGCCATGCTTTGCAGCATAGAGTTACGGCCCTTTATAGGCTGAGTTCAAATCCCGCCGATGTTAACTTTACCAGTAATACACTGGTTTATTGCTGGCCTTGTGCCAAAAGTAGAAATAATGTATATTATTAATAAGTGTGTATGTGTATGGGTGTATGTGTGTGAGTGAGTGTGTGTGAGTGCGTATGTGTGTGAGTGAGTGTGTGTGTGTGTGAAAGAGAGTGTGTGTATGTGCGTGTATGTGAGTGAGTTAGTGTGTGTGTGTGCGTGTGTGAGTGTGTGTATGTGTGTGAGTGAGTGCGTGTGTGTGTGTGCGTACGTGTGTGAGTGTGTGTGTATGTGTGTGAGTAAGCGTGTGTGCGTGTGTGTGTATGTATGTGTGAGTGTGTGTGTCTGTGTCTGTATGTGTGTGAGTGAGCGAGTGTGTGTGCGTGTGTGAGTGAGTGTATGTGTGTGAGGATGTGTGTCTGTGTGTGTATGTGTGTGAGTGAGTGTGTGTGATTGTGTATGTGTATGATGTTATCATTGTGTCAATGAGGGGACTGGACTGGCAGAGTAGTTCGACTGCCAGACACAATACCTTGCGGTATTTGTTCTGTCTCTTTACGTTCTCAGTTCAAATCCCGCCGAGGTCACCTTTACATTTTATCCTTCTGAGGTCGATAAAGTAAAGCACCAGTAATGCATTGGGGTCGAAATAGAAATAATCATTGTGGTATTATAAATGTGCGTGTGTTATGGTATTATAAATGTGTGGGTGTGTGTATGTGAGCGTGTGTGTGTGTGTGGTATTATAAATGTGCGTGTGTGTATGTGGGGGTGTGTGATATTATAAATGTGTGTGTGTTTGTATGTGGCCGTGTGTGTGTGTGTGTGTGTTGTATTATAAATGTGCGTGTGTGTATGTGGGTGTGTATGGTATTATAAATGTGTGTGTGTGTATGTGGGCGTGTGTGTGTGTTGTATTATAAATGTGTGTGTGTGTGGTATTATAAATGTGTGTGTGTGTATGTGGGCGTGTGTGTGTGTGTGTGGTATTATAAATGTGTGTGTGTATGTGGGTGTGTGTGGTATTATAAATGTGTGTGTGTGTGTGTGGGCGTGTGTGTGTGTGTGGTATTATACATGTGTGTGTGTGTATGTGGGTGTGTGTGGTATTATAAATGTGTATGTGTGTATGTGGGTGTGTGTTTGTGTGGTATTATAAATGTGTGTGTGTCGGTGTGTGTGTGCCGGTGTGTGCGGTATTATAAATGTGTGTGTGTATGTGGGTGTGTGTGTGTTTGTGTGGTATTATAAATGTATGTGTGTGTATGTGGGTGTATGTGGGTATGTGTGTGTTTGTGTGGTATTATAAATATGTGTGTCGGTGTGTGTGTGTGGTATTATGTGTGTGTGCCGGTATGCGTGTGTGGTATTATACATGTGTGTGTGTGTGCATGTGGGTGTGTGTGTGTTTGTGTGGTATTATAAATGTATGTGTCGGTGTGTGTGCCGGTGTGTGTGGTATTATAAATGTGTGTGTGCGTGCATGTGGGTGTGTGTGGTATTATAAATGTATGTGTGTATGTGGGTGTGTGTTTGTGTGGTATTATATAATGTGTGTGTGTCGGTGTGTGTGACGGTGTGTGTGTGGTATTATAAATGTGTGGATTGGCAGAATCGGTAGAGTGTCGGACGCCATGCTTGTAGTATAGAGTTACGGCCCTTTCCATTCTGAGTTCAAATCCCGCCGAGGTCAACTTTGCCTTTAATCCCTACGGGCTCGATAACATTAAGTACCAGTAATGTACTGGGGTATTTGCTGGCCTTGTGCCAAAAGTAGAAATATTATAAATGTGTCTCCATGTCTGTGTGGGTGTCTGTGTGTGTGTGTGTGTGTATGTCTGTGTGTGCGTGTGTGTGTATATTAGAGATAGGTGTGTCGGTGTGAGTGTGTGTGTAGGTGTGCGTATGTGTGTGTGTGTATGTGTATGTATGTATATACTACACATATGTGTACATGTGTGTTGTTCGGTGTGTGTGTATATGTGTGTGTATGTGTGTGTATGTGCGTGTGTATGTGTGTGTATCTATATACTATAGGCATGGGTACATGTGTGTTGTTCGGTATATGTGTGTGTATGTGCGTGTGAGTGTGTGTGTGAGTGTGTGTGTATGTGGGTGTATGTGTGTGTGAATGTGTGTGTATGTGTGTGTATCTATATACTAGAGGTATATGTACATGTGTGTTGTTCGGTATATGTGTGTGTATGTGAGTGTATGTGTGGTGTGAGTGTGTGTGTATGTGTCTGTATGTGTGTGTTTGTGTGTTTGTATGTGTATGTATGTGTGTGTGTGTGTATGAGTGTGTATCTATAAACTACAGGTATGTGTACATGTGTGTTGTTCGGTATGTGTGTGTGTGTGCATGTGTGTGTGAGTGTGTGAGTGTGTGTGTATGTGTCTGTATGTATATACTACAGATATGTGTATATGTGTGCTGTTCGGTATAGTTGTGTGTATGTGTGTATGTGTGTGTGTGCATGTGTGTGTGAGTGTGTGTATGTATATACTATAGATATGTGTATATGTGTTGTTCGGTATATGTGTGTGTGTGTATATGTGTGTGTGTGTGTATGTGTGTGTGTGCATGTGTGTGTGAGTGTGTGTGTGAGTGCGTGTATGTATATACTATAGATATGTGTATATGTGTGTTGTTCGGTATATGTGTGTGTGTCAGTGTGTGTGTATGTGTGTATATGTGTGTTGTTCGGTATATGTGTGTGTGTGAGTGTGTGTGTATGTGTGTGTGTGCATGTGTGTGTGAGTGTGTGAGTGGGTGTATGTATATACTACAGATATGTGTATATGTGTGTTGTTCGGTATATGTGTGTGTGTGTATGTGTGTATATGTGTGTGTGTGCATGTGTGTGTGAGTGTGTGTATGTATATACTACAGATATGTGTATATGTGTGTGTGTATGTGTGTATATGTGTGGTGTTCGGTATATATGGGTGTATGTGTGTATATGTGTCTGTGTGCTGTGTGTGTATGTCTCTGTATGTATATACTACAGATATGTGTATATGTGTGTTGTTCGGTATATCTGTGTGTATGTGTGTGTATATGTGTGTGTGTATATGTGTGTGTGTATACGTGTGTTGTTCGGTATATGTGTGTGTATGTGTGTATATGTGTGTTGTACGGTATATGTGTGTATATGTGTGTGTATGTGTGTATATGTGTGTGTGTGCATGTGTGTGTGAGTGTCTGTATGTATATACTACAGATATGTGTATATGTGTGTGTGTGTTAACCTCGACCGAAAACTTAGACAGAAAAGTTCCTATACTGACCAAGATACTCTCATGGAATGACCACATGAGGCGGAAGGTGTGTGGTGGAGTGGTTAGAGAACTGGAATGGCAATTGTGAGGTCGTGAGTTCGACTCCCGGAGCAGGCGATGTGTTATGTCCTTGAACAAGACACTTTACTTCTCGTTGCTCCTTCTACCTGGAGTTTGCACCGATAGATAGTAGTAGCAATTGGAAAGACCAATGGAAACATTGTTTACTCGGTCCGATTTGTCGAAGGTCGATCGACTGTCGTATATATGTGTGTGTGTTACCTTTATGTGATATTACCTATATATGTGTGATATTAACTATATATATATTTATATGTGTGTGATACCTGTATATATATATATATATATATATATATATATATATATATATATATATATATAACTTCCCTATGTATATGCCTGTGTGTTACCAGTATATAAGCGTGTGTTAACCTATATCTATATATACGCATATACATGATATTACCAGTGTATATGTGATATTAACTGTATATATGTGATATTAACTGTATATATGTGATATTACCTGTGTATATGTGATATTACCTGTATATATGTGATATGAACTGTATATATGTGATATTAACTGTATATATGTGATATTAACTGTATATATGTGATATGAACTGTATATATGTGATATTACCTGTATATATGTGATATTACCTGTTTATGTGTGATAATACCTGTATATATGTGATATTACCTGTTTATGTGTGATAATACCTGTATATATGTGATATTACCTGTTTATGTGTGATAATACTTGTATATATGTGATATTACCTGTGTATATGTGATATTACCTGTATATATGTGATATGAACTGTATATATGTGATATTAACTGTATATATGTGATATTAACTGTATATATGTGATATTACCTGTTTATGTGTGATAATACCTGTATATATGTGATATTACCTGTTTATGTGTGATAATACCTGTATATATGTGATATTACCTGTTTATGTGTGATAATACTTGTATATATGTGATATTACCTGTATACGAGTGATATTACCTGTTTATCCATCTAGGGCGGGTAAAATTCCCGAGATCCATGGACGAGTTCTCTCCAGCGGTCTCTATCCCTCATTATCGCTGCCATGTCCTGCGTCTCCAAGAGACCAGTGGCTGTCCTTAAGACCTCAACATACGTTAACCTTGGTCTTCCACTTCCAGTGTGTCCATGTAGGGGCTCCCACAGGAGCACAGAGTGCAATGTCAACACTGGATGTCGGTGAGCATGTCAAGTTAACATCAGTCTCCTCTCTGTCACTTTCGAACTGACTTTTGGGAGGCTCCCATACAGCTCTGAGTTTTTCATCCTCAGTGTATACTGATTAATGTTCAGAGCCAAGAAACTCACTCAGATAATGGATAGGTGCTACACGAGATTGCTGAGTATATTAGCTGTATATATGTGATAATCCCTGTATGTGTGTTACCTAATCGAACATGTACTAGAATTGAGAGCGGTAAGTTAGCAGAGTTTTGAGGCCGTTCAGAGTAAAATAGTTTCGTTAATTGTTTCAGTTAATTTGATTCCGAGAACAAATCCCGCCGAAGTCACACACACAGAGACACACATACATATATATACACAGACGCACACACACAGAGACACACATACATATATATACACAGACACACACACACAGAGACACACATACATATATATACACAGACACACACACAGAGACACACATACATATATATACACAGACACACACACACAGAGACACACAGACAGACATACACACATAGACACACGCGTGCACACATACATACACACATACGCGAACACATACACACCATACACACACACGCACACACACACAAACACACACACACAGACATTCATATATATATACACACACAGAGAGACACAGTCAGACATACACACATAGACGCACGCGTGCACACACACATACATACACACATTCGCGCACGCGCACACATACACACCATAAACACACACGCACGCACACACACAGACATACACACAGACACACATACATACACACACACACACATACACACATACACACACACATACACACGCACACACACACACACGCACCCACCCAGCCCCTCACACATACACACATACATACCCACGCACCCACCCCACACATACACATCCACACATACACACACAGATACACACACACATACACATTCATACATACACATGTGTGTGTGCATGTTTGTGTGTGTGTATATATGCATATATTTGTATATGTACATATATGTTTGTGTGTGTGTGCGTGTGTATGCGCATGTGAGTCTATGTGTGGGTCTGTGTGTCTGTGAGCGTGTGTGTGTATGTGCCTCTGAGTCTGTGTGTGTGTGTGTGTGTCTGTGCGTGTGTATGTTTCTATCTATGTTTGTATGCCCGTTTGTTTGTGTCTGTGTGTTTGTATCTATAATTATCTGTGTGTATATGGGTATGTTTCTTTGTATGTAAATGTGTCTGTATGTTTGTGTCTCGTATGATTGTGTGTGTGTATGTGTATGTATGACTGTATATATGTGTGTGTTTGTGTGTGTGTATGTGTGTATGTATGGCTGTATGTTTGTGTATGTTTGTGAGTGTGCCTGTGTGTATGGTTGGCTGTATGTTTGTGTATGCTTATGTGTCTGTATGCCTGTACGTTTGTGTCTATGTTTCTGTGTGTCTACGTGTGTGTGTGTATGTAAGCCTGTATGTTTGTGCCTGTATGTGTGTGTGTATGTATGCCTGTATATTTGTGTGTGTGTGTGTATGTATGCCTGTATATTTGTGTGTATGTATGCCTGTATGTTTGTGTCTATGTGGGTGTATGTGTATGTGCATGTGTATGACTGCATGTTTGTGTCTGTATGTGTGTGTGTATGTATGCCTGTATGATTGTGTCTGTGTGTGTGTATGCCTGTATGTTTGTGTCTATGTGTGTGTGTGTATGTCTGTATGTTTGTGTGTGTGTGTGTGTGTGTGTGTCTATGCCTGTATGTTTGTGTCTGTATGTGTGTGTATGTATGCCTGTATATTTGTGTCTGTGTGTGTATGTATGCCTGTATGTTTGTGTCTGTGTGTGCGTGTGCATGTATCTATGCCTGTATGTTTGTGTCTGTGTGTGCGTGTGTGGGTATGTATCCCTGTATGTTTGTGTCTGTGTGTGCGTGTGTGGGTATGTATCCCTGTATGTTTGTGTCTGTGTGTGTGTACCGGTAAGCCTTATGTTTGTGTCTGTCTGTGTCTGTGTGTGTATGTATCCCTGTATGTTTCTGTCTGTGTGTGTTTGTGTGTGTGTATGCCTGTATGTTTGTGTCTGTGCGTGTGTGTGTGTTTGTGTATGGGTATGTAAGCCTGTATATTTGTGCCTGTGTGTGTGTGTATGTGTATGTAAGCCTGTATGTCTGTGCCTGTGTGTGTGTGTGTATGTGTATGTAAGCCTGTATGTTTGTGCCTGTGTGTGTGTGTGTGTATGTGTATGTAAGCCTGTATTTTTGTGCCTAAGTGTGTGTGTGTGTATGTGTATGTAAGCATGTATGTTTGTGCCTGTGTGTGTGTGTGTGCGTGTGTGTATGTATGCCTGTATGTTTGTGTCTGTCTCTGTGTGTGTGTGTATGTATGACTGTATGTGTGTGTGTGTGTGTGTGTGTGTATGCCTGTATGTTTGTGCCTGTGTGTGTGTGTGTGTATGTGTATGTAAGCCTGTATGTTTGTGCCTGTGTGTGTGTGTGCGTGTGTGTATGTAAGCCTGTACGTTTATGTCTGTCTGTGTGTGTGTGTGTATGTATGCCTGTATGTTTGTATGTTTGTGTGTGTGTGTATGTGTGTGTGTGTGTATGCCTGTATGTTTGTGTCTGTGCGTGTGTGTGTGTGTGTGTGTATGGGTATGTAAGCCTGTATATTTGTGCCTGTGTATGTGTGTGTGTGTATGTGTATGTAAGCCTGTATGTTTGTGCCTGTGTGTTTGTGTGCGTGTGTGTATGCATGCCTGTATGTTTGTGTCTATTGTGTCTATGTGTTTATGTGTCTGTGTGTCTGTGGAGACATCTCTACCTGTAAAGCAGTCAATTCGTCTGTCAGACAATGTGATTTTTTCTGTAACTCCTTTAACTCTTAACATCCTTCAATAATTTTATAGAGAAAAACGGATGTGTGAACTTAAATGTTTGTAGTTTCCTTATTAGGGGACAGATTGCTGTGGAAATATGTAATATTAGAGTATATACTTTAGTGTTTAATGTGATGCAGCCACATTGCTGTTTATACATTTGTGATACAGGATGTAAAAATAAAGATCCCATAACTCCTTGTGGAGTCGTAGAGGCCAGCCCTATCCAGGTCTGAACACACTACATCGTCATACGGTGTGTCTAGGGCACTTTTAAACCTGGCGGAGCCCAGCCCTCTCCAGGTCTGAACACACTACATCGTCATACGGTGTGTCTAGGGCACTTTTAAACCTGGCGGAGCCCAGCCCTCTCCAGGTCTGATCACACTACATCGTCATACGGTGTGTCTAGGGCACTTTTAAACCTGGCGGAGCCCAGCCCTCTCCAGGTCTGAACACACTACATCGTCATACGGTGTGTCTAGGGCACTTTTAAACCTGGCGGAGCCCAGCCCTCTCCAGGTCAGAACACACTACATCGTCATACGGCGTGTCTAGGGCACTTTTAAACCTGGCGGTGCCCAGCCCTCTCCAGGTCAGAACACACTACATCGTCATACGGCGTGTCTAGGGCACTTTTAAACCAGGTGGAGACCAACCAGATCCAGGTCAGAAGACAGCCGATTTTTTCTATAGAGGAAGAATCGACCCCAGTACTAGACTGGTACTCTTTTTATCGACCTCGAAAGGATGAAAGTCAAATTTGACCTCGGCATGATTTGAACTCAGAACGTGCAGTAATGTGGGACGAATACCTTAAAACGTCTATCTGACGTCTTAACGACTCTACCAATTAGAGGATCTCTAATGAGTTAGAATTTAATAATGAGTATCCTAGGTTCTCTTCGACACACACACACACACACAGACAGACACACACACAGACACACACACACACACATAAACACACACACAAAACCCTAAAATTTATGTGGGTTAGGTACTTGTCATCGAATACGTTTTCTGTATTGTTGTTTTTTTAGCTCCCTAAATTATTTAACACTGATAGACTTGTGATACACAGGTCCCTGGCAGGAGGAGGAGGAGGAGGAGGAGGAGGAGGAGAATGAGGAGGAGGAGGAGGAGGAGGAGAAGGATGGGGGAGGAGGAGGAGGGGAGAAGAAGAAGAAGAAGAAGAAAAAGAAAAAGAAAAAGAAAAAGAAAAAGAAAAAGAAAAAGAAAAAGATAAAGAAAAAGAAAAAGAAGTAAAAGAATAAAAAGAAAAAGAAAAAGAAAAAAGAAAAAAAAGAAAAAGAAGAAAAAAAAGCAAAAGAAGAAGAAGAAGAAGAAGAAGAAGAAGAAGAAGAAGAAGAAGAAGAAGAAGAAAAATAATAAGATGAAGAAGAAACAGAAGAAGTAAAAGAAGAAGTAAAAGAAGAAGAAGAAGAAGAAGAAGAAGAAGAAGAAGAAGAAGAAGAAGAAGAAGAAGAAGAAGAAATGTTCAGAGCCTGTTAGAAGTGGGTAATGAGCTGGTACATCGATTTGGTGCCCGGAGAATCCAGGACGAACCCATAAATATTTTACCAGCCCCCCGCCCCCAACGTAACCCCTCACCACTCCTTCCTGGAATATTAGAGAATTCCTCGTGTCATTATGGCCCTAAAGGAATATGATCAGGGACAAATTAAACTTGCAGGGGGCTTCTAGCTGAGAGTTTCTTAGGTGCACTTTAAATATTGTGGGGACCACTGGTTGAAAGTTTCCTTGAGACCCTTTAAATATTCTGGGGACTACTGGCTGGAAGTTTCATAGAGACCCTTTAAATATTCCGGGAGCTCCCTAGCAGAATGTTTCCTCGAGGCCTTTGAAATATTTTGGGGTGTTCTGACTGAAAGAACCATGGAAGCCTTTTAAATATTCTGGGGCGGAGGATGACTGAAAGGTTCATCCCGGCCTTTAAATATCCTGGCGGTTCCTGGCTGAAAGGTTCATCCAGGCCCTTTAAATATTCAGGTGGTTCCTGGCTGAAAGGTTCATCCAGGCCCTTTCAATATTCAGGTGGTTCCTGGCAGAAAGGTTCATCCCGGCCCTTTCAATATTCTGGGAGTCCTTGGTTGGATTCCAGTCCCTACACCTTAGTCTATCACTGCTTGTAATAATACACATCACAACAACAACAGGTAAAACTACGAGAGTATTTTACACAACACGAACAACAACAACAACAACAACAACAACAACAACAACACCAGGTAAAACTGCAGTGTTTAATATATGTTCAGGTAAAATAACAAGAACTACACCAACAACAAGTACACCACCACCACCACCAACAACAACAACAGGTAAGACAATGCAGTGTTTAATATATGTTCAGGTAAAACAACACCAACAACAACAACAACAACAACAACAGGTAAGACAATGCAGTATTTAATATATGTTCAGGTAAAACAACAACAACTACACCAACAACAGGTAAGACAATACAGTGTTTAATATATGTTCAGGTAAAACAACACCAACTACAACAACAACAACAACAACAGGTAAGACAATGCAGTGTTTAATATATGTTCAGGTAAAACAACACCAACTACAAAAACAACAACAACAACAGGTAAGACAATGCAGCGTTTAATATATGTTCAGGTAAAACAACACCAACTACAACAACAACAACAGGTAAGAAAATGCAGTGTTTAATATATGTTCAGGTAAAACAACAACAACAACAACAACAACATGTAAGACAATGCAGTGTTTAATATATGTTCAGGTAAAACAACACCAGCTACAAAAACAACAACAACAGGTGAGACAATGCAGCGTTTAATATATGTTCAGGTAAAACAACACCAACTACACCAACAACAACAACAACAACAGGTAAGACAATGTAGTGTTTAATATATGTTCAGGTAAAACAACAACAACAACAACAACAGGTAAGACAATGCAGTGTTTAATATATGTTCAGGTAAAACAACACCAACTACAACAACAACAACAACAACATGTAAGACAATGCAGTGTTTAATATATGTTCAGGTAAAACAACACCAACAACAACACCAACACCAACTACACCAACAACAACAACGACAACAACAACAGGTCAGACAATGCAGTGTTTAATATATGTTCAGGTAAAACAACACCAACTGCAACAACAACAACAACAGGTAAGACAATGCAGTGTTTAATATATGTTCAGGTAAAACAACACCAACTACAACAACAACAACAACAACAACATGTAAGACAATGCAGTGTTTAATATAGGTTCAGGTAAAACAACACCAACAACAACACCAACACCAACTACACCAACAACAACAACGACAACAACAACAGGTAAGACAATGCAGTGTTTAATATATGTTCAGGTAAAACAACACCAACTACACCAACAACAACAGGTAAGACAATGCAGTGTTTAATATATGTTCAGGTAAAACAACACCAACAACAACACCAACACCAACTACACCAACAACACCAGGTAAGACAATGCAGTGTTTAATATATGTTCAGGTAAAACAACACCAACAACAACACCAACACCAACTACACCAACAACACCAGGTAAGACAATGCAGTGTTTAATATATGTTCAGGTAAAACAACACCAACTACACCAACAACAACAGGTAAGACAATGCAGTGTTTAATATATGTTCAGGTAAAACAACACCAACAACAACACCAACACCAACTACACCAACAACACCAGGTAAGACAATGCAGTGTTTAATATATGTTCAGGTAAAACAACACCAACAACAACACCAACACCAACTACACCAACAACACCAGGTAAGACAATGCAGTGTTTAATATATGTTCAGGTAAAACAACACCAACTACACCAACAACAACAGGTAAGACAATGCAGTGTTTAATATATGTTCAGGTAAAACAACAACAACTACACCAACAACAACAGGTAAGACAATGCAGTGTTTAATATATGTTCAGGTAAAACAACAACAACAACAACAACAACAACAACAACAGGTAAGACAATGCAGTGTTTAATATATGTTCAGGTAAAACAACACCAACTACACCAACAACAACAGGTAAGACAATGCAGTGTTTAATATATGTTCAGGTAAAACAACAACAACTACACCAACAACAACAGGTAAGACAATGCAGTGTTTAATATATGTTCAGGTAAAACAACAACAACAACAACAACACCAACAACAACAGGTAAGACAATGCAGTGTTTAATATATGTTCAGGTAAAACAACACCAACAACAACACCAACACCAACTACACCAACAACACCAGGTAAGACAATGCAGTGTTTAATATATGTTCAGGTAAAACAACACCAACAACAACACCAACACCAACTACACCAACAACACCAGGTAAGACAATGCAGTGTTTAATATATGTTCAGGTAAAACAACACCAACTACACCAACAACAACAGGTAAGACAATGCAGTGTTTAATATATGTTCAGGTAAAACAACACCAACTACACCAACAACAACAGGTAAGACAATGCAGTGTTTAATATATGTTCAGGTAAAACAACAACAACAACAACAACAACAACAACAACAACAGGTAAGACAATGCAGTGTTTAATATATGTTCAGGTAAAACAACACCAATTACAACAACAACAACAGGTAAGACAATGCAGTGTTTAATATATGTTCAGGTAAAACAACACCAACAACAACAACAACAACAGGTAAGACAATGCAGTGTTTAACATATGTTCAGGTAAAACAACACCAACTACAACAACAACAACAACAACAACAACAGGTGAGACAATGCAGTGTTTAATATATGTTCAGGTAAAAGAACAACACAACTTTTACCTGTGAAGAACAACGGGACATAACAATAAATAGAAACACTGGGTTGGATGTCACCTCTGTGTGTATATATATATATATATATATATGTGTGTGGGGGGGGGGGTGAATATATATGTGTGTGTATGGGGGGTGTATATATATATATATACGTGTGTGGGTGGGTGTGTATATATATATATGTGTGTGTATGGGGGTATATATATATATATATATATATATATATATACGTCTGTGGGTGGGTGTGTATATATATGTGTGTGTGTGGGTATGTGTTGGTGTATATATGTGTGTGTGTGTGTGGGTGTGTTGGTGTATATATATATATGTGTGTGTGTAAAGGTGGGTGTGTGTGTCTGGGAGTGTGTTGGTGTGTATATGTGTGTGTGTGTGTTGGTGGGTGTGTGTGTGTGTTGGTGGGTGTGTGTGTGTGTGTTGGTGTGTATATATATATGTGTGGGTGTGTGGGTATTGGTGTGTATATATATATATATGTGTGTGTGTGTGTGTGTTAGTGTGTGTATATATATATATATGTGTGTGCATGTGTGGGTGTCAGTGTGTGAGTGGCTATGTCTCTGTATGTGTGTGAGTTGGTGTGTTGGTGTGTTTGTGTGTTTGAGTGTATATATATATATATGAAAATATATATATATATATGTATATAAATATATGTATTCGTGTGTGTATGGGGAGGGGACATTCCTGTGTGTGTGACAGTGTGTGTGTGTGACAGTGTGTGTGTGGTGTGTATGTGAAGCGACGTCTGTGTATGGGGGGATATATCTATGTGTGTGTTAGTGTGTGTGTGTGTGACAGTCTGTGTGTGTGTCAGTGTGTATGAAGCGATGTATGTGTGTGTGGGGGGGGGGTATATACATGCGTGTGTGTGTGTGTGTCTGTTTGTGGCGATGTGTGTGTGTTTAGGGGTAGGTGGGGTCATTTGTGTGTGAGAATCCCGGTGTGTGAGTGGGGGGTGATGTGTGTGTGGGGGATGTGTGTGTGTATGTGGAGGGGGGTGATTTGCGTGTGAGAATCCCGATGTGTGTGTATATGTGGGGGGGGGGTTATTTGTGTGTGAGAATCCCGATGTGTGTGTATATGTGGGTGGGTGGGGTGATTTGTGTGTGAGAATCCCGATGTGTGTGTGGGGGGTGGGGGGGTGATGTGTTTGTGTGGGGCGGGGGGTTGTGTGTGGGTGGGGGGGGGGTGCGTGTGTGAGTGTGTGGTGGGGGGTGATATGTGTGTGTGTGGTGTGTGGTGGGGGGTGATGTGTGAGTGTGCGTTGGTGGTGGGGGGTGATGTGTGTGTGAGAATCCCGATTCACAAGTTTACCGATGAAATGTCTATTTGGTTGAAAGATGTTGACATGTCCCCTCATCCGTTCCTCCACCCCATCCTCCACCCCATCCCCCACAACCCCGGTCCTTCTGTCATCTTTAACACCACTACACAATGTCCTGCTCCACCTTCCCCTCACCCACCACTCCATCCTATCCTCCTCCTCTCCCTCTCACCCACCATTCCGTCTTATCCTCCTCCCCCTTTCTTCTACTCCTCCCCTTCCGCTCACCCACCATTCCATTTTATCCCCCACCCCACCCCTTCCTCTTATCCTCCTCCTCTCCCTGCCACTCACACCTCTACCATTCCGTGTCCACAACTTAACCCTAATTTCTAACTTCATGGGAATTTAGCACTTGTTGACGTTATTTTGACGTATAGAGTTACGGCCCTTGCCGTTCTGAGTTGAACTTTGCCTTTCCTCCTTACGGGGTCGATAAAATGAAGTACCAGTAATGTACTGGGTTATTGCTGGCCTTGTGCCTAAAGTAGAACAAATTATATTATATATATATATTATATATAATATATATATATATATATGGAAAGTTATATTTAAATTGTTGGGTTACAACTAGTAAATATTAATAACTGATATAAAAGCACTCGACAAGTATTTGGAGTATATTTACGATATTAAATAAATGGAAACTATATTTATAAAACCATATTTATTTCATTATATATATTTCAAATGGGCACCCTAAACTTTTTGAAATAATTTTTGCTAGATGCGATTTGATAAATAATTTTTAGCTTTATCTGTTTTCGACTCTGATGTTTATAATGAACTTGGCAATATATTGTCAATTAATTTTGAAGGGTTGATCTTTGTGGTTTATTTTTATTATTGTAGTATTTTCTAATATTTTTATTTTTAATATGTAATATTTTTAATATGTAATATGTAATATTTTTTCGTAATATTTTTTAGTTTTCTATTTTATTATTATTTATTTATTATTATTATTATTATTATTATTGTTGTTGTTTTTTGGTTTTTGTTTCTGATATATTTTTTATTAATATATTGAAATCTGCTCTCTATTTCTGCTTGATAGATAATCTTGTAGAGTAAAGACAAGAATAGTAGTAATATAGACTCTATATATATATGTGTATATATATACACATATGTGTATACTTAAATTTTTATAGCACAATGAGAATGTTTTCCGTGCGAACCTAGGGTTTGCAGAGTTGATCATGTAAATTCACATCGATGTTTGTAGTTATCATATAAACATATGAATTTTTAAAAACTAAACATAAGATCATTACTTTTCACACATTATGGATACGTGTCTCATTCAGGAATACTGATAGTTTCAATATAGAGCCTGATTTTTATACATATTTATACATATTAATACTTCTACATTAAAACATAGGGTTTTTATGCTTCGCCTATGTCTGGTTACTTTTCATTTTTCTCTATATATAACAGCTGGTTTCTCTCCTAACCACATATATCTCCCTTACATTAATACTAGAGCTAAATAAATAAATAAATAAATAAATAAATGTATCATTGATACGTTTACTCAACTGATGTCCAACTACATATTTTTCTATATATATATCTATCTCTATCTATTTCCTCTCTCTATATATATCTCTCTCTGTTTCTTTACATGAAGTTCTTCTCTTTATCTATCTTTCCATCTCTCTATTTTGTTCCATGCATTTCTTCTTTTTCTTCTTTTTCTTCTTTTTCTTCGTTTTCTGTCTTTCTTTTCTTTTCTTTCTTTCTGTTTACAATTTTTTCACTGCCAATTCAACTTTTCAAATACAAGTGGATGTTGTACGGTATGTCAAATCTATTTATCTATAAAACTGTTTATATTGTATTTTGTCTGAGGAAGGCATAGCATATTGTTAATATGATATCCCTGAAATATATATAATGAAATAAATATGGTTTTATGAATATAGTTTCCATTTATTTAATATCGTATATATATATATATATATATTATATATATTATATTTTATATATTATATACATATATATATATATATATATATATATATATATATATATATATATATATATATATATATATATATATATATATATATATATATAAGTATGTATACTTACATACATATATGTATACAGACGTACAGTAGTATGTATATATATATACATACATGCACACACATATATATATGTACGTATCGATTCACCAAACATTTATTACAATGCTCGGTGTGTTTGTAAACAAACATCCCGTATTAAGCCGCAGTGTCTAGCAACCACCGTTGCTCGTTTGTTCAATACTGACAAAGGAACGCTGTACTAAAGAGTGGGAAATGAAATTTCGTTTCATTTTTTCCGTTTATCGTTTTCGGTGCACCCGGCCGATTAACCCACTCGATATGCAAATTGGGCTACTCAGCCGTTAATATGCATAAGGAAAGTATATACTTTCGGACGTTCAACTATCTGGCAGGAAGGTATACGTTGCTGACGATAGCTAACAAGCTTGAAATTAGTACAGCGTTCCTTTGTCAGTGTTGAACAAACGAGCATCGGTGGTTGCTAGACACTTCGGCTTAATACGGGATGTTTGTTTACAAACACACGGAGCATTGTAATAAATGTTTGGTGAATCCATACGTACATATATATATATGTGTGCATATTTCGTTTCATTTTTTCCATTTATACATATACATATATATATATATATATATATATATATATATAAATATATATATATATATATATATATATATATATATATATATATATATATATATATATATATATATATATATATATATATATATATATATATATATATATATATCAACTAGAAATAGATTGACATATATATATATTAAAATAAACTCATGAAACAATCACAGGGGATAATTAGGTAGGTAACTAATTAAAATTGAACTAGAACTTCAAATATTACCTTTTAAAAATGATTAATCATCCTTGTATATATTTTACTAATGAAATGTATTTCACCATTAATCCGTAAAGTCACAGTAGTCAAAACGAATCTTCAGCAAGGGAGAATATCAACTATCTGGGCTTACACATCAAATGCAAATCTGCGAATGACCCGTCACACGTGTTGCATTTTTAAAACTACACACGTCGTACCAGCGTCATCCCAGTGGCGTGAATAGGTTTATCGACAGCTAGAAATAGCAGCCGAGTCCTTTCAACTGAGTTAGCTCTGCAAAATTAAATTAAATTAAGGGTCATTTCCGAGACGTGCGCCATATCCACCGTGGAATAAGCTCAAAAATTCTAATGAATAGATCCGAGCATTTTATATCAACTAGAAATTGATTGAAATATATATATATATTGTTATACTTTGGGAGGGTCATGTTGCCAATAAGAAACACACGCACCAGTTGCTTTCACTTCAATTTATTATATATTTATAAATTTATAAATTTACAAATCTACAAACTTATAAATTTCTGGTTGGTTGGTTCCACAACCAGATAGTTGTTTATATATAGTCATAGTCCTTTCGTCACACACTCTGTGACCTCTTCAGTGACTGGGGATTCCTTTCTTTTTTTCTGTGCCTTTCCTTTCTTCTGTCCTACGCCATTTTATATATATATAAAATAAACATATGAAACAATCACAGGGGATAATTTGTAAAGTGTGTAATCACA
>OZ024756.1:6727320-6742320 GCA_964016885.1 Eledone cirrhosa
AGACGTCTGGTGTCCTTGGCCCTAGGGCTACCTCCCTACTCACCACCATAGGCGCTGAGCTGGCCAACCGCAGGTGTGAGCCTCGCAAGTTGGAATGACTCTAACAGCGTGTCTCCCTTGCCGTCCTCCCCGGAAACGCCTTTTCCATTCTGTCCACCGGGGCTATGGAGAGGCCATCAATATAATTGTCTGACTTGTCATTTTATCAGTCAACCTGCTACCAGTTGAGTAATAACTCTTTTTGATATAACAACGGAAAGATAGAAATTGATAAATAGCAGAGAATCATTCGCCTTCCTAAATAGAATTTAACTCAACGACTTCATTTATACCATAAATATGGTTTTGTCTTTGCGTATAATTGTTCTCCCCGGTCCACATAAAGACGTATTATCTTCGCTTTTTTCCGTTCTTTGCCAGGGAACGTCTCTACGAACCAAAGTATCATCTTCCGGTTTTCCTTCGGTTGCAACGTTTTTCGAAATATTTAATTCTGCGTCCACAGATTGACTTTGTTAGTTTCAGAAGATCCCGTAAGGGTGAAAGCAGCGATTCTTTGTTAATGTTATTTAATATATATATATATATATATATATATATATATATATATATACTAGCAGAGATACCCGGCGTTGCTCGGATATTAAATAGCAATTGTGTATGCCATTTATGTCGATACTTCAGTGCTGCTTCGAAAAATATACTTTTACAAAATCATCAGCGTTTTCCAAAAGGAGGTTCCTTCCCCCAGAGGTCCCCTACCCAATATGTGCCAATTCTGAGAGTTCACATTCATCTGTAGGACAAACGTAGCCCATGTGGCAAGTTTTTTGAAAATCGGTTGCGAACTCCAGAAGTTATGACGTTTTGTTGCATTGCACTGCAGTGCTTCAGTCGACTCCAAGGAACTGGTTAAAGTGGTTAAAGGGGTTATCTGCCGGGGGGGGGGGGGGATATAATCAATATCTGGAAAAATGACAGTGCTCATGACCATCCGTAGTACATAAGTAACCTATATCTTAAGTTCGGTGAAAATACTGTAGAAATGCATAAGGTTTATACATACGCGCCTGCGTTTGTGTGTGTGCGTGGGGGTGGGTGGGGGTATGTATTTGTGTGTGCGTATGTATGTGTATGTCCCTCGGGGCATACGTATGTACTGGCCTAAATCTTCACTATTTACCTTTACTATTTTAATAACCTCCGTCATTTTCGTTTTCAATTTTATTTACATCATTCTTAAACTCCGGGGCTGAAAATCATTGTTGTTTTGAATAGAATGTTAGTCTAACGACTCCATTTATACCATAAACTTGATCTTGTCTTTGCATGAAATTCTTCTTCACGATCCACATAACGAGGTATTATCCTCGCTTTTTTTCCCGTTCATTGCCAGAGAACGTCTTCACGAACCAAAATATCGTCTTCCTGTTTCCGTTCGGTTGCAACGTTTCTCGAAATATTTACTTCTGCGTTCACAGATTACTCTCAGTTCAATTTCAATGGGAAATTCCTGCTTCATCGATTTTCTCCGTAACCATGGAAAATTTGTAGATTGAAAGTCGACCCAACGACTCCTCGGGTCATTCTGTATAACTGTGTAAATTTTCGCTGCATTCCACCAAGCCGTTTCGTCGTTTATCCGACTACACCTACAGATCCAACGTCCGACCATTTCCAATTCCAATTTATATAGTAGATTTGTTTATATATGAATGACAAAAAGAAAAGTTCAAAACTATACATGAATTGTTTCTACTAAACCTTCAATTTAAGACACAACCTACATATTTGATAGGACTCCGGCTCACTTCTTCTTCTTCTTCTTCTTCTTCTTCTTCTTCTTCTTCTTCTTCTTCTTCTTCTTCTTCTTCTTCTTCTCCCCCTGGAACATTGGGCTGCGAGCCACCCCCACACAACGCCATGTTCTGAGTCTGCTTTTCAACCCGCCGTGATGCACGGTGCGTCATGGTGTATCTAACAATTTTGTTTAGGTCTTACTACGGCTGATTTCTCCCAGAGAGAAAGAAAGAGATGGAAAAATGCAGAGAAGATTCATCCTCGGAGGAATAATAAAAAATGTTTACACTGCACATTTTATTTTTTCAAAGTTAAAGCTGCCGATCCAAAACCACGATCCGCAAGAACGAACCCTGAATCTCATGGTTACTAAGAGAGACTCTTAACCACACAACCACCAAACCATACCTGTGTCTACGTTCACCCTATCCATGCACAAATAACAGTTTTAAAGAAACCAACTGTTTGAACTATAAACCCTAACGTTTGTTGATCTTACATAGCATTGAATAACAAACATCACTGAGTACACAACAAACCCCGAGCCTTATAATCTTCCTCTCGTTGAGGAATAATATTTATTGATATAAATCTTGAATTATGAATCATATAGTAAGTCATTTTGTATAAACAGTATACGACTGTTAAAGGTAAACTTATGTTGATACATAGTTTTCTATCACCCGTCAGTAAAAGAGAGAAATGTTAATCAATATCTTGTAGATGTTAGATGGAAATCACAATAAATTATTGTCAAAGGAAAGCTAGATCTGAATGGAGTCAGGATTAGTTAACAAAACAAGCATTAATCTATAGGGATTACAGGGTCACGGGTTCGGTATTTGTGAGGCTTTTCATTGCGGAAAACAGGGTGTAACAACACCATATTTAATAAGATATCAAGTGACTGTTGATGAAGACATGTGTACCCAAAGTTCGTGCTGGTTTCTGTACTATATAGTAATAGTTCCAACATGCATTCTTACATATACTCTATGCAATAATGTGTGTGTGAGTGTGTGTGGTGGTGATGGCTACTTTATCTATGTATTTATGCATGTATATACATATATATTAACAGGATCCAGCCTGAGATGGAGAAGAAGCTCAGGGACAACCAGAACGGCTTCAGAGAGGGTAGATCAACAACCAGTCACATCCTGATGCTGAGGAGGATATTAGAGGGAGCTAGAGCAAGTGCCTTCCTGCGGTCATGGTTTTCATTGATTTAGGAAGGCCTTTGATTCTGTGGACCGTTACTGCCTGATGAAGATCTTACAGGCTTATGGAATCCCCAAGAGGATAGTGGACCTGATATCACTGCTCTACACCAACACCAAAGCCCAAGTCATTACACCTGATGGGATGACAGAGTTCTTTGAGATACTGGCTGGAGTGCTCCAGGGAGATACATTGGCTCCCTACCTTTTTATCATTGTAGTGGACTATTGTATGCGCCTTGCACTGGAGAAACACCAGGACTCTGGCTTTACTGTAGCACCGGCTCAGAGCAGGAGAGTTGGGGCGAAAAAGGTATCGGATGCTGAATTTGCCGACGACATAGTTTTGGTGACAAATACAGTGAAGGAGGCAGAGGATTTGATGCGGGAGGTTGAGACTGTGTCGATGAGTGTGGGGCTGAGAATGAATGAGACTAAAACAAAGTATCTGGTAGAGAATGTTGAGAAGCCAGAGGGGATCACTAATGTAGGCGGGAAGCCGCTGGAATTGGTTGAGGACTTCCTGTATTTGGGAGCAAAGATTGGGAATACGGAAGATGATGTGGTTGAGAGGAAGAGCAAGGCCTGGGCGGCGTGCCACAGCTTGAGATCGGTGTGGAAGTCGGACCTTCGTAGAGACCTGAAAATCCGCCTCTTCATGGCTGTAGTGGAGTCTGTGCTGCTGTATGGGTCTGACACTTGGACACTGACCAAGAGACTCACTCAGATGGTGGATGGGTGCTACACGAGAATGCTGAGGATGGCTCTGAACATTAATCAGTATACACTGAGGATGAAAAACTCAGAGCTGTATGGGAGCCTCCCAAAAGTCAGCTCAAAAGTGACGCAGAGGAGACTGAGGTTGGCTGGACATGCTCACCGACATACAGAGTTGACATTGCACTCAGTGCTCCTTTGGGAGCCCCTACATGGACACACTAGAAGAGGAAGACCAAGGTTAACATATGTTGATGCCCTAAGGACAGACACTGGTCTGTTGGAGATGCAGGATATGGCAGCGATAATGAGGGACAGAGACCGCTGGAGAGAACTCGTCCATGGATCTCGGGAATTTTACCCGCCTTAGATATATATATATATATACATATATATATATATAAATATATATATATAAATATACACCCGTGTATATTTATCTATCTATAAATATATACATATATATACATATATATATATATATACATATATATATATATATATATATATATATATATATATATATATATATATATATATATATATATATATATATATATATATATATATATATATATATATATATATGTATAAATATATAGATAGAAAAATATACACGGGTGTATATTTATATATATATATATATATATTTATATATATATATATATATATATATATATATATATATATATATATATATTATATATATATAATATATAAGATCAAAAGATGGTTAAAAGAGTTCCTAGGTATTTTATTATGCGCATTTCACAAACAAATATCATCATGCAATAACATTTGCGTTTTCGTCAGATAAAATAGGGAGACATGATATGAAGGTTAAAAGATACTTGTGAATAGTGTAGTTTTAAATCAATGTTGATTTAAAACTGCTCTATATGATTTTTAATGCGATGAAATACCAATGATCGTTGGCAAATCACTGATGAGGGACTTATTTTATAACATGTAATCCATGTGCAACCATGCAGTATTCTTCTCCCCATATTTTTCATATATATATATATATATATATATATATATATATATATTATATATATACATATATATATAAAACATCACGGGCGCTCTATCTCAAAATTATTTTTGAAAAGCTTTAGAAATTCGCATCCGGTAAAGCTTAAAACCAAATCTGAATACTAACCAATACTATTACTAATGTTTACTTATTTCTAATTAAACTATTTTTCACTAGGAACAATTTGTCAGCATTTTCTTTTGCTTTTACCAATATATATATATATATATATATATATATATATATATATATATAATTTAGCTTCAGGCCGTAGCACGAGATTTCGTTATAAGACCAATGAGAGGTCGAAAATACTTTCATAGCACGAGATGTCATTATAAGAACAGCGAGAGTTAGAAACTTTTGCCATAGTACGAGATCTCGTTATGAGGACAATGAGGGGTAGAAACTACTGTTGTAGCACGAAATCTCGTTATAAGAACAACGTGAAGTAGAAAACACTGCTGTAGGACGAGCTCTCGTTAACTGAACAATGTGATGTAGAAACTACTGTGGAGCAAGAGATCTTGTTATAAGGACAATGTGAGGGAGAGTAGAAACTACTGCTGTAGGACGAGATCGCGTTATGAGGACAATAAGAGGTAGAATGTACTGCTGTAGGACGAGATCGCGTTATGATGACAATGAGAGGTAGAGATTACTGCTGTAGGACGATATCTCGTTATAAAGACACTGTGACGTAGATACTACCGCTGTAGCACGAGATCTCGTCATAGCAGGAGATCTCGTTATAAAGCCAAAACTAGAGATCTGACGTTAGGTTCCTGGGCTTACTTTCTGGCCTTAAATAAATAGGGAAAGTATGTCAGAAGCAGATCTTGATATCTTCACTTTCTTTCTAATTGAAGAAGCTAAAAAAATGTCCATATTACATCTACGAATATTCTGGAATAAACACTGACAGTTTGCACACGTATTTCTTTTACATATTGCTTGGTGAACGAGTGAAATCCTAGAAATAGTGTACGAAGCCTTAGAAATCCTTTCGGTTTTATCTTGTGCTTGTTCCGTCATGTCATTATCAGCGAAGGTAGAGCTGTGTATTGGCAGATTCAGTAGTATGTCGGACTTGGTAGAATCGCTAGGGACTTAGATTAAATTATTTGCCGGTATTTCGTCTAGTTCTCTGTGCGCTAAGTTCAAATCCCTCAATTGAAATTTTTTGTCTTTCAATGAATTTATTTCCGTAAGATAGACGCGAGTATTTCCATCGGTTTCGATTAGGCCTGTAGCCGTTTCAGATCACTCAGGCTATTGATGACTTCCACAAACGCTGGCACATCAATTTAGTTTTTCACAAACCCGATACATCGATAATTAAAGTTGACACCATGTTGTGTGCATAAGGCAGCTGTGTCGGACTAAATGCCTCGTATGTTCCCGCATTCATATTCTGATTTCAAATCACTCCGACATTAACTTTGTCTTTCATCATTCGACGACGAGGATATAATTACTAGTCCAAGGCATTTCGAGCTAAGCTCTAGCGACTCTGCCAATTTGGGCAAACCTATGATCAAAGCCATTCCAGTCATGACAATGCAGGTTATTCAGTTGGTATTAGCCAAAGTGTTCTTTTTTTTCTTCTAAAGGATGTTTTCTATGGTTTAGTAGAGTCCACAGAGTCGTCGAAGGCGTTCCTCTCAGAACACAAAGAACCAGAACAGAGAATACATCCCATCCGAGGCGCTGATATTTTCGACAATCCACTGCTTGGACTAGCTGCTAGTTCATCAACCATTAAAGAATGAAATTTGAAATATTCTTTGCTCACAAAACTCACAGGACCCTAAGTATTACATGTGTAAAGGTTGAACACAATCGATTGGGTGGATCTCGAGTTTTGAGGGAGACAGACAGACAGACATTCTCTGTTTTAGATATATAGACTAGCAGAAAATCGCACATCGAGTGGTTTTCTGCTAGTATATATATATATTACACACACAGAAATGTATATATATTTCTGTGTGCGTATATATATATATATATTACACACAAAGAAATGTATATATATTTCTGTGTGTATATATATATATATTACACACAGAAATGTATATGTATTTCTGTGTGTATATATATATATTTCTGCGTGTGTATATATATATATATATTACACACACACAGAAATGTATATATGTTTCTGTAGCACTCCTCAATCCCCCCTCTCTCCCTCCCGCTACCCCCCTCTTGTAGTCTGTCACTTTCTTTCACTCTAACTTTCTCACTCTCTCTCTACGCATGCGCAAAAAACATTCACACGCGCGCACGTGTTTCCACTGTCGGAGAGACAGACAGAGAAATTGCTGGTTATATGTTATAAGGATATAACATACCAAAATTGAAATTTCCGTTTAATGGGGAAAAATATCGCAGTGGACGTTGTGTCGTTATGACGTCTGTTATTGTTGGTAATGTCATCAATTTTTCAAACGGCATCTTTCTTTATATTCCTTCATTGAATGAATGAATATAAATCTAAAGTCTAAATCGGAAACTTTAAATATCAGAAATACGAATTGATCCAATAGAGATTGAGAAGGCATTGTGTATTTCTTATTGGAATTTTATTTTTCAAACTTAAATATTTCAATTGAGACCAATCCAACGAATGATCCATCATAAACTATTGAACTGTACAGAGAAATAGATTTGCAGTATAAATTATGAGCAGAGATTTTGTCGATCTAATCATAGACAATTTTATTGTCCGAAAAATAATCAAATACGCAATATGGAATGCTCTGAAAGACAAAGCGAGAACTATCTTCAAAATAATAATTATAATTGTGCTAGTAGCACCCCAAATACGGGACAGGAATATAATATGGAGATTCAGAACTGTTTTGATATCATGCTTTATTATTATCGGTATAACTTTAATCATGAATTGTATAAGTATATTATATTGTCCAGAATATTCCTGGTTTTATAATATATTCAGTATCTTTCGAAGGACATACTATCTGTGTCAGTTATTGTGGGAAATAGGAGCTTATCATGATTAACAGACTTTTACGAATTCTCAACGTTATATATATGTTTGTTGCATTATATGTATATATATATATACTAGCAGAGGTACCCGGCGTTGCTCGGATATTAAATAGCAATTGTGTATATCATTTATGTCAATACTTCAGTGCTGCTTCGAAAACTATACTTTTACAAAATCATCGCCTTTTTCGAAAAGGGGCTTCCTGCCCCCAGTCGACCCCAAGGAAGTGGTTAAAGGGGTTATCTGCCGGGGGACCCTATAATCAATATATGGAAAAATGACAGTGCCCATGACTATCCGGAGTACGTAAGTAACCTATGTCTTAAGTTTGGTGAAAATACTGTAGAAATGCATAAGGTTTATACATACGCACGTGCGTTCGTGTGTGTGTGTGCGTGGGGGGGGGGGTATGTATTTGTGTGTGCGTATGTATGTGTATGTCCGTCGTGGCATACGTATGTACTGGCCTAAATCTTCAATATTTACTTTTACTATTTTCATAACCTCTGTCATTTTCGTTTTCAATTTTATTTACATCATTCTTAAACTCCGGGGCTGGAAATCATTCTGTTATTTTAAATAGAATATTAGTCTAACGACTCCATTTATACCATAAACTTGGTCTTGTCTTTGCATGAAATTGTTCTTCATGGTCCACATAACGACGTATTATCCTCGCTTTTTCCCCGTTCATTGCCAGGGAACGTCTTCACGAACCAAAATATCATCTTCCTGTTTTCGTTCGGTTTCAACGTTTCTCGAAATAATTACTTCTGCATTCACAGATTACTCTCAGTTCAATTTGAATGGGAAATTCCTATTTCATCGATTTCCTCCGTAACCATGGAAGATTGTAGCTTGAAAGTTGACCCAACGCCTCCTCGGGTCATTCTGCATAACTGTGGAAATATTCGCTGCATTCCACCAAGCCGTTTCGACGTTTATCCGACTACACCTACATATACAGCGTCCGACCACTTCCAATTTATATAGTAGATTTGTTTATATATGAATGACGAAAAGAAAAGTACAAAACTATACATGAATGGTTTCTACTAAACCTTCAATTTAAGACACAACCTACATCTTTGATAGGACTCCAGCTCAATTTTTCTACTTCTTCTTCTTCTTTTGCTCCCCCTGGAACAATGGGCTGCTAGCCATCCCCACACAACGCCATGTTCTGAGTCTGCTTTTCAACTCCACCGTGATGCACGGTGCGTCATGGTGTATCTAACCATTTTTTTAGGTCTTACTACGGCTGATTTCTTCCAGAGAGAAAGAAAGAGATGGAAAAAATGCTGAGAAGATTCATCCCCGGAGGAATAATAAAAAATGTTTACACTGCACATTTCATTTTATCAAAGCTAAAGCTGCCGATCCAAAATCAGTAATTCAACCCCCTGAAAACTTTCAAATATATGCTGTTCTAGCATGAATATTATGCTTAGGATAAGCTGTCCACAAAGTAAGATTTACTTGCATATCCCCGCTCATATAAACACATAAATACATGCATACATACATTACAGTTGATATTTTTTTTTATTAAAGCGTTTTCATATTAAATATATATATATATATAGTGACGAAACATCCGTCAATTGCATGAACTCATAATCCTTTATTTACTGCTTTATTTGTATGAAATTGTAAATAAGACAAAAGTATTAGAACAGGGGGAAATAACTCACCGAACGCGATACTTTTAGGGCCCCAGGTGCCATATTTTTCAAGTTAGAGATTTGAAACCTCATCTATTTGCTGCCTTGGCACATTTTACATAGGTGTGTACATTTTCATGTCAGTCCGACCACGTCTACTACCATTTAACCGTTCACATCTGAATTTCAACCACCACGCATTTCACAAATATATATTAGTTATATATATATATATACATATAAGTGTGTGTGTGTGTGTGTGTGTGTGTGTGTGTGTCTGTGTGTGTGTGTGTGTGTGTGTGTGTGTGTGTGTGTGTGTGTGTGTGTGTGTGCGTGTGTGCGTGTGTGTGTGTGTGTGTTTATGTGTGTTTGTGTGTGTTTGTGTGTGTGTGTGTAATAATTAATATAGAAATGGCTTCTACAGGACTAGAACTGTTTCATTCGAAGGAAATCAAATGTTAATTCTGCCGAGTCTGCACTTGTGTGTATGTCTGTATGTATGTATTATGTATGTATGTAAGTATGTATGTATGTGTTCCTGTATGTATGCATACATGTATGTGTTCATGCACATATGTATGTATGTGTGTATGTCACGTCACCAGTTAGTGCTACTGGTAACATGCATCCCAGTACAACCTGTCCCATGGTCGGGTCGTTGGCGACTAAACAGGCAACCCCACCAAGATTTCTTGTTGAGGAGGGTGACTTTGGACATCCTGCAGGACTAAAAACAAAACTTGTCAAAGGAAAACGGAACTCTCAAGAGTCAATAGCCATCCAAAATCACCGGGAGAGATGACCCCTTAACCTTTGTCAAGGCAGAATTCTAGGAGAAGGAAAACTCTGACATAACACCTGCAACCCTGATGGTATCCAATGATGTTGACTTGTTCTTCTTTTTGGTAAGTATCATCTTGGTTAAGAGAGTGGGACTGGCTTTGTGCAGTGCCTTTGCTCACTATAAAAGCTTCACGGCACAGGCATTACTTTATATCTGGAGATCTCTCTGCACTTGTCGTCACATGGTACCATGGGCCCAGCACTATGTGTCAATAATTGTCACAAATGTAATGTTTGTACCAGAGTTTTCAAGTCACTGGCTGGACTAAAAAGTCACACTCGTTCAACGCATCGGTAGGGGCTCTCCTACATGGATATAAATTGTGGCCGTACTCGAAAACGAGTTGGCAGCCACCATGTGTGCATGTATGTTCTTCTGGTTTTATAATTTTATAAATGTTTACCATCAGAGAGAGACAGGGAGCCGGTTTCTAACATAGACACAAGACTCTCTCATTCGAATTTACACAACATCAACTAGGTAGATTATGTATATATGTCTACATGCATGCATGTGTGTGTAGATATGGATGTTATTGTATGTGTGTATGTTTTGAGTTGTGTATGTGTGCATGTATATATGCTTTGCATTTGTACATGTGTATATGAGGTTATTAGTTGCAATATTTTGGGAATGTTTTACATATTTTTACTGTTCCATTAATGGATTGTACTTGTAACTTTCAAACTAGTTGTGTTCTTTCTGTTTCTGTGAAGCCTAGCTTCTCAAGTTTTGTCACGCAAATATATGTATAAATGTGTAAGTAATGTGTTTATATAAGTATGTATACCTAAAAAGTCTAAAGTCTGTCTTAAGCCTGAAGACTCATTTAGCCGGTGCTTATCCTAGCGTGAAGCGACTGGGAGTCCCCCCCCCCCTCCGCTGGTAGGATGCCATTCCATTGCAGGGTTAAATCCCAGCTATTACTGGTACTCATTTTCAGCTGAATATACTGGAGCAACGTGAAAGGGAGTGTTTTGCTCAAAAACACAACACACAACCCAGGAATCGAAACCACGACATTATGGAGGCCATGTGCCTCCACTAGTATGTATGTAAGTATGTATATATGTGAATATACACGCACACAAATCCACAAACACATATATAACAAATACACACAGAGACAACACAAAAACTTGCTGCTATAAATTCATCACAGATTCTCAGCACACAGAGAAGACCTTAAACAAATGAAACTATCGCAGCCCAAACATCCGTACATCACAGAATTAACACGTTGGTTCAACAGTAAGAAACAACAACTTCAGCGTTTATCATGTCTTTATGTTATCTCTGCCTCCACCAACCATCGCTTCACAATATTTATACTGGTTCCCAAGAACTGACCTCCGTCGGTTTTTGACAACGAGCGTTTCAGTTGACAGACTGTGTGTCGAGCTTGGACCTTGTCCAACAATCTCTTCACAATATTTATACTGGTTCCCAAGAACTGACGTCCGTCGGCTTTTGACGACGAGCGTTTCAGTTGACAGACTGTGTGACGTGACTGGACCTCGACTAACAATCTCTCCACAACATTTATACTGGTTCCCGAGAACTGACCTCCGTCGGTTTTCGATGATGAGCGTTCCAGTTGACAGACCGTGTGACAAGCCTAGACCTTGACTAACAATCTATCTCTTCACAATATATATTCAGGGTGGTAAGAATTCACCTCTGTCAGTTTTCGGCGATGAGCACCCCAGTTGTTAGATTAATGGCGTGCTCATTCGCTTTTGAGTGAGGGGGAACTCATCAGATCAGCCCAAGGAAACAATGTTTCCATTGGACATCCCATTGCTAATACTATCTATCGGTCGCAACTCCAGGCAGAAAGAGCAACGTGAAATAAAGTGTCTTGCTCAAGGACATAACGCATCATCCGGCCCGTGAGTCGAACTCTTCACATTCAACCATCTAACCACTAAGCCATACATATTTGCATTCATTCATACATACAAACACACACATATACATACATAAATACATACACACACATATACGTACACACACACATACTTACATTCATACACACACATACATACACACACATGCATACACACACATATTCAATCATACATCCATACATAGAAACACACACATACATACACACACACATACATACACACATACATACACACATACATACACACATACATACATAAATACACACATTCATACACACACACACATACACATACATACATACACATACATACATACATACATAGATGCATACATACATACATACATACATACATACATACATACATACATACATACACACTTAGCTCAGTGCTCCCTGAGAATGCATTTTTGTACGTGACCTTTTCCACCTGACAGAGTTAAGAAAGATCAGAACGTCATTTGCTTCAGGAAAACAACTAAATTGGGAGAAAGAGGGGGAGTATAGGGGGGGGGGTAAGGGGAAGGTGGTGAGCGATATATATATATATAGAAATAGAGAGAGGGGGGATAGTGGAGTAAGAGAAAGAGGGAGGGAGAGAGAGAGAGTTATATATATACAATCGACTGACAGGAAGGTATACAGTGCTGATGACAGCTAAATAAGCTAGAAACTAGTCCATCGTTCCTTTGTCAATGTTGAACAAAATGGCAACGATGGTTGCCGAACACTGTACGGCTTAATTCGGGCTGTTTGTTTACAAACAAACCGAGCATTATAATAAATGTTCGGTAAACCCATACGTGCATATATATATGTGTGCATGTATGTATATACATACTAGTGTACGTCTGCATACATATATGTATGTACGTATACATACTTATATTTAAGTATCAGCCATACTAAGAGTGAGAATGAAATTTTATTTTTTCCATTTTTATATATATATATATATATATATATATATATATATATATATATATATATATATATATATATATATATATATATTATATATATATATATAACGAGGAAATTAAAAGATGGTTAAAAAAGTTCCATATATTTTGTTATGCGCATTTCGAAAACAACATCAACCTGCGACGAAAATTGTGTTCTCATCAGATAAAATTAGAAAACATGATATGAGGCCTAAAAAAACACTTGTGAACAATAAAGTGTCCAGTCAACATATGACAAAAATATAAGAGAAGAGAAAAACAGGAAAAATGAAGAAAAGGAAAGAATAAGGAATAAGGAAAAAGATATAGAAGAGAGGAAAAAAGAAAGAAAGAAGGAGGAGAGAGAAAGAGAAAGAGAGAGAGATACTTATGATCGGGAACGCTGTCAAAAATGAAAAAAACAACTATGAATAACGGCTAAAAAAGTATAATAATAGAAATAAATAAATAAATAAATAAATTGATGAGGTGAATGTGCTATTATACAAATATTAGATGTCTAGAATAAAGAAACTGGGTATATTATTTAATAGTGAGTTTGAATACTAAAAATTGGATTAAGAAATGTAAAAATGTATTAATAAAATAAAAATAAAATAAAATAAAATTTAAATTAAAAATAATAATAATTATAAAAAAAAGTTTTTTTAAAAATAAAATAAAATAAAATAAAAAAAATAGAATAAAATAAAATAAGATAGACTAGAATAAAAAATAAAAATAAGAATAGTCTATCTATGTAAAAATTAAAAATTACTATTAAAAATTTATATATGTGGGGTATAGTATTTGATTATTATTTTATATCAACAAGTAATTAAAGGAAATTGCTAGAAAGGTTTATAAATGTAGAAAGACATATGACGTCATAGATTGTTTACAAAATTGTTTACAAAAAATTTTTCCTATTTTTTACTCTTCTCTTATATTTTTGTCATATGTAGACTGAACACTTTCTTGTTCACAACTGTTTTTTAGGCCTCATATCATGTTACCTTATTTTATCTGATGAGAACACAATTTTCGTTGCAGGATGATGTTGTTTTCGAAATGCGCATAATAAAATATATGGAACTTTTTAACCATCTTTTAATTTCTTCTTTATTTATACTCCAGTTCTACCAATTGTCGAGTGCTACTTATCTGATATATGAATAGTTTTAGTGTTCTACAATATTACTCACCTCCTACATTATATATATATATATATATATATATATATATATATATAGAGAGAGAGAGAGAGAGAGAGAGAGAGAGACAGAGAGACAGAGAGAGATTTTGAGTATATGTTGGTTGTATTGATTTGACACTGAAATTCGTTTGTTTGAATTCATATGATTCCAGTTCCTCAGTGAAAAACAACCCAACCAGGAACTGGGCATATCAGAGTATTGACAATATTATACACCTCAACAACATATGTACTTGTCTATACCACACTAATTCGGACTGCCTGAAGAGGTCGCAGTCAAACATGGCTGTCACCGAAATATATATAGCAGTAATAAACGAAGCTAAATTTTAAACATTTGACTTTTTATTTAACTTTATTTTATATATATATATATATATATATATATATATATATATATATAATGAATAGCTCCTGTTTATTTTAACATGTCTATTGAGCACTCTTATTCGATATGTGTATTTCCACATTTTCCCGAATATTTTTTGCGGATATAGAGGTTATCTCCCTTGCGTGTGCGTTTCCTCAGCCTGGGTTATGCCTTTTCATTCGTTCGGACTAAAGCTCGTTGAAGAAGTAAATTCCGGTCCGCTGGCTTCTAGAAGTCTTATATATTTTTATGTGAGCT
>OZ024756.1:6744820-6754820 GCA_964016885.1 Eledone cirrhosa
GCCCGGCATCTTGGCTGGGTGAGGGTGTGTGTATATATATATATATATATATACATATATATGAGATTCCTGATGATTTCTAAAGAATGAAACAGTTCTAGTCCTGTAGAATCTCATCTATATTAAAACTTTTATACTCTGCAATATATTGAGTACCTTACTTACTGTGGTTACCTCCGATTCGACCCGGAATAACGTACATATATATATATATATATATATATATATATATATATATATATATATATATATATATATATATATACAGACAGTTATATATATATAAACAACCTTGACAGTTGAATATTCGCTGGATATCCACCGTCAAAGTTTTTTTGCATGGTTATGTCATTATATATGAAACAAATTTTGTATTTTATCTGATGAAAGCGCACCAAGATTGGCTTGGTTTCCCTTGAAATATATATAATAATATAATTATGGTTTTATAAATATAGTTTCCATTTATTAATATATGAGGTAGAGGGACGGACGCCATGCTTTCCAGCATAGTTACGTCCCTTTACGATCTGAGTTCAAATCCCGCCGAGGTTGACTTTGCCTTTCATCCTTACGGGGTCGATAAAATAAAGTACCAGTAATGCACTGGGTAATTGCTGGCCTTGTGCCTAAAGTAGAAACAATTAATATATTGAATATTTACTCCAGTAAACTGTTGAGTGCTCTATATCAGCTATAAACTTTTAAGTTTGTTGGAATCCCAACAAATTAATTTTAACTTCTACATATATATATATATATATATATATATATATATATATATATAACTGTGTCTGTATATATATGTATATAAGTCAGCTCAAAAGTGACACAGAGGAGACTGAGGTTGGCTGGACATGCTCACCGACATCCAGAGTTGACATTGCACTCAGTGCTCCTTTGGGAGCTCCTACATGGACACACTAGAAGAGGAAGACCAAGGTTAACATATGTTGATGCCCTAAGGACAGACACTGGCCTGTTGGAGATGCAGGATATGGCAGCGATAATGAGGGACAGAGACCGCTGGAGAGAACTCGTCCATGGATCTCGGGAATGTTACGCCTTAGATAGATAGATAGATATAATATATATATATATATATATATATATATATATATATATATATATATATATATATATATATATATATATATATATATATAACGAAGGAAGTGTGGTAAGAAACCAGGTGGACCATAACGCACCAGAGTACTCAATACTCTGGGTAGTAGAGTGGGTAATAAGAAAATGTTTATATATACATATATCTTTATATATATAAAACGGAAGATGTCTATGTGTGTGTGTATGATTTTTTCGCATTTTCACATTTCTCTACCGATTTCGATGATTTTTTTCCTAATGTGCTCCAAATTTACCAACGATGGTCAACGCGTAATAAACTTTGCCAAGGATTTCCTGCTTCTATGAAAAAAATCAATAAAACTAAATACATGCTGTAATCCTCTCTCTTACACGCTTAATTCCTCTCACTACTACCCTAAAAAATCTATGAAACTACATCATGCTGCAATTCTCTCTCTATATATATAGATCACACACACACACATATACATACACATCTAAAGAGAGAAAGGGAGATGTAGAGAGAGAGAGTGAGATAAGTCGTTATACAGAGAGAGGTACAAGACAATTAGAGAGAGAGAATGGCGACGAATGCTGGTTCACACACACACACACAAACACATATATATATAAAGAGAGAGAGAGTGAGAGAGAGAGTGAGAGAGAGAGAGAGAGAGAGAGAGAGAGAGAGAGAGAGAGAGAGAGAGAGAGATCTGCGCGTTCTTTATTGTTCTCCCTTCTGTAGAGGAAGTGAGAGACAGGGGGTATGAGTGAGAGAGAGCGAGAGAGAGGGCATGAGAAAAAAGGGAGAGGAGTTGATATAGAAAGAAAGTTTAAGTAAAGAATCGCTGCTTTCAACATTAACGGGATCTTCTGAAACTAAAAAATTCAATCTCTGAACGCAGAAGTAAATATTTCGAGAAACGTTGCAACCGAAGGAAAACAGGGAGACGATATTTTGGTTCGTGAAGACGTTCCGTGGTAATGAACGAAAAAAAAGCGAGGATAATACGTCGTTATGTGGGCTGAGAAGACCAATTTCATGCAAAGACAAGACCAAGTTTATGGTATAAATGGAGTCGTTAGACTAATAGTCTATTTAAAATATCCGAATGATTTCTCGCCCCGGAGTTTAAGAATGATGTAAATAAAATTGTAAACGAAAATGATAGAGGTTATTAAAATAGTTGTTTCTACTTTTGGCACAAGGCCAGCTAATACCCAGTACATTGCTGGTACTTTATTTTATCGAGCCCGTAAGGATGAAAGGCAAAGTTAACCTTGACGGGATTTTAACTTTGCCTTAAAATAGTAAAAGTAAATAGTGAAGATTTAGGCCAATACATACGTATGCGCCGACGGACATACATATACATATACATACGCACACACAAATACATACACACACACGAACACGCACGCATTTCTACAGTATTTTCACCAAACTTAAGACATATGTTACATATGTACTCCGGATGGTCATGGGCACTTTCATTTTTCCAGATATTGATTATAGGGCCTCCCGGCAGATAACCCCCTTCAACCACTTCCTTGGAGTCGACTGAAGCACTGCAGTGCAATGCAACAAAACGTCATAACTTCTGGAGTTCGCAACCGATTTTCACAAATCTTGGCATATGAGCTACGTTTGTTCTACAGATGAATGTGAACTCTGAGAATTGGCATATATTCAGTAGGGGACAACTGGGAGTAGGACCCCCTTTTCGAAAAAGCCGATGATTTTGTAAAAGTATAGTTTTCGAAGCAGCACAGAAGTATTGACATAAATAGTATACATAACTGCTATTTAATGCCCGAGAAACGCCGTGCACCTCTGCTAGTATATATATATATATATATATAAATATATATATATTATAAATATATATATATATATATATACAAATGGAAACTATATTTATAAAACCATATTTATTTCATTATACATATTTCAAGTGCCACCAAGGCAAATTATGGTGCGCTTTCATCCGATAAAATATAATATAGGTTAGTTTTATAAATAAATATTGACATACCCTGAAAAAATGCAACCATTCAGGGTATACTCTTTTACTCTTTTACCTGTTTCAGCCATCCAGCTGAGGCTATGCTGGGGCACCGCCCTTGATGTTAATATTTATTTATAAAACTATACTGTATTATATTTTATCTGATGAAAGCGCACCATAATTTGCCTTGGTGGCCCTTGAAATATGTATAATGAAATATAGTTTCCATTTGTTAATATATTGTATATTTACTCCAATTATATATATATATATATATATATATATATATATATATATATATATATATATATAAAAATATATAAATTTATATATATATATATTCGACTGGAACAACGTGAGATATGCACAACTATGACTGTGTGGTTCAAAGTTCGATCTCACGGTTCGATATATTTATGGGCAAAACCAATTCCTTCTGAGAATAAATTTTTAGGCGGAATCTGCGTTAAAATGTGGATTTATTTTATTTTATTTTATATTTTGTGTTTTGAAGGGTTGGTTAAGTATTGTTGGTGTTGGTCACATTTGGAGACTGTGGATTATTTAGTAGTAGAGTGTTATCTTGTCCAGTGGCCTAAGAGACCACCTGTCAGAACTTTTTCAAACCCCACAATAAGGATACTAAATCTCATTGTTCACGTAAGTTTTTTTTTCAGTCTCTACTGTCGAAAGGAGATGGTTTGCATAGCGTTCTCAATCCCAGTACGTGACTGGTACGTTTCTGTATCGACAGAGACTCCAACACATACATACATAAACAAATGGCTAAAAAGTACCATACACACACACACATGCACGAAGACATGTATACACACACGCATACAAACATGCACAAATACATATATACACACTTACAAACGTATAGATATGTATATACACACACGCACGAAGACATATATATTTATACACACTCACACAGACATGTACATACACACACACATAGATGAACAAAGACATATATATATATATATATATATATATATATATATACACCCACAAAGACATGTATAGACATATATACACACATATATACACACATATATACACACATATTTACACACATATACACACATATATATGTAAACATATGTACACACACATATATACAGACAATGCCATATATATACACCTATATACACACAACGTCATATATATATACACACATATATACACACAACGCAATGTATATACACACATATATACACACAACGCAATATATATAAACACATATATACACACAACGCAATGTATATAAACACATATATACACACAACGCAATATATATAAACACATATATACACACAACGCAATATATATAAACACATATATACACACAACGCAATATATATATATATGGTGGATGCCAACTCGTTTTCGAGTACGGCCACTACTTCATATCCATGTAGGAGAACCCCTACCGATGCGCTGAACGAGTCTGAGTTTTTATTCCAGCCAGCGACTTGAAAACTCTGGTACAAACACTACACTTGTGACAATTATTGACATATAGTGCTGGGCCCATGGTACCATGTGACGACAAGTGCAGAGAGATCTCCAGATATAAAGCAATGCCTGTGCCGTGAAGCTTTTATAGTGAGCAAAGGCACTGCACAAAGCCAGTCCCACTCTCTTAGCCAAGATGATATTTACCAAAAAGAAAAACAAGTCAACATCATTGGACACCATCAGGGTTGCAGGTGTTACTTCAGAGTTTTCCTTCTCCTAGAATTCTGCCTTGACAAAAGCTAAGGGGTCATCTATCCCGGTGATTTTGGATGGCCATTGACTCTTAAGAGCTCATTTGCCCTTTGACAGGTTTTGTTTTTAGTCCTGCAGGATGTCCAAAGTCACCCACCTCACCAAGAACCTTGGTGGGGTTGCCAGTTTAGTCGCAAACGACCCGACCATGAGACAGGTTGTAGTACGCTACATGTTACCAGTAGCACCAACTGGTGAACTGATATACATATATATATATGGTGGCTGCCAACTCGTTTTCGAGTACGGCCACTACTTTATATCCACGTAGGAGAACCCCTACCGATGCGCTGAACGAGTGTGACTTTTTAGTCCAGCCAGCGACTTGAAAACTCTGGTACAAACACTACACTTGTGACAATTATTGACACATAGTGCCGATTGACACATACACACAACACCATATATATACACACATATATACACACAACGCAACATATATATATACACACATATATACACACAACGCAACATATATATATACACACATATATACACACAACGCAACATATATATATACACACATATATACACACAACGCCATATATATATACACACATATATATACACACAACCCCATATATACACACAACGCCATATATATATACACACATATATTCACAAACTCACATTTCCAGGATGATGTTCCAATTATTTCATGAATGAAACAGCTTGCTAATGAAATTACTGGTATGTAGACAAGCATTGCACAGACACGTGTATCCTAAATGTAATTCGCAGGGAGATTCAGCATGAATCTGGCCTTCTGAACAGTCTCTGTATATACAATTTCACCCCAGAGGCTTGGGATGGCCCAAGGATATATAAAATATTTGTCCAAGATGACACGGAGAGAAATCGAGCCCAGGACTCAATGGGGGTGAGGCGAGCTTCTTGATAATCGGCCATGTTGTGTACACATTTGACACACACACATACATACATACACATACACCCATACACACATACACACATACACACATTAGACACACATACATACATACGCATACACACATACATACATATACACATACATACATACACATACCTACACACATACATACATACACACATACATTAGACACATATAGACATACACATATACATATACATAAATTAGACACATACACATATATACACATACAGATATACACACACACAAACACACATACACACATACGGATACACACATACATACACACATACACACATATAGATACACACATACACGCATGCACACATTAGACACATACACATACACATACAGATATACACATGCACTCGTACAGATGTACACATTAGACACACAAACAGATACACACATACACTCACTCAGCACATGCACCCACACACACGCTCGGACACACAGACACACACACGCACCGAGACACATGCAAACACACACTCACAAACGCGCAGACAAACACACGTACATACGCACACGCACACATGTACGGACACACACACAGACACACGCACACGCATACACAAACAAACACACGCACAGACACACGGACACACACAAACACACACATGCACACACACACAGACACAGACACATACATACAGAGAGACACACGCGCGCATACACGCACATACACACACAGACACAGACGCACAGACACACACACACGCGCACACAGGCACAGACACACACAAACAGACACATACAAACACACAGAGGCACACTCACGCATAGACACACACATAGACACACACACATACACACATATACACACACGCACACACACACACACACACACACTCACGCGCACAAACACACAGAGAGACACACGCGCACACACACACACATACACACACACGCACATACACACACACTCACAAACACACACACACACACAAACACACAGTGAAACACACGCGCACACACACGCACATACACACACACAAACACACAGTGAAACACACGCACACACACACGCACATACACACACACAGTCACACACACTCACACACACTCACTACACACACTACACACACACACACGGTCACACACACACACAGACACACACACACAGAGGCAAGATGACTGGTATAATAGCGAAGACATCATTCCACTTCTAAACGTTGAATTGATTAGTGGAATATGTCGGGAGAGTTGATCTATTCAAGCAAATAAATACATAAATACACATGTAAATCGTTAACTATGGTCGGCTTATAGATTGTCGTCTGCTCCAGACGCAATCCGGATACCGCCATTGCAAATGAGAAAATTCCTTACTCAAGTTATGCAGAACGCCTTTGCACGTTTTCTGCCAAGTCGTGCGAACAATTTTTTCCCCTACACATCTGATAGATTAACAGATATACTAAAAACTGTGTACTTCAGTCCTTTTCACTGTCCATTCTCGACATGTACGCGGGAGAAATAGTACAATTTTCCTCCTAATTTCTTTATGATTTCCATCTTACATTTTATATATCTATTCGTTTTTAATTTCGACCAATAATGGGTTTGATATTCGAAACGGTTATTTTCCACTTGGATGCCTGTTATTTCGTCTAGAAAATCGTATCACTTTATTGATTGCTGATGGTTCTGGCTGTAGGTGTAAACACACAAATTTAGAAAACTGTTCATTCCTTCATTCCGACATCATTCCGTCATCATTCCATCACATTAGCAACGAACATGGCCGACAATAAGACAATTAGTTACATATACTTGCCTATACATACATTTATATTCACATTTATATTCATGTGTGTACATAAATGTACACTTACGTACGTACATACATGTATAGATATATATGCATTTATGTATGTAAATATATATATATATATATATAACGAAGGAAATGTGGTAAGGAACCAGATGGACCATAACGCACCAAAGTACTCAATACTTAGGGTATACTCGTTCCTATATATATATATATATATATATATATATATATATATATATTGTACACTTACATACATACATGCATACATACATATACATACATGTATAAATATATATGCAGAAGTTATAATTAATTTGTTGGGATTCAACAAGCTTAAATGTTTTATAACTGATATAAAGCACTCAACAGTGGTTGGAGTAAATATTCAATATATTAATAAATGGAAACTATATTTATAAAACTATAATTATTTTATTATATATATTTCAAGGGCAACCAAGGCAGTTTGGGGGCGCTTTCAGCGAACCTTCAAACGTTAAGGTTGTTTTTCTACGGGTATGTCAACATTTATAAAACACATTTTTTATTTTATCTGATGAAAGCGCACCAAAACTGGCTTGGTTGCCCTTAAAATATATATAATAAAATAATTATGGTTTTATAAATATAGTTTCCATTTATTAATATATTGTATAAATATATATGTATTTATGCATGTAAATATGTATATATATGTGTGTGTGTGTGTGTATATATATATATCAGAGGATAATTGTTTCTACATTTGGCACCAGGCCAGCAATATCCAGTGCATTACTGGTACCGTAAGGATGAAAGGCAAAGTTAGCCTCGACGGTATTTGAACTCAGACCGTAAAGGGACATAACTATGCTGGAAAGCATGGCGTCCGACCCTCTACCGATACTGCCAATCCACCGCAGACGATAATAAGGGGTAGACAGATATATCATAACTAACTCATGACGCAATCTAACGAAACTTCATATGACCTTCTCATATAACCCATTTGGTACCAGACCTCCCAAAACTTCCTCCTGTTTTAAAACACTAAGTTGTAGTGAAAGAGAAATAGAAGCTTTCGCCGTAAAATTGACTAAATACTATAGTCAAATAATGGGGCATATGAACGAAAAAATATGGACACATTCTTTAGTCAATGTTAGGGTAAATTTCTATTTCAATTCAAAACATACTATCTTAAATTGTTCATAGTTAATCATTTGATAACTGATCTCCTATTCCAAAACCACCTTGGATTTTATAACACTCAGCTCTATATTTTTAATTCGTCATGGTTATCTAAAGATTTTCCCCATGGTTCTATAAAACACTTGTGTTAGGGTATGCTCCAGATAACTAGTTTAATAATTGTTTCTAGTTTTGGCACAAGGCCAGCAATTAGCCCAGTATATTACTGGTACTTTATTTTATCGACATCATCAGGATGAAAGGCAAATTTAACCTCGGCGGGATTTAAACTCAGACCATAAAGGGCCGTAACTCTTTGCTGCAAAGCATGGCGTCCAAGCCTCAACCGATACTGCCAATCCACAGACCTAGGAAGGTTGTTATATTACAAAATCTCTTCGAATTCTTGATTATTTTCGAAATAATTTGAAAATCATAAGCAATAAAGTGTTATATGAAATATGGTAATGAAAGGGTTAAAATGTATTTTTATGAAAATCGCAATTCCAAGAGCACGTTTCTGAAGAGCAGACGTGCTGATGTAAGGTGTTCTATTTCTGCCTATATGAACACTGCACATTAGTCGATCATTGAGGCACCGTTGTATTAGATCTGACTGACTGAGTAATAAATGTATAAACAACCTGATTGTAACGTATTGGAGGGGGCGTGGGATTGTAAAGTAGCTGTTGGTTGGGGGGGTGTTAGTTTGTGTGTGTGTGTGTGTGTGTGTGTATGTGTTAGTTTGGAGGTGTGTGTGTTAGTTTGTGTGTGTGTGTGGTATTTTGGGTGTGTGTGTGTGTGTGTGTGTGTGTTAGTTTGGAGGTGTGTGTGTGTATTAGTTTGGAGGTTTGTGTGTGTTAGTTTGGAGGTGTGAGTGTGTGTTAGTTAGGAGGTGTGTGTGTGTGTTAGTTTGCAGGTGTGTGTGTACTTGTATCATAGAATGTGTCAGTTTGGGTAGGAGGTAGGTTAAGGCCATTCCTTTAACAAGCGTGGATTACTTTTACATTTGTTTCTTAACAAAAACGTTTCCTTTGGTTTAAGGTGAACACCTCCAGAGAAGAAACCCTCCATTGGTTGACAATTGACGCGACAATTTAAGACGTATGAACAAATTCTGAACGCATACAGACTCATTCTATGTTCTGCCAGGGAAAGCACCCAAATTCCTTTTAAGGGCCGCCAGTGAACGCATACCAAGTCTTTTTAAGGGCTACATGTGAACGCACACAAGGACCTTTTTAAGGCCCCCTCATGAAA
>OZ024756.1:6757320-6784820 GCA_964016885.1 Eledone cirrhosa
ACTACTACTGCTACTACCACTACTATCTGGAGGGGAGGGTAGATGTGTAATGGAAGTCAGTAATAGTAGTTTAAACGTTGGTGGAATACTGGGGATTAATTCTGGGAATAATGAATGTAACGGAACTAACACACACACACACATCAACACACATACATTCATAAATACACACACACATCAACACACATACACTCATAAATACACACACACACACATCAACATACACATCAACACACACATACACTTATAAATACACACACACATCAACACACATACACTCATAAATACACACACACACACATCAACATACACATCAACACACACATACACTTATAAATACACACACACACATCAACATACACATCAACCCACACATACACTTATAAATACGCACACACATCAACACACATACACTCATAAATACACACACACACACATCAACATACACATCAACACACACATACACTTATAAATACACACACACACACATCAACATACACATCAACCCACACATACACTTATAAATACGCACACACATCAACACACATACACTCATAAATACACACACACACACATCAACATACACATCAACACACACATACACTTATAAATACACACACATATCAACACACATACACTCATAAATACACACACACACATCAGCATACACATCAACCCACACATACACTTATAAATACACACACACACACATAAACACACACACATAAATAAACATACACTTACAAATACACACACACACACACTTCAACACACATACACTTAAACATACACACACACACATCAACACACATACACTTATAAATACACACACATACACATCAACACACATACACCTATAAATACACAAACACACATCATCACACTCACATAAACTTATAAATACACACACACAGACATCAACACACATACACTTATAAATACACACACACACTTCAACACACATACACTTAAACATACACACACACACATCAACACACATACACAGATAAATACACACACACACACATCAACACACATACACTTATAAACACACACACATCAACACGCATACACATATAAATACACACACATACATCAACACACACATCAACACACATACAATGATAGATATACACACACACACATCAACACACATACACTTATAAACACACACACATCAACACACATACACATCAACACATACACTTATAAACACACACATCAACACATACAATTATAACTACACACACACACACATCAACACACATACACTATAAATACACAAACACACATCAACACACACACATACACTTATAAATACACACACACACACATCAACACACATACACTTATAAATACACACACACACACATCAACACACATACATTTATAAATACACACACACACATAAACACACACACCTGAACACACATGTATTTATAAATACACACACACACTTGAACACACATACACTTATAGATAAACACACACACACACACACACACATAAACAGACAGAGAAAGAGAAAAGAGAGAGAGAGAGAGAGAGAGAGGGAGGAACGAGAGAGGGGGAGCGAAAGAGAGAGCGGAGCGAAAGAGAGAGCGGAGCGAAAGAGAGAGCGGAGCGAAAATAAGACAGAGAGAGAGGGGGAGACACAAGGAAGAGAGAGGAGAGAAGCGAGAGCGGGGGGGGGGACGATGGAGAGGAATAGTGAGAGAGAGAGAGGGAGAGAGACATTTTCTAATTACTACCACCTACGGATCTCAATACTAAGGGCTTTGGTTTCCTTGGTGATGACACCCCTCTCGGCAATTGCTCTTTTGCTCTTCATTATATTCCACAGAATTTCAAATCTTAAACCTTTTGGCAAAAGTAACCAGCCATTAGTGAAATTATTGAATTAGGTGTGTGTGTTAGTTTGGGTGTGTGTGTTTGTGTTAGTTTGTGTGTGTGTGTGTGTGTATGTGTGTGTGTGTGTTAGTTTGGGTGTGTGTGTATGTGTTAGTTTGGGTGTGTGTGTATGTGTTAGTTTGGGTGTGTGTGTATGTGTTCGTTTGTGTCTGTGTGTGTGTCTGTATTAGTTTGTGTGTGTGTGTGTTAGTTTGGGTGTGTGTGTATGTGTTAGTTTGGGTGTGTGTGTGTTAGTTTGTGTGTGTGTGTGTGGTATTTTGGGTGTGTGTGTTTTAGTTTGGGGTGTGTGGTATTTTGGGTGTGTGTGTTTTAGTTTGGGGTGTCTGTGAGAGAGCTAGTTTGGAAGTGCTTGTGTGTGTGTGTGTGTGTGTTTGTGAGTTTATGTGTGTGTGTGCTTGTTTGAGTGTGTGTGTGTGAGTTAGTTTGGAGGTGTGTGTGAGTTAGTTTGGAGATGTGTGTGTGTGTTAGTTTGGAAGTGTGTGTGTGTGTTACTTTGGAAGTGTGTATGTGTGTGTGTTAGTTTGGAGGTGTGTGCGTGTGTGTTAGTTTGGAGGTGTGTGTGTGTTAGTTTGGAGGTGTGTGTTAGTTTGGACGTGTGTGTGTTTGTGTTAGTTTGGAGGTGTGTGCGTGTGTGTTAGTTTGGAGGTTTGTGTGTGTGTTTGTGTGTGTTAGTTTGGAGGTGTATGTGTGAGTTAGTTTGGAGGTGTGAGCGTGTGTGTTAGTTTGGAGGTGTGAGTGTGTGTTAGTTAGGTGTGTGTGTGTGTTAGTTTTGAGGTGTGTGTATGTGTTTGTGTGTGTTAGTTTGGAGGTGTGTGTGTGAGTTAGTTTGGAGGTGTGAGCGTGTGTGTTAGTTTGGAGGCGTGTGTGTTAGTTTGGAGGTGTGAGTGTGTGTTTGTGTGTGTTAGTTTGGAGGTGTGTGTGTGTGCGTGTTAGTTTGGAGTAACCAGCCATTAGTGAAATCATTGAATTTGCTTCATATCAATATTTGTTTCTACTATTGGCAGAAGGCCAGCAATTACCCAGGCCATTACTGGTACTTTATTTTATCGACCCCCGTAAGGATGAAAGGCAAAGTTAACCTCGGCGGGATTTGAACTCAGAATGGAAAGGGATGTAACTCTTTGCGTCAAAGCATGGCGTCCGACCCTCTACCGATACTGCCAATTCACCGCCCTGGCTTCATATCAATAATTGCTATAACATTTACACAGAAAGGTTTCAAAGTTTCGCCCTCAAAGCTTATCCTTCATACCAGGAGACAGGACTTATACGATACATGAAACATTATCTCCCTGCGTATCTCTGAGGTTGTTTAACGTGTGTCTATTGATTATGGAAAAATGAAGTGTAGAAAATTCTACAAAGAAAAAGACAATTGAATGACCAATAATTATTTACAATATCTATCTATCTAGCTATCTATCTCTCTATACATATATCGATCTAGCTGTCGTCTGTTCTACAGTGTGGATGTAATTCACTTCGCGCAGAAGTTTTGTTCAAATTTATTGCGGAAATTTTGTGAGTTCAAATTTAATTTTGATACGATTGTGTAGCTTGAACCCCCGTCTGAACTGCCAGGCGGTGGGTCAGCTCATCTTTACCCCTCCTAGAGGTGAAAAACCTGTTTTAAAAAATTTTGTGGCAAAAAAATTTCAATCGTCTAACAGAAATGTTAAACGCAGCGAACGAAAATAGTGGTGGGGGGACAGCGGTAAGAGTTGTAAGCTCGCACGCTTTAGTGCCCCCCTTCCTTCCCAACAAACGTCATAGTGAAGGAAGGAAAAATTAAAATAAAAACAGACGAATCTGCGGAGAAAAAAAATGACGAAAACACAAATCTGGACATGGATTCCAACAACGAAAAAAAAAAATTTGAAAAATTGCATGACAATACTAATAACACAAACAAAGACACAACAAACACAAAAATAACATTTGAAAATAACACCATAACAGAAAGCAAAGCAGACGACAAGATTTCATTTGCACAGACAACAAAGAAATCTTTGACTTATATACCCGAAAATATTTCAGATGTGGCACGAAGAATCACAGACGCCAAACAATACATAAGTGAAGGAGAGAATGGTATTGTATCGGTAAAAATGCCTCAAGAATTCACCAAAGACATTGAAAGCCGAACGGTCAAGTTCCGCACCATCAACAACACTACAAACAAACCTGAACAACCTTCTCAAGCAGATATCAAAACAGTACTCACAGAAGTACTTAATGAAACCACTTTCATAAGAAAAGACAGACTGTATGGAAGCCTAGCAATTATGATGAAGAACGAATCGGCGGCAAAAAAATGTGCTTTGTCACCGATTCGTTCGAAAAAATTTACCTTTTATCCATCTTATATGGGAAAAGAACTCAACGCATATGGCTGGATGCAATGATGCCAGATGTGGACTACTGCTGGCTCATAGCTGGCTTCATCGATCCAGTGAATGACAACGTGATTTCCATTGGGAAAACCACAGGCAATGCGTTCAGTGGAACAGGTATAGAGCTGGTAGTGCAAATGAAGCCTGAACGCATCGCCCAAATACCCGACAGAATCCTATTAGAGGGCCACGGGTATATAAACATTAGCGTGGAGGGGAGAAGGCCGTCCTGCCATATCTGTGCAGGCAGAGGGCACCTGAAGGCCGCTTGTCCCCAACTCAACAAAAAAGAAAACCCTGCTACCAACACCAGCTCCACCACCACCACCACAACAGATAAACAAACAACAAAACTCAGTCCCACCCAACCCGTCCCTCAGTAAAACCACACCACCACCACAACACAAACAGTCACAACACATTACCCCAAAACAAAATACAGGCCCACCCAACCTCTCACTCAATAAAACAACACAACCACCGCAAACACAACACACAACACAGTCTAACATAGTGACATCCATCTCCCCCACAAAGAAAACCAACACGGAAACATTACCAGCAAACATACCTCTTCCCTCCAACACTGAAGATAACCCAACGAATTCGGAGGAAGAAACGGAGTCCTTCAGACAGATTAAAAGGAAAAAAAGAAAACATGTGCAAAACACACAAGGCCAAACAACCCCCACCCAAATCTCAACACAATCGAACAAAACAGAAAACACCCCTCCAGCAACAAACAAAACCAAACCTGCCCCTCCCCTCTTCGAAACACTCACACCATCCGAAAAAAAGACATTATACTATACTTACATCAACAGAAACAATAATAAATTAAATGAACTCATAAACAATAATCCTTCGGTACAAACCGAAGCTGTAAACTTTGTTTCTTCAGAAAACTACCCACATTTAAAATTAATAAAGATCCCCATGAACCTCTACCAAAAACTAAAAAAGGATTTTAAGGAGGACGTAGGACCACCCTCTGTCAAACCCATAAACCGCGTCCTACTAAAAAGCTTTCCCCCTCCCCTTCCCCTCTCCAACACAACTCCAAACACCCCAACCCCACCACACACTGACGACCCCACACCACCACAAGACACCCCTTCACCCAACACCCCCGACCCCATGGAAGTCGTGCAACCCGAACCCCGGGAAGCGGAAAGGTAGGTCTCTACACTCTCCTTTGGCTCTGCTGCCCACATGGATGTGTTAAGAGTAGGATGGTTGAATGCACGTGGCCTGGGCTCAACTTGGAAGCAAGCAAAGCTTCTAAATGACCTCAGGTCATGTAGTATAAATGTAATGGTTATCTGTGAGACTCGAATCAGCGTCGTGCGGCAGCTGGCCCCCACCTTCGATGACTTTGAGGTGCATGCATCTCTCTGTCAACCTGGAGGTGGGGGTGGGGTTGTCGTACTGCTGAAAAAACACCTGGGTCTTGCCGTGCAGGTTGTGCACTCGGACCCGGAGGGTCGTTTGTTGGTGCTAGACGTTGGCAGTAGTGAAAGTGCGGCCTTGAGACTGGTCGCCGTCTACTCCCCTTTCGGAGCTGAACGGCCCGACTTCTTCCAGCGTTTGGAGACTTTTCTGGGAACGTCGCGTTCCCTGCTTCTAGCGGGGGATTGGAATGACATCCTAGATGCTCGTTGGGACTATGCAGGAGCATGTCCTAATAGAGGGGGGTGTAACAGCCTCAAGGGGTTACTCGACCGTTTTAACTTGGTCGATAGATATCGACTAGATTTTCCAACTGTGCCTACCTGGACTTGGAGAAACCACAGTGGTCAATCTAGATCGTACTTAGATAGATTCTTAGTTAGAAGTAAGGATAGGGACATATTAAGCTGTCCAGAAATGCGCACGGTTGGCTACACGGATCACAAATTAGTGACCTGCGTAGTCAATCTTGAGAAAACACATAAACAGGGTCCCGGTTACTGGAAACTTAATTTGTCTTTACCGGCAAAAGAGACTTACAGAAACCGGATTAGCAGATTAGTTAAGGAGAGGTTGACGGGTGCAATCGTCAACAACCGATGGTGGGCATCTCTCAAAAGAGAGATTAAAACAGAATCAATAAGTTATAGCAAGATGTTAGCTGCCGATAGGAATAGAAACGAGAAAGAATTAACAGGTAAATTAGAAGAGGCAATCAAGAGCGAAGATGTGGCCAGAGTGCTGGCTCGAGGACGGCCTTGAACCAGTTTTTCGATGCAAAGCACGAAGGCTGCGTCATTCGAAGTAAAATACGTGCTCTAGGTAATGAGGGGGCCAAAGCCGTTGGCTGGGCCCGCGTGACAGAAGCTAAGAGTGGAAATCGATCCACCATCCGGTCTTTGCAAGACGAAGATGGACGGGTGATCCGGGAGCCTAAGCAGATGTGCGAGGCCTTTCAAAGGCACTTTGCCCGATTGTTCGGGGGAGGCGAGGGTCCGGGCGGGGGCGTGGATTTCGGTCCATACCTCGACGGCCTGCCGCGTCTCTCGAGCGAAGAGGCAGAGTCCTGCGAGGGATCAATCTCGGCTGATGAGATCGGAGATGCGCTGAGCCAATGCAGCAGACACAAATCTCCAGGTCTCGACGGTATACCTTACGAACTTTATTTAGCAATGCTGGTCTTCTTCTCCGAACTCCTCGAAGCGGTCTACTGCAATTGGCGGCAGAACGGGAGAATTCCTTGTTCTGTAGCCAAGGGCGTAGTCACGCTGGTGAGGAAGGACGAGAACAAGGGAGATAGTATAAATAATTTTCGGCCCATAAACCTGCTAAACACAGAGTTAAAGATTTTGGCCAAGGTGTTAGCAAAGAGGTTGGCGCTTGTCGTGGGTGGCCTGGTGGGAGATGCGCAGACATGTGCTATCCCATCCAGGTCCATTCACGATAACCTCCACCTCATGCGATACATCATAGAGAGGGTTGGCAACAAACCCGGCTTCGGTGGGGCCCTGATCAACTTGGATCAGTCTAAGGCCTTCGATAGGGTCGACCATGGTTACCTGGATGCGGTGCTAGCGGCGGCTGGGTTCGGTCCTGTTTTCAGAGGCTGGATCACTGCCTTACATAGCAACCACATCTGTTCTAGGAACAAGGTGAACGGCTACCTTTCGAAGCCGTTCGAAATCACACGATCCATTCGACAGGGGTGCCCTCTCTCCTCCCTTCTGTACGTATTGACTCTCGAGCCTTTACTGAGGAAGTTGGAGTTGTTGCAGGGTAACCCCCTGGAACCAGGATTGAGCAAAGCTTTGTCGGCCTACGCCGATGACGTAACAGTAATGGTATCGACCGACTCGGAGATCGAGGCGATCGGTACCTTACGAAAGGATTACGAAAGGTTGTCAGGAGCGAAACTGAACCGGGAAAAATCCATCGGGCTGCAACTCGGAACGTGGAGAGGCAGACCGATGCCTCCTGACGGTGTTGTCGGTCACTGGACGGAGGGCCCGGTAAAGTTGCTTGGGGTCTGGTTTGGACCGGACCTCCAGGTGGAAAAGGACTGGATCGAGGTTACGAACAAGGTGTTTGCACTAACCCAGAAATGGGCCAAGTGTAAGCTGTCCCTAAAAGGCCGGGCGGAGGTGGCGAACATTTACATAGCGTCCGTCACTTACTACCGCCTGACTGTCGTGCCTTGCCCTAAGGAAACACTCACCACCATGGAACGCATGCTCTTCCAATTTCTTTGGAAGAAGCGCCCTCCTATGGTGAGAAGATCCATCTGCTGCCAACAACCTTCGAAAGGAGGGCTGGGGATTCTGTGGTTGATGATGCGTAGGCACGCATTAAGGCTACGGCACCTACAGGTATTCCTCACTGGTCAACCGGTGTGGGCTCCGTTCGTGAAACGAGCCTTTCCGAGACTCGTCTCGCTCACCGAGCTACAGTCCTGGGTCAAGCAAAGATCCGGAAAACTGGGAGACTTGCACACTGAGTGTGCTCAGGCGCTCAGGGCTCTCTGGCAAGCGGGCCAGGCCATCGGTGGAGAATCCACCTCATCATTCTATAGAGGGCTGGTGGCTAGCAGGGGCGATGACACCCTTGGAGAGTCGCTGGACATGGAAGAAGACGAACTGGCCAGCCTGTTCGGTAGGACTTTCAGCCCAGGACCAATGGACAACTTCCAGAAGTCACTGGCCTGGCAGTGCTACCGGGGGGCTCTACCCGTTCGAGAGAGGCTCTACAGACACGGGCGCCCGGGCAGGGATCCCTCAAAAAAGATTTGCCCTAGATGCGTGCGTCACGAAGAAACCGTTGCGCACGCATTGGTGCAATGTCCGGGCGTGGCTGATCTGTGGGGCTACGCCGAACGACTGCTGTCGCGGGTGGCGCCGATTCAATTGACCGCCGAGTCCGTGATGACAATCAAACCGCCTCCCATCTTCACAAAGGAAGCAAAGGCGGTTTTTCTGTGCGTAATAGCCATGTTGAAAGAGGTTGTTTGGTGGACACAATTGAAAGGTCTGAGGTCAGGCAACTTCCTCTCTGGCCATAGTCTGGTCTACTTCTTCCGATATCACTTCGGAAGAAGGATAAGAATGGAGAGAGAGGTGCTTGGCCACAGGCAGTTTTATAAAAGGTGGGTGATAGTGGCGAAAATGGATCGTGTAAATGGGCCTTCTCTGTATACCATCCTGTAGGTAAAGAAGTAAGGGAGAGGGAGCACCTTCTCCATGTGCTCCCCGGGCAAAGGATTGCACACTTTTTCGTGGGTGTGTGCAACCCCCATCACGTCCCCTCCCTTTTGAGGTTATTTTCGATTATTTTCCTGTTACACCCTTTTTACTCGATTGTATGTAAACTCCCCCTTTGTATTTGTCCCTTCTTTTTATGCCTTTATGGTAAATAAAGAAATATATCTATCTATATAGATATATATATATATATATATATATATATATATATATATATATATATATATATATCGTTTCTGAATTTGTTTAGCAAGATTCTTTATCTGAAATCGTGTGTTGAAACCGATATCTGGTTGTGGAATCAACCAACCAACCAGAAATTTATAAATTTATAAATTTGTAAATTTATGAATATATAATAAATTGAAGTGAATGCAACTGGTGCGTGTGTTTCTTATTGGCAACATGACCCTCCCAAAGTATAACAATATATATATATATATATATATGCAAAAGTTCTATTTAAAATTGTTGGGATACAACAAGTAAATATTTTATAACTGATACAAAGCACTCGACAAGTTTTTGGAGTAGATATACGATATTAAAAAAACTGTATATATATTGTATTTTGTCTGATGAAGGCATACCATATTTTAATTTGGTATCCCTGAAATATGTATAATGAAATAAATATGGTTTTATAAATATAGTTTCCATTTATTTAATATCGTATATATATATATATATATATATATATATATATATATATATATATATATATATATATATATATATATATAAGCAAAAAGGAATATTCAATTTGTTGACAATTCAACAAATATAAAGGTTTATAACTGATTCAGAGCACTCGACAGTTTTCTGGAGTATAATATTCAATGATATTAAATAAATGGAAACTATATTTATAAAACCATTATATTCTATTATATATATTTCAAGGGTACCAACATTTGGAACGCTTTCATCAGATAAAATAAGTTAACTATCCAAGGAAAACTTGAACCGTTAAGGAATTTTTCTTGGTTATGTGAAAATTTATAAAACAAAGTTTGTATTTTATCTGATGAAAGCGTACCAAAGTTTTGGTACCCTTGTAATATGTATAATAGAATAAATATGGTTTTATAAATATAGCTTCCATTTATTTAATATCATTGAATTGTATATATATATATATATATACATTATAAAGTGAAATGACAGGAGGCCAAATATGTTGAATTTCCTTAATTTATATATATACTAGCAGAGGTACCCGGCGTTGCTCGGATATTAAATAGCAGTTGTGTATACCATTTGTATCAATACTTCAGTGCTGCTTCGAAAAGTATACTTTTACAAAATCATCGGCTTTTTCCAAAAGGTTGTTCCTGCCCCCAGGGGTTCCCTACCTAATATGTGCCAATTCTGAGAGTTCACATTCATCTGTAGGACAAACGTAGCCCATGTCTCAAGTATTGTGAAAATCAGTTGCGAACTCCAGAAGTTATGACGTTTTGTTGCATTGCACTGCAGTGCTTCAGTCGACTCCAAGGATGTGGTTAAAATGGTTATCTGCCGGTGTGCCTTATAATCAATATCTGGAAAAATGACAGTGCCCATGACCATCCGGAGTACATAAGTAACCAATGTCTTAAGTTTGGTGAAAATACTCTAGAAATGCATGAGGTTTATACATACGCGCGTGCGTTCGTGTGTGTGTGTGTGTTTGTGTGTGTGTGTGTATGTATTTGTGTGTGCGTATGTATGTGTGTGGGGGGGTTGTGTATGTATTTGTGTGTGCGTATATATGTGTATGTCCGTCGGAGCATACGTATGTACTGGCCTAAATCTTCACTATTTAATTTTACTATTTTAATAACTTCTGTCATTTTCGTTTTCAATTTTATTTACATCATTCTTAAACTCCGGGGCTGGAAATCATTCTGTTATTTTAAATAGTATATTAGTCTAACGACTCCATTTATACCATAAATTTGGTCTTGTCTTTGGATGAAATTCTTCTTCAGGCTCCACATAACGACGTATTATCCTCACTTTTTTGGCGTTAATTGCCAGAGAACATCTTCACGAACCAAAATATTGTTTTCCTGTTTTCGTTCGGTTGCAACGTTTCTCGAAATATTTACTTCTGCGTTCACAGATTACTCTCAGTTCAATTTGAATGGGAAATTCCTGTTTCATCGATTTCCTCCGTAACCATGGAAGCTTGTAGTAGCCAAAAGTTTATTAACAGCGAAATAACGTTGTGTTTGATATGTTATTTTAAATAAGACAATGACTTGAAAAATACTACTTACTGTTAGTGGTGGTTAACATGTATTAGAAATAAAATGAAAATGATATCTAAAAAAACGTACTTGAGAACATGACACCCTTCTTCGCATTTTAAGGGTTTTATATCTTTTGAAGGAAAACAGTGACCGTTTTCGGATTGGCATTTCGTAAAATGGTACTGTATGTTAACAGCGAAAGAAAGCTGCGAAAGAACGCAGCGAAATAAATTGATGAGTTAGTATTAGAACAGGGGGAAATAACTCACCGAACGCGATAGTTTTGGGGCCCCAAGGGACCACATTTTTCAAGTTAGTGATTTGAACCCTCGTCTATTTGCTTCCTTGGCACTTTTTACATAGGTATGTAAATTTGCATGTCAGTCCGACCACGTCTACTACCATTTAACCGTGCACATCTGAATTTCAACCACCGCCCATTTCACAATAATATATTAGATATATACATATATACACACACACGCAGACACACACACAGTCACACACACATATACACACACATACACACACACGCACACACACATATATATATATATATATATATATATATTTAAACAAATAGAGGTGTGACACACGAGTTGTGGTATATTAGTAAAAAGGAAAAAAAAATGGTGATAATTTTTTCTCAGTGAAAAATAGTTTAATTAGGAATAAGTATAAATTACTAATAAGTATTAGTTAGTATTCAGTTTTAGTTTTAAGTTTTTACCGGTTGCGCATTTCTTATGCTTTTCAAAAATAATGTTGAGATAGATTGCTCGTGATTTTTGCACTAATATATATATATATATATATATATATATATATATATATATATATATATAATCAAGGTTTAGCAAATAAGAAAAAGTTTCAAAATAAATTTCAAAAAATTCACTGTACTCACTATGGTTACCTTTGCCGAATCGTTTTCGAGTCTCAAAAGTAAAAGGACAGTCCTTGCGGCCTTCCACTGAAAAGATAAACTATCGTCAGAAGGTTCTTTTCACTCGGAGAATATAAAATTCCCGAGTTCAAATTACGAACTGGCGCTATTCAAAATTGTTCCCGAGATGAGAATGAATGATGTGGAAGCAATTCTGTCCAGTGCGGTGTGTGAAGATAGAAGTAGAGGCAGGGAGGTCAATCTACTACCACTATAAATAGCAGCAGTCAGAACGACTAAATTTTATCTCGACCAAGATGAGTATAATAATAATAAAGTATATATCCCTACACGCAAAAAGCATCCAGGGACACATGTATTGTCCAACCATATGCCAATGTGGTTCAATGGAAGGTTAATAAATTAACGAGCCAGAACATATATAATCAAGGTTTAGCAAATAAGAAAAAGTTTCAAAATAAATTTCAAAACATTCACTGTACTTACTATGGTTACCTTTACCGAATCGGTTGTGAGTCTCAAAAATAAATGGTCAGTCCTTGCAGCCTTCCATTGAAAAGATAAACTCTCGTCAGAAGGTTCTTTTCACTCGGAGAATATAAAATTCCCGAGTTCAAATTACGAACTGGCGCTATATATATATATTGGTAAAAGGAAAAGAAAATGCTGACAAATTGTTCCCAGTGAAAAATAGTTTAATTAGGAATAAGTAAAAATTAGTAATAGTATTGGTTAGTATTCAGTTTTGGTTTTAAGTTTTTACCGGTTGCGTATTTCTAATGCTTTTCAAAAATAATTTTGAGATAGAGCGCCCGGGATGTTTGCTCTAATCTGATTAGTTTGGGAAATTCTACCTGTTTTATGTGAAAAAAGTGGCTCCAGATATATTAAAACTTATTTCGCGCCAATTCGTGTTGCAAAAATTCTTGTGGTCAAAACAATTTTGATTGGTTGGTAGAGGTCATGTGAATGTTAAAAATTGATTTAGCGCCAAGTGTAGGTTTGTCTCTGCTGATTGAGAAGTCACTGAAAAATAAGTCTTTTAAGACAAATATGTGTGTGTGTGTGTGTAGTAGTAAAGAGGTTCATTGTTGTGATAATGGTCAGTAGGGATGTGTGTGTGAATTGCAGTCATGTTGACAGGTCAACAGTTCAGGTGCCTATTAAGACAAGTGTGTGTGTGTGTGTGTCTGTGTGTGTAGCAGAGTAATTCGTGGTAGAGGGATCGGACAGTAGGAATGTGTCTGTACGTGTGTGGGGGGTAATATTTTAACATGTTAATGATATTTGTCAGCTCTTGTCTTATACGGAGAAGTGTGTGTGTGTATATGTCTCTTTGTATGTTAGTGTACGCGTGTGTATGTGTGTGTGTATATATGTGTGTATATGTGTGTATGTGTGTGTGTGTGTGTGTGTGTGTGTGTGTGTGTGTGTGTGTGGGTGGACCAGTATTTTTGTGATACTGGTAAAAATGTTGTACATTATTCGATATTTTCAGTAAAAAACGATTCTCTCAATAGAACATCAAAAATCTTAATAATAAAAGGTGTGAAATGATATATAGTATTGTCATAACACCAAGGTGTGTGTGACTTGCATACTTATTTATATATATATATATATGTGCGCTAAACAGTCTTTTTAAATATTTTGAAGTGAAACACCAATTTTTCTGGTGCTTGGTGAGGAGATACAAATGCGGTATTCTTTCACTTTCATTTTTCGAAATTTATTTGGATTTTAAGGTTTAAACCAGTCTAAGGAACAGGTTTGATTTTGAAATTTAAATTTGTCCAAGCACCACGGAAATTTGCCAATATGCTTTGTTTTTATTGATTTATTATTTTAAATCGAGACAGGCAAACTGTATTATTATAATTAGTATTTTTCAATCTATCTAACTTAGTCATTTACAATACAAACATAGATATGTTGGTATTTGTGTTTATCAAATATATTAATTTATATTAACTTGTATGTATATATATATATATATATATATATATATATATATATATATATATATATATATATATATATATATTATTCAGAATATTAATAAATAAAGACATTCACATAATCAAAATATATGTTTTATTATATATATTTCGAAGGTACTGTGCTGATTTTTCAGTGCGTCCTCGTCAGATAAAATACATGAATTGTTGTATGGCATACCTCAACTGTCTTGATAGTTCAATTCCAGTATTGGCAGAATATATATATATATATATATATATATATATATACAGTTCAAGGAGTATTGGCAGTATATATATATATATATATATATATATATATATATAATAAACAATATATATATATATATATATATATATATATATATATAATAAACAATATATATATATATATATATGTATATATATATATATATATATATATATATATATATATATATATATAGTTCAAGGAGACAACAAAAAAGAGGTACACAAAATCTCACGCTTTATAGTGGAAAGATGAAAGATAGTTTGACGTGTCGGGTTTAAGCCCTTCTTCAGAAATACAAAATAGAGTAAGGGTCAAAAGGAGAAACAGAAAAAAAGGTTCGAGTCAAGACACAATACATATATATACACCCTCGGATCTCGATAAATCAACCTCCACCACCCCGCCGCTTATTAATTTTTCAGATCCTCTATCCACACTTATCAAATTTTGCTTATCTATCTCCGACAAAATTTTAATTTAAATTTCGTTACACCTTAAGAAACATTTTAGATGACAAAAAAACGTATATTACTAGAAATCTCATAGAGTATGAAATCAATAGGATGGTTTGGGGATCTCAATATGTAAACTAAACTAATATTGGGTTTTTTTTTAAATTAAACGGAAACAACCTAGAAGAATTACCGAATTTTCTACCATTACCCCATACTTATTTCACTCCCATCCCCACCCACTTATTTCACCACACCCTCCAGTTATTCCACCCCGCTCCTATTATTTGGGGCTCAAGAGTATATTAAAATGGCGGTATTTAACACGTTCAAACATTAAATAAATAAGCATGCAAGCCTTACGTGTAGATAGATTGTAAATGGTGTTTTTAGTGTTGAAAGGTAGCAGTGACTTCGAAGTTTTGTTTCGGTTGTTTCATCTAGCTCCCACAAGAAGCGACTAAGCTGAGACCCAGAAGTCACTACCTCGTTTCTATTTAGTATATATGTATATATATATATATATATATATATATATATATATATATATATATATATATAAGATTAAAATACTTGAGTGCGTTAGAGTTAAACACACTCGTCGTATTAGAGAAATGACAGTATAAGATATAGCTCAATGTAATCCAACAGAGCCGAAAAATTATAAAAAATAAACAAAGAAGCCTTCAATACATCAAAAGTCTTTATTAGCCGACAATGTTTCGTCCCATTAATAAGGACTCATGAGGGCAAGCAAAGAGACAAGAAGCATTAACGGCCAGAACAGTACAAAACTCAGAAGAACAGGGAATTTATATCTATGAAAACTTAGGAAAGACATGCTAAAGCTAAAAGTGTGCATTTGCAAATATAGACTATAGGGCAAGAGAGCAGGTAATATGTCAAACCCACGTTGAAAGAACAAAACAATATAAGATAAATACATGAAATACAACATGGTAATACAATATGAGAATTATAATATGATATAGAAAACAATATAATGGATAATAAGAAATAGTATATATGTATATATATATATCCATATATATACACATTTACACAAACACATACTAACACTTGTTTAAATATTTAAATATAAGTATACTCGTTAAAGTATATATATATATATACATATATATATATATATATATTAGAAAGTGATGAGGTTTTTTTACAAAATGGAAAATAAACGAGGTGTCCTACACGAGTGAAAGTATAAGGAAAAAAGATGAAATCGAAAATGCAACTGGAGTCTTTTTTTAAAAGAATATATTTATTTGGTTCCTTTACCGGTTTCGCAGTTCTTGTACTTTTTGAAAGTGGAATTGGGATGGAGGGTTTGTGGTTTTTCTCACATCTGGTTGGTGTTCGAATTTTACTTCTGTTTTATATGGAAAAAAGTGGCTCGAAATGCTAGGTTTTTAGAGAAGTAATGAGGCTGGTTGGTGAATAAGTATAATACATTTCGTGCCACTTCGCGTTACAAAGTTCTTATCATATTTGCCTTAAAAAAGGGAGAGGGGGGCTCAGATTGTTTTTTCATATATGAGTGAAGTTTGGTTGGTTGATGCAGTCACGTGAATAAGCACATCAGCTTTCCCGCCAGTTTGTGTTTGAATTTCTTTTTACTTAAAAAAGAGGGTGACTCACGGAAGCTTTTTTTTATAAATGTGATTTGATTGGTTATAAATTAAATTATGAGGGTCACGTGAACAAGTACATTAAATTTCGCTCCCGTATTTGGGAATTTCTTTTGTATCCATTTAGCGAATTTTGTGCTAAGTAAAAGATAATGGTCAAGAGAAATGGGATGGGGAGAATTGTTCTGGTTCAGTGAATATGGCTGGTGTGCTGGGTGTCAGAATCCAGACCTATTGAAATAAAGAAAGTAGAGATATGTATGTTTATCTGTGTGCTTGTATGTGTGTGTGTGTGTGTGTGTGTGTGTGTGTGTGTGTGTGTGTGTGTAGGAAAATAATTCCGTTAGTAGAAATGGGGAGGGAGTTATGTGTGTGGGGTGTGGTTAGAATGTTAAAGTGTTAGAGTATTAACGTATGTTAAAGTTTTTTTAGCTCTGGTGATTATTTTCGAAAATAGGTGTTATATGTGTGTATATGTATGTGTCTGTTTGGATGGTTAGCAAGTTATGGTGTTGACATAATGTATATTAAACTATATTTAATGCTGGTCTATATTTTTGAATGAACATGTTTTCCTTATTTATTCGTATTTGTTCTGTTGTATTGTCAGCGAATTTCGAGCCACATTTTTCCATATAAAACAGAAGTAACATTCGAACACCAACCAGATGTGAGAAAAACCACAAACCCTTCATCTCAATTCTACTTTTGGAAAGCACAAGAACTGCGAAACCGGTAAAGGAACCAAATACATATTTAAAAAAAAAAAAAGACTCCAGTTGCATTTTCCATTTCATTTTTTTTCTTTTTATATATATATATATTTATATATATATACATATATATATTTAAAAGTTAAACAAGGTTCAATGAATGAATCAAAGAATTAGTTTTACAATAGATTGGAAGCACTCAACAGTTTGGTTTTCCGGAGTCATTAATATTAATTAAAAATATTTACAAAAATAGAACTTCTTGTGATCAAGTATATTTTATTATACATATTTCAGAGGTAGTGAGCTAACTTCAACAATACGTCCTCATCAGATAAAATAAGATTATGCATCTACCTGTTATTATTCATTCTTTATATATATATATATATATATATATATAAAAAGAATGAATAATAACAGGTAGACATGATAAAAAGGTAATTTATTTTTTATAAATATATAAATTACCTTTTTATGATGTCTACCTGTTATTATTCATTCTTTATCTACACTCCTGAATACAGAAGGACCAGGAACTGAGTTTCTTCAACTATTCTTCCATAACTCGTTGAGTAACCACTCACCGTACGTCAACTCTATCCAGTGTAGTAATTAACCATTACTTCATCCAGGATAATCCCAAGCGTTGCTTGCATAACCTAATATATATATATATATATATATATATATATATATATATATATATATATATATATATATATATATATATATATATATATATATATATATATATTCATTTATGTATACATTTACATTATACATGTGTATCTGTGTATATGTAGAAAGTACACAGAAATAACAAAACAAACGACACGGTACAATCAAGAAATATATTAGTTTAACGCTTGAAATAATAGTAAAATATTCTTAATATTTCGGACAATGGACCTTCATGAGAAGATGAAATAAGATGATGAAATAGAATGATAGAGTGTGTGAAGAGCAAGGAACGGAATAAAATTGCGAACAAGACACACGTGCGTATTCAGTCAGCTATTTTGTATATATATATATATATATATATACATTCATTTAAGTTTGCTGATTCACCACTGGATAGAACTGGTCATTCCGTATGGTTAACCTCGATGTAATATTATGGAGAGCACTCAACGTAATGCAACTCACCCACCTTCGTTTGTGTTGTTGGTGGTGGTACGAGTACGGAGTTAATTATTATAAAATAACAGGAGGCTGGACTGGTGTAATTCCTTAAAGGTTTATTATACTAGCAACATTTCAATGATCGGGTTCAGTATGAATCCGGTGATGGTGGATTGGCAGTATCGGTGGAAGGTCGGACGCCATGTTTTCCAGCATAGTTACGTCCCTTTACGATCTGAGTTCAAATCCCGCCGAGGTTGACTTTGCCTTTCATCCTTACTGGGTCGATAAAATAAAGTACCAGTAATGCACTGGGTAATTGCTGGCCCTGTGCCTAAAGTAGAAACAATTATCATGTATTCAAAATTTAACAAAGGAATATAATCCATGGGGCTGGAAAGGCAGAGCGACAAAATGGCACCCTTGTGGGCGGCCGACCGAACTAGAAACTGCTAGATGTGTGGCCGCCTTCTTGTCGCTCTGCCTTTTCAACCCCATGGATTATATGCCTTTGTTAAATTTCGAATACCTGATGATGTCACCGGATTCATACTGAACCCGGTAATTGAAATGTTGTTAGTATAATAAACCTTTAAGGAATTACACCAGTCCAGCCTCCTGTTATTTTATAATATATATATATATATATATATATATATATATATATATATATATATATATATATATATATATATATATATATATATATATATATAATATATATTTGTGAAATGGGTGGTGGTTGAAATTCAGATTGCAAGGTTAAATGGTAGTAGACGTGGTCGGACTGACATGAAAATTTACACACCTATGTACAAAGTGCCAAGGAAGCAAATAGACGGGGTTTCAAATCACTAACTTCAAAAATGTGGTCCCTTGGGGCCCCAAAACTATCGCGTTCGGTGAGTTATTACACCCTGTCCTAATACTTTTGTCTTATTTACAATTTCATACAAATAAAGCAGTAAATAAAGGATTATGAGTTCATGCAATTGACTTATGTTTCGTCACTATATATATATATATATATATATTTAATATGAAAAATATAATTAAAAAAAATATCAACTGTAATGTATGTATGCATGTATTTATGTGTTTATATGAGCGGGGATATGCAAGTAAATCTTACTTTGTGGACAGCTTATCCTAAGCATAATATTCATGCTAGAACAGCATATATTTGAAAGTTTTCAGGGGGTTGAATTACTGATTTTGGATCGGCAGCTTTAGCTTTGAAAAAATGAAATGTGCAGTGTAAACATTTTTTATTATTCCTCCGGGGATGAATCTTCTCTGCATTTTTTCCATCTCTTTCTTTCTCTCTGGAAGAAATCAGCCGTAGTAAGACCTAAAAAGATGGTTAGATACACCATGACGCACCGTGCATCACGGTGGAGTTGAAAAGCAGACTCAGAACATGGCGTTGTGTGGGGGTGGCTAGCAGCCTAATGTTCCAGGGGGAGCAAAAGAAGAAGAAGTAGAAAAATTGAGCTGGAGTCCTATCAAAGATGTAGGTTGTGTCTTAAATTGAAGATTTAGTAGAAACAATTCATGTATAGTTTTGTACTTTTCTTTTGTCATTCATATATAAACTAATCTACTATATAAATTGGAAGTGGTCGGACGCTGTATATGTTACTCTAGTCGGATAAACGTCGAAACGGCTTGGTGGAATGCAGCGAAAATTTCCACAGTTATGCAGAATGACACGAGGAGGCGTTGGGTCGACATTCAAGCTACAATCTTCCATGGTTACGGAGGAAATCGATGAAACAGGAATTTCCCATTCAAATTGAACTGAGAGTAATCTGTGAACGCAGAAGTAATTATTTCAAGAAACGTTGAAACCGAACAAGAACAGGAAGATGATATTTTGGTTCGTGAAGACGTTCCCTGGCAATGAACGGGAAAAAAGCGAGGATAATACCTCGTTATGTGGAGCGTGAAGAACAATTTCATGCAAAGACAAGATCAAGTTTATGGTATAAATGGAGTCGTTAGACTAATATTCTATTTAAAATAACAGAATGATTTCCAGCCCCGGAGTTTAAGAATGATGTAAATAAAATTGAAAATGAAAATGACAGAGGTTATGAAAATAGTAAAAGTAAATAGTGAAGATTTAGGCCAGTACATACGTATGCCCCGACGACATACACATACATACGCACACACAAACACATACACACGCACACCCACACACACACACACAAACACACACACGAACGAACACACAGACGCACGCGCATATGTATAAACCTTACTGCGGATGGTCATGGCACTGTCATTTTTCCAGATATTGATTATAGGGCCCCCTGGGGGCAGGAACCCTCTTTTGGAAAAAGCCGATGATTTTGTAAAAGTATAGTTTTCGAAGCAGCACTGAAGTATTGACATAAATGATATACACAATTTGTATTTAATATCCGAGCAACGCAGGGTACCTCTGCTAGTATATATATATATATAAATATATAATGCAACAAACATATATATGACGTTGAGAATTCGTAAATGTCTGTCATTCATGATAAGCTCCTATTTCCCACAATAACTGACACAGATAGTCTGTCCTTCGAAAGATACTGAATATATTATATAACCAGGAATATTCTGGACAATATAATATACTTATACAATTCAGGAATAAAGTCATACCTATAATAATAAGGCATGATATCAAAACAGTTCTGAATCTCCATATTATATTCCTGTCCCGTATTTGGGGTGCTACTATCACAATTGTAATTATTATTTTGAAGATAGTTCTCGCTTTGTCTTTCAGAGCATTCCATATTGCGTATTTGATTATTTTTCGGACAATAAAATTGTCTATGATTAGATCGACAAAATCTCTGCTCATAATTTATACTGCAAATCTATTTCTCTGTTCAGTTCAACAGTTTATGATGGATCATTCGTTGGATTGGTCTCAATTGAAATATATAAGTTTGAAAAATAAAATTCCAATAAGAAATACACAATGCCTTCTCAATCTCTATTGCATCAATTCGTATTTCAGATATTTAAAGTTTCCGATTTAGACTTTTGATTTATATTCATTCATTCAATGAAGGAATATAAAGAAAGATGCCGTTTCAAAACTGTTATGACATCACCAACAACAACGGACGTCATAACGACACGACATCCACTGCGATATTTTTCCCCATTAAACGGAAATTTCAATTTTGGTATGTTATCTATATATCTAAAACAGAGAATGTCTGTCTGTCTGTCTCCCTCAAAACACTAGATCCACTCAATCGATTGTGTTCAACCTTTACACATGTAATAATTAGGGTCCTGTGAGTGTTTTGAGCTAAGAATATTTCAAATTTGCAAATCCCTAGGGATCGCATTAGGCGCCAGAACGTGGCGCCCTTATAATATCTGTCGGTATGCCTGTCTGTCTGCATTACGACATTATGGCTTCACTATCTGTGTGTGTGTATATATGTATATATATATAGTGTGTCACCCTCCTCACCAAGATACCTTGTTGAGGAAGGTGACACACTATATATATAGTTGGACATCCTGCAGGACTAAAAACAAAACTTGTCAAAGAGCAAAGGAGCTCTTAAGAGTCAATGGCCATCCCAAATCACCGGGAGAGATGACCCCTTAGCCTTTGTCAAGGCATAATTCTAGGAGAAGGAAAACTCTGATATAACACCTGCAACCTTGATGGTATCCAATGATGTTGACTTGTTCTTCTTTTTGGTAAATATCATCTTGGTTAAGAGAGTGGGACTGGCTTTGTGCAGTGCCTTTGCTCACTATAAAAGCTTCACGGCACAGGCATTGTTTTATATCTGGAGATCTCTCTGCACTTGTCGTCACATGGTACCATGGGCCCAGCACTATGTGTCAATAATTGTCACAAGTGTAGTGTTTGTACCAGAGATTTCAAGTTGCTGGCTGGACTAAAAAGTCACACTTGTTCAGCGCATCGGTAGGGGTTCTCCTACATGGATATAAAGTAGTGGCCGTACTCGATAACGAGTTGGCAGCCATGATATATTGTGTGTATATATATATTCTTCTCATTGCTGACGTATTATGTTCGTTATTTTCAGTTCCTTGCCAGGGAACGTCTTCACGAACTAAATTAGCATCTTCCTGTTTTCTTTCGGTTGCAATGTTTTTCGAAATATTTACTTCTGCGTTCACAGATTGATTTTTTTCTGTTTCAGAAGATCCCGTTAAGGGTGAAAGCAGCGATTCTTTGCTTAAACTTTAATCTGTTATTTTAATATATATATATATATATATATATAAATATATATATATATATATATATATATATATATATATATATATATATATATATATATATATATATATATATATATATATATATATATATATATATATATATATATATATAATTATATATTCGTGTACAGGTATTTTTGCATGCACCAAAAACAAAATATAAACAAACGTATTTATTTCACGAGGCTCGATAAGGATAAATATATATCAAATATATAAGAACCCTAGAGCAATCCCGAACAACGCCTGTCCATTCTGCTAGTGTAACATAAAGTGATAGATGTTTTGTGACATTTGTTTCAGCTCTCCGAAGTCTGTATTCAAATCACGCTGAAAGAGGTCAACTTTGCCTTTCATTCTTTAATGGTTGATGAACTAGCAGCTAGTCCAAGCAGTGGATTGTCGAAAATATCAGCGCCTCGGATGGGATGTATTCTCTGTTCTGGTTCTTTGTGTTCTGAGAGGAACGCCTTCGACGACTCTGTGGACTCTACTAAACCATAGAAAACATCCTTTAGAAGAAAAAAAAAGAACACTTTGGCTAATACCAACTGAAAAACCTGCATTGTCATGACTGGAATGGCTTTGATCATAGGTTTGCCCAAATTGGCAGAGTCGCTAGAGCTTAGCCCGAAATGCCTTGGACTCGTAATTATATCCTCGTCGTCGAATGATGAAAGACAAAGTTAATGTCGGAGTGATTTGAAATCAGAATATGAATGCGGGAACATACGAGGCATTTAGTCCGACACAGCTGCCTTATGCACACAAGATGGTGTCAACTTTAAGTATCGATGTATCGGTTTTGTGAAAAACTAAATTGATGTGCCAGCGTTTGTGGAAGTCATCAATAGCCTGAGTGATCTGAAACGGCTACAGGCCTAATCGAAACCGATGGAAATACTCGCGTCTATCTTACGGAAATAAATTCATTGAAAGACAAAAAATGTCAATTGAGGGATTTGAACTTAGCGCAGAGAGAACTAGACGAAATACCGGCAAATAATTTAATCTAAGTCCCTAGCGATTCTACCAAGTCCGACATACTACTGAATCTGCCAATACACAGCTCTACCTTCGCTGATAATGACATGACGGAACAAGCAAAAGATAAAACCGAAAGGATTTCTAAGGCTTCGTACACTATTTCTAGGATTTCACTCGTTCACCAAGCAATATGTAAAAAGAAATACGTGTGCAAACTGTCAGTGTTTATTCCAGAATATTCGTAGATGTAATATGGACATTTTTATAGCTTCTTCAATTAGAAAGAAAGTGAAGATATCAAGATCTGCTTCTGACGTACTTTCCCTATTTATTTAAGGCCAGAAAGTAAGCCCAGGAACCTATCGTCAGATCTCTAGTTGTAGCTTATAACGAGATCTCCTGCTACAGAAGTAGTATCTACCTCACATTGTCTTTATAACGAGATCTCGTCCTACAGCAGTGGTTTCTACTTCACGTTGTCCTTATAACGATATCTCTTGCTACAACAGTAGTTTCTACCTCTCATTGTCCTCATAACGAGATCTCGTACTATGGCAACAGTTTCTACCTCTCGTTGTTCTAATAATGAGATCTCGTGCTATGACAGTAATTTCTACCTCTCATTTGTCTTATAACGAGATATCGTGCCACAGCCTGAAGGTAAATTATATATATATATATATATATATATATATATATATATATATATATGTATATATATATATAATTTAGCTTCAGGCTTCCAAACGACTTAAATATATATATATATACATACATATATATATGTATGTATGTATGTATATATATATATATATATATATATATATATATATATATATATATATGTGTATATACATATGTATATATATATATATATTCATATATAAATATATATATATATATGTATGTATATATATACAAACACATATGTATATATATATATATATATATATATATATATATATATATATATATATATATATATATATATATATATACATATATATATATATATATATAAATATATATATATAAATATACACCCGTGTATATTTATCTATCTATATATGTATACATATATATATATATAGAAAAAAAGATGAAATCGAAAATCCAACTGGAGTCTTATTTATTTTTTTTAAATATATATATTTAAAAAATAAAATAAGACTCCAGTTGCATTTTCGATTTCATCTTTTTTTCTTTATACTTTCACTCGTGTAGGACACCTCGGTTATTTTTCATTTTGTAAAAAAACCCTCACTTTCTAATATATATATATATATATATATATATACATGCATAAATACATAGATAAAAGCAGCCATCACCACCACACACACTCACACACACATTATTGCATAGAGTACCTGTAAGAATGTATTTTGGAACTATTACTATATAGTACAGAAACCAGCACGAACTTTGGGTACACATGTCTTCATCAACAGTCACTTGATATCTTATTAAATATGGTGTTGTTACACCCTGTTTTCCGCAATGAAAAGCCTCACAAATACCGAACCAGTGATCCTGTAATCCCTATAGATTAATGCTTGTTTTGTTAACTAATCCTGACTCCATTCAGATCTAGCTCTCCTTTGACAATAATTTATTGTGATTTCCATCTAACATCTACAAGATATTGATTAACATTTCTCTCTTTTACTGACGGGAGATAGAAAACTATGTATCAACATAAGTTTACCTTTAACAGTTGTACACTGTTTATACAAAATGACTTACTATATGATTCATAATTCAAGATTTATATCAATAAATATTATTCCTCAACGAGAGGAAGATAATAAGGCTCGGGGTTTGTTGTGTACTCAGTGATGTTTGTTATTCAATGCTATGTAAGATCAACAAACGTTAGGGTTTATAGTTGAAACAGTTGGTTTCTTTAAAACTGTTATTTGTGCATGGATAGGGTGAACGTAGACACAGGTATGGTTGGGTGGTTGTGTGGTTAAGAGTCTCTCTTAGTAACCATGAGATTCAGGGTTCGTTCTTGCGGAATGGCTCCTATATATATATATATATATGTGTGTGTGTGCGCGGGTGTGTGTGCGTGTGGATACATTCATACACACATACATATATACGTGCCTCCATACATCTTTTACGTTAACTAATATTTTATTGCGTAGGTTGGTGTGTGTTCATATAACTATCTACCTGTGTCGTATATATACATATTTATATTTCGTTTCTGAATTTGTTATTGGCAACATGACCCTCCCAAAGTATAACAATATATATATATATACATATAAATATATATATATATATATATATATAAGTTTCAAGTTGTCTGTGGCTATGGGGTTGTCACAGTTGCACTGTTAACTCTCACACCAACTCTTCGATAATGAGTTTCAAAGTGTTCGCTAGAATTCCTTTGAAGTATAGGAATCTAATTAAGACAAATTTACATTTTTATTAACCTTTGACGGTTCCTTATTCTATTTGCTTCTGTAAACATCGTTTGTAATATACCTCACTCTCTATTATATCATGTTGTACTTCTCCCCACTATGGCAGACTGCTACTGCTGCTGCTGCTGCTACTGCTACTACTACTACTACTACTACTACTACTACTACTACTACTACTACTACTGCTGCTGCTACTAGTACTACTATTACAACCACCAACATCACCACCAAAATCAACACCGCTGTAGTAGTAATATAACAACCAATACCATCACCATCAACAATAACACTGCTTCTACTACTACTACTACTACTACTACTACTACTACTACTACTACTACTACTACTGCTGCTGCTGATGCTGCTTCTACTACTACTACTACTACTACTACTGCTACTGCTTCTACTACTACTACTACTGCTACTGCCACCAGCACCACCAATTTCACCCCCATCACTACTACTACTACTACTACTACTACTACTACTACTACTACTACTACTACTACTACTACTGCCACTGCCACCACCACCAACTTCACCACCATCACTACCACTACTTCTACTACTACTGCTACTGCCAGCAGCACCACCAATTTCCCCCCATCACTACCACTACTACTACTACTACTGCCACCACCACCAACTTCACCACCATCACTACCACTACTACTACTACTACTACTAATGTTACTGCCATCAACACCACTACTACTACTACTACTACTACTACTACTACTACTACTACTACTACTACTACTACTACTACTACTACTACTACTTATATTGATTGTTTTCTCCTCGCATTCATGTAATGCATTTCGCCTTTACATTTTTTTAACCTCATCCTCGCCTTCATTTCTTCTCATTGACAAAATACTATTTCCCACCAGTCCGAAATATAATAGGTATAATATAAAAGTTAGCTACAGTAGTCAGGAAAATGTGTATCTAAATTAACTCACCTTAAACAAGATTATCAACAGGAAGGACGAGAAAGAAATTGTAGCATCATTCCGTCATACCAACGGAATGGCAAAAATGTTTAACGTAGAGAAGTAAAGTAGCATACACGGGTGACAATAAACAGGAGTGTGTAGAATTAACGAAGAATACATTCAAAGCTAGATACAAACATCACACGTACTAGTTCCGTTCCAGAGATAAATATATTCCACATCTCTATCTTGAAAGTCCTGAAACTGAAGTAGAATAAAAAGCATCCCTATAATCTTCTTGACATACACTTTCTAAATTTATCTTAACTACACGAGGGCGACGTCTACTCCCTCTTTCTGTCACACACACGCTCCCACCTCTCTCACTAAACAAATGACGCTCCTTTTCTCTCTATATGTATGTTCATCTCTTTCGCTTGGCGCTCTCTCTCCCTCTACAGACGTCGTAACTTTCTGTTTATCTATTTCTTTCTGCCACAGAAAAAAAAGACGGCGTTCCCTTTTCTCTCT
>OZ024756.1:6789820-6799820 GCA_964016885.1 Eledone cirrhosa
ATATATATATATATATATATATTTATATATTTATATATATATATATATATATATATATATATATATATATATATATATATATATATATATATATATATATGAGAAAGAGTGAGGTGTGTATAATAGAATAGAAACTGGCGAAATGTAAAAAGATATGAAAGATAACGAAGGAAGTTGAATTCTTATTATTTTCCGTTCATATATAACACACAACAACACAACATACAACACACAACATATAACAACATATAACAACATAACACAACATACTATAACTCACACAACACACACAACATATCACAACATATAACACACAACATATCACAACACATAACAACATATCACAACACATACAACATATCACAACATTTCACAACAAATAATTACAACAAATATTTACAACACCCTGATGGCGTCTTCTTTCCACTTAATTTGTCACACACACACACACCCACACATAAATATGTACTGTATATACACACAGAAATATACACTCACACATATACACGCACATACACACACATACATACACTCACATACACACACATACAAACACTGTCAAACACACGCATATATACACTCATATATATATATATATATATATATATATATATATATATATATATATATATATATATATATATATATATATATATATATATATATACATATATATATATATGAGTGTAAATATGCGTGTATATATGCGCATTTATATACACATACATACACATAAATATACACACACATATATATATACATACGCATATACACACACATATATATACATTCACAAATATACACTTATATATATATATATATATATATATATATATATATATATATATATATATATATATATATATATATATATATATATATATATATATATATATATATATATATATATATATATAGAGAGAGAGAGAGAGAGAGAGAGAGAGAGAGAGAGAGATACACTCACACATATAAATTCACATACACACACTGTCAAACACACATATATACACACACACACATACCTACCCTGTCAAACACACATACATATACACACCAACACCAATATATTTACAGGTTTCTTTCCCCTTGTACTTTCGGCACACCCAACAAAGAATATATTCTTTAAAGCAATACGTACTTCAAAGTTTCCGATATTCTTTCATGTTTTAATTATCGATAATATTATTCCCGCCAGTAAATAACAATGCTATTTTCTTACGATTGATGAGATAAAAAAATGAAATGGAAAATTGAATTTATTTAGTGAATCAATTTTATATCCTCCACCACCACCACCACCACCACCACCACCAACAACAACAACATCAGCAACACAACGACCAGCACAAGAATCCCTACCACCACCACCACCACCAACAACAACAACAACAACAACAACAACGACAGCAACAACAACAACAACACCACCACCACCAACAACTAAAACAACAACACCTACGACCAGCCCCAGCATCCCTACCACCACGACTACGACCACAACCACCACCACCAGCACCACCACCACCACCACCACCACCACCACAACCAGCACCACCACCACCACCAACACGACCATCACTTCAAGATAAAAACAAGATTCATCTTTGGTGTGGTTTGATTACCCATGTAGAACAAACATTTTTACCAGGTGTGTGTGTGTATGTGTGAGCGACTGTATGTGTATGTGACTGTGTGTGTGCATGTGTGTGTGCATGTGTGTGTGTATGTGTGTATGTGTGTGTGTGTGTGCGTGTGTGCGTGTGTGCGTGTGTGTGGGTGTGTGGTTTGTGTGGGTGGTGGGTGTGTGTGTGTGGTTGTGTGTGTGTGTGTGTGTGTGTGTGTTATTGCATAGCAGAGACAAAACAAAATGGCCGGTATTTTAATGTATTTACCGCCTAGTTCAGCTGGGAGTTTAACCCTGTGATGGACTGGCGTCCTCTCCAGGCAGGATTATTTTATTCTCAATCGCTTCACGCCGCGATAACCTGGATATGTACTTGCCTGATAGGCCTCGAAGCTCGACACAGACTTTAGACTTTAGACTACATCACCTCCCTAGTCACTGCTATGGAGGCGGAGTTGATCACCCAAAGGAGTGAGTCCCATAAACTGAAGATGCTTCTTGTGATACTTATAGTGTTGGAGAGTTCTGGAGATCTTGGCCCCCGTCTCACCTCCCTATTCACTGCTATAGGGGCGGAGTTGGTCACCCCGAGGACTGAGACCCATAAACTGAACTGGCTTCTTGTGAAACTTATAGTGTTGCAGACTTCTGGCATTCTTCGTCCCCATATCACCTCCCTAGTCACTGCTATCGAGGCTTAGTTGAACCCCCATTGGAGTTAGTCCCATGACGTACACTGTCTTCTTGTCAAACCTATAGCGGTAGAGACTTCTGACGTTTTTGGTCCTCATACCACCTCCTTAGTCACTGTTAACTGAGCAAATTTGGCCACCCGCAGGAGCGAGCCTTGTGATTTCATATGTCTCTCTCGCTATCCTCCAAGGTAAGGCTACTCACATCTTATCAACTGGGACTAAGAGGCAGCTTGCACGTGAGGTCCTGCACGATAGTGAACATTCTCCCACACTGTTCGCTCTTGTATTATTTGCTAGTCTCTTTACGTTCTGAGTTCAAATCCCGCCCAGGTTAGCTTTGTGTGTTTCATGCTTATGGGGTCAATAACGTAAAGTACCAGTAATGCACCGGGCTCGATATAATCGAATCCCCCTACCAAAACATTGTTGGCCTTGTGTTTCAATCGTAAACCACTCTTAGGTAGACATGATAACTGCTGTTAATTTGTGTGAGGGCAAGACTCGATTCAATCGACCCATAGTTCTTTCCTGGTCCTTTAATTTATCGATCTTGAGAAGGATGAAAGAGGACCTCAGTAGGATTTGTAAATCAGAAAGTAAAGATCTGGAATAAATACTGTTAATCATTTGATCGAAGTTCGATCTAGTCAGCCAATCAATAATTATAATGATTTCTACTATAGGCACAAGGTCACACATTTGAAGGGGGGGGGGTCGATTTAATCGATCCCAGTGCATTACTGGTACTTTATGTTATCGATCCCGTAAGGATGAAAGGCAAAGCTAACCTCGGCGGGATTTGAACTCAGATCATAAAGGGATGTCACTCTATGCCGCAAATCATGCTGTCCAACGCTCTACCGATTCCGCCAATCCACCGCAGATTTAATAATATGCTGATGATGATGAGTAGTAGTAGTAGTAGTAGTAGTAGTAGTAGTAGTAGTAGTAGCAGCAGTAGTAGTAGTAGTAGTAGTAGTAGTAGTAGTAGTAGTTGTAGTAGTATTAGTAGTAGTGGTAGTAGTAGCAGTAGTAGCAGTAGCAGCAGCAGTAGTAGTAGTAGCAGTAACAGTAGCAGCAGCAGTAGTAGCAGCAGCAGCATTAGCAACAGCAGCAGTAGTAGCAGTAACAGCAGCAGAAGTAGTAGCAGCAGCAGTAGTAGCAACATTATTAGCAGGAGCAGCAGCAGCAGCAGCAGCAGTAGTAGCAGCAGCAGTAGTAGGAGCAGCAGCAGCAGCAGTATTAGCAGCAGCAGCAGTAGTAGCAGTAACAGCAGCAGTAGTAGTAGTAGTAGTAATAGTTGTAGTAGTAGTAGTAGCAGCAGTAGCAGCAGCAGCAGCAACAGCAGTAGTAGTAGCAGTAGCAGTAACAGCAGCAGTAGTAGTAGTAGTAGCAGCAGCAGTAGCAGCAGCAGTAGTAGTAGTTGTAGTAGTATTAGTAGTAGTGGTAGTAGTAGCAGTAGTAGCAGTAGTAGCAGCAGTAGCAGTAACAGCAGCAGTAGTAGTAGTAGTAGCAGCAGCAGTAGCAGCAGCAGTAGTAGTAGTAGCAGCAGCAGCAGCAGTAGCAGCAGCAGCAGCAGCAGCAGTAGCAGCAGCTGCAGTAGTAGTAGTAGTAGTAGCAGCAGTAACAGCAATACCAGCAGCAGTAGTAGCAGCAGTAGTAGCAGTAGTAGCAGTAGTAGCAGTAGTAGCAGTAGTTGCAATACCAGCAGCAGTAGTAGTAGCAGCAGCAGTAGTAGCAGCATCAGCAGCAGTAGCAGCAGCAGCAGTAGTAGCAACAGTATTAGCAGGAGCAGCAATAGCAGCAGTAGTAGTAGCAGCAGCAACAACAGCAGCAGTAGTAGCAGTAGCAGTAGCAGCAGCAGCAGCAGCAGCAGTAGCAGGAAGGGGAGGGGGTGATAGACCAATACATATATGGCAGTTGTTTACTTTTCCTACAGTAAACAACCTACATTACATTAAGTGTACAATATTAAGCTGTTCTACTCTGTTAACTACGGACTTATGGGTTGGCAGAATCTGTAGAGCGTCGGACCCCATGCTTTACAGCATAGACTTCTGGCCCCTTACATTCAGAGGTTAAATCCCGCTGAGGTTAAAGTTGACTTTAATCCTTACGGGGTCGATAAAATAAAGTACCAGTAATACACTGGTGCGTTTAATCAACTTTCCCTTCCTCCAAAATTACAGGCCTTGTGTCTATTGTAGAAATCAGGTGGATTGGCAGTATCGGTAGAGGGTCGGACGCCATGCTTTCCACCATAGTTACGTCCCTTTACGATCTGAGTTCAAATCCCGCCGAGGTTGACTTTGCCTTTCATCCTTACGGGGTCGATAAAATAAAAGTACCAGTAATGCACTGGCTAATTGCTGGCCTTGTGCCTAAAGTAGAAACAATTATTTATATGCAGGGCGGTGGAGTGGCAGTATCGGTAGAGGGTCGGACGCCATGCTTTCCAGCATAGAGTTACGTCCCTTTACGGTCTGAGTTCAAATCCTGCCGAGGTTAACTTTCCCTTTCATCCTTACGGGTCGATAAAATAAAGTACCAGTAATGTACTGGGTTTGTGCTGGCTTTGTGCCAAAAGTAGAAACAATTATTTATATGCATAAAATAAATATATATCAAATATACGAACGGTTTTATATATACAGTATATATATATGTGTGTGTGTGTATCGTGTGTGTGTGTGTATGTGTGTGTGTGTGTGCGTGTATGCGTATGTGCGTGTGTGTGTGTGTGCGTGTATGCGTATGTGCGTGTATGCGTGTGCGCGTGTGTGCGTGCGTGTGCGTGTGTGTGTGTGTGTCCGTGTATGCGTGTCTGTGTGTGTGTGCGTGTATGCGTGTGCGCGTGTGTGTGTGCGTGTATGCGTGTGCGCGGGTGTGTGTGTATGTGTGTGTGTGTGTGCGTGTATGCGTATGTGCGTGTGTGTGTGTGTGCGTGTATGCGTATGTGCGTGTGTGCGTGTGTGCGTGTATGCGCGTGTGTGTGTGTATAAATGCTACACTCTCACAGCAACATTTCTTGTTTTAAAATTGCTATAATGAGGGATTCTTATCCCAGTTATTGAACAAGGATAAGACTTTAGTATTTAGGGTGAGAAGCAGTCATTATCGTGACTTCATAATTAAGATTTGTTGAGCTGTAATAAAACTGTCATCTATACGGTTCAAAGTTAATAGAGTGGCCACCAAGAAAGCATCCATTTATAAGCCATAAATATCTCCAGACACACCACACATAGTAATATATAGCCTGGCTTTCATGGATTAGTCATCTAATTAGTAAATAACGAACATACTAGCTTCAAATCTCACATACCAAGTTCAGATCCTTTCCAGGAGAATGACGTCTCCTAAGAGTCTTATTGTATTTGATATTCTTCTTCTTCTTCTTCTTCTTCTTCTTCTTCTTCTTCTTCTTCTTCTTCTTCTTCTTCTTCTTCTTCTTCTTCTTCTTCTTCTTCTTCTTCTGCTTCTCCTTGTTATTCTTCTTCTTTGCCCAATTATTCCTGAGAGGGTCGTGGGGGCAGAGTCCACCTCAAACACTCCCTCCAGCGGGTCTTGTCAGTAGCAACGGTTTCCAACTGATTCGGTTGGATCCCCAAGCGAGACCAGCCAAGCTCATAGATGTTATCCAACTATCTTGCTCGAGATTACCCTTGGGTCTCCTACCAGTTAGTTTTGTCCGTAAAATCTGTCCAGCGATACTTTCCTGAGACATTCTAACCGCATGTCCATAGTATCGGAGCTGTGATCTCTCAATTCAGAGAGTAGCTCCAGAATACCTGGAGTAACTCTCTGATCACTGAGTTACGTACTTTATTGAGTAACGTTAATCTAAAGACCTTTCGGAGGGCCCCATTCTAACAACATGACCATAGTATCGAACCTGTGATCTCACTAACGAGTAACGTTACTCTAAAGACCTTTCGGAGGGATCCCATTCTAACAACATGACCATAGTATCGAAGCTGTGATCTCACTATCGAGTAACGTTACTCTAAAGACCTTTCGGATGGACCCCATTCTAACCACATGATCATAGTATCGAAGCTGTGATCTCACTATCGAGTAACGTTACTTCAAAGACCCTTTTGCGGAATCCAATTGCAAGTCGGAGATCACCTTCTTTCGAGTTAAGTAACACCATGCCCTCTGTAAAATCCAGCCAACAGATTTTACACCCGGATAAATGGTATTAAATCGAAACCATTCAACGTGGAGGTCGGACTCCACTAAGGGTACGTACTGTCATCTCTCATGTTCATTATTTTCATGAACAGAACTGACAGACATGCGCAGCCGGAAGTGTAGTAGATAAGGGTGATAACTCCAGAAAAAATGTGGTATATTCTACTAGGACAATAGGATTTAAGGACCCAACGGGTGTAAGAAAACTGTGTAGTGAGAACACCTAGAGGACCAATGTTTTATGGGTGAACACAATATAGGTGCCGAGAGGTGGAGAAAGTAAAGAGGTGGGTTGTCATAGCGGAGGTGGCATGAAACCATGTATAGCTCTCTGTAATATAACTCAGTATATATATATATATATATATATATATATATATATATATATATATATATATATACGATATTAACAAATGGAAACTATATTTATAAAATCATATCTATTTTATTATACATATTTCAAGGATACCATGTTAAATTATTTATAAAACTGGTATATATTGTATTTTGTCTGATGGAAGCACACCATAATTTAACATGGTATCCTTGAAATATGTATAATAAAATAGATATGGTTTTATAAATATAGTTTCCATTTGTTAATATCGTATGTTTACTCCAAATACTTATTGAGTGCTTTATATCAGTTATAAAAATATTTGCTTGTTGTATCCCAACAATTTAAATAGAACTTTTACATATATATATATATATATATATATATATATATATATATAACGAAGGAATTGTGATAAGGAACCAGGTGGACCATAACGCACCAGAGTACTCAATACTTAAGGTAGTGGAGTGGGTAATAGGAAAAGGTATGAGCCCGACGGTAGAGCTTAAGCCGTTTCGACGGTTATTTCTGGACTGAAATAGCCGTCGAAACGGCTTGTGCTCTGCCGTCGGGGTCATACCTTTTCGTATATATATATATATATATATTGTATTCTATATCATATTATAATTCTCATATTGTATTACCATGTTGTATTTCATGTATTTGTCTTATATTGTTCTTTCAACGTGGGTTTGACATATTACTCGCTCTCTTGCCCTATAGTCTATATTTGGAAATGCACACTTTTAGCTTTAGCATGTCTTTCCATGATGTCTTTCCTAAGTTTTCATAGATATAAATTCCCTGTTCTTCTGAATTTTGGTGGTTCTGGCCGTTAATGCTTCTCGTCTCTTTGCTTGCCCTGATGAGTCCTTATTAATGGGACGAAACATTGTCGGCTAATAAAGACTTTTGATGTATTGAAGGCTTCTTTGTTCATTTTTTATAATTTTTATAATATATATATATATATATATATATATATATATATATATATATATATATATATATATATATATATATATATATGTATATACAATATAGAGAGGAAAAACGCAGGAGAGTGTGTTTTCATTACAGGATTTTAACCACTAGCGTGAAGAGAATCTAAGCTAAGAGAGTTGTAGGAGAAACATAATAATTAAACGGATAAATTCAAATGAAAAACCTACCTCATAACTAATCGTACATGTACAAACTCACTAGCAGGCTGTTTCACCGTATCAGTGGGTTCAAGTTCAGCTTTGAGGATCATCAGCAAGTGATCAAGCTGGTATTGTTCCCACTACTAAAGAGAACTATAGTAACTGACCTGTAGAACGTGTGAATAGAGGGAAATACTTGCGCGAGGCATTGACCGGTGGTATGAACAGAACAAGCCGCTAGAAATGGCAACCTATACTATTCAATTTATCGTGCTCTACTGCAGAGAAAATGCAACGAGCAAATATTTTACTTGATATATATATATATATATATATATATATATATATATATATATATATATTTATATATATATATATATATATATATATATATATATATATATATATATATATATATATATAAACAATTAAGTTAAAGTGTACATCTACATATGTATACGGAAGTATTAGTATGCATATAAATACACACATGTATACATATGTACATGTACTCAGCTTTTCACTAGACACTTTACAGTGAGTGTCAGCTAGTCTGTATGTAACCACACAGGCGGACCGGGTTTTAGAGTCATACGAGTTTTCAAGGAAACACATTTCCTCTATTCTCCAGAGGGCCACACAGGAATATTGGACTAGTTTCGATGTTATTACATCTCATCAGCAATATTTACCCATCTTCCGGCTTCTCTGGAGAATTGTAAAAGCACATATCGTTATATGCTTTTTCTATGAAAATTAGTAGTGGGTAGACTAATTTGCATAGAACGTGAGTCATTGTACGCACCGGTTCAGCGGAAACGATAAAAACAAATAACGAAACGAAATTAAATTTTGTTTCGCTTCTAACTCACTTTTGTATGACTGACGCTTAAACAATTAAGTTAAAGTGTACATCTACATATGTATACGGAAGTATTAGTATGCATATAAATACACACATGTATACATATGTACATGTACTCAGCTTTTCACTAGACACTTTACAGTGAGTGTCAGCTAGTCTGTATGTAACCACACAGGCGGACCGGGTTTTAGAGTCATACGAGTTTTCAAGGAAACACATTTCCTCTATTCTCCAGAGGGCCACACAGGAATATTGGACTAGTTTCGATGTTATTACATCTCATCAGCAATATTTACCCATCTTCCGGCTTCTCTGGAGAATTGTAAAAGCACATATCGTTATATGCTTTTTCTATGAAAATTAGTAGTGGGTAGACTAATTTGCATAGAACGTGAGTCATTGTACGCACCGGTTCAGCGGAAACGATAAAAACAAATAACGAAACGAAATTAAATTTTGTTTCGCTTCTAACTCACTTCTGTATGACTGACGCTTAAACAATTAAGTTAAAGTGTACATCTACATATGTATACGGAAGTATTAGTATGCATATAAATACACACATGTATACATATGTACATGTACTCAGCTTTTCACTAGACACTTTACAGTGAGTGTCAGCTAGTCTGTATGTAACCACACAGGCGGACCGGGTTTTAGAGTCATACGAGTTTTCAAGGAAACACATTTCCTCTATTCTCCAGAGGGCCACACAGGAATATTGGACTAGTTTCGATGTTATTACATCTCATCAGCAATATTTACCCATCTTCCGGCTTCTCTGGAGAATTGTAAAAGCACATATCGTTATATGCTTTTTCTATGAAAATTAGTAGTGGGTAGACTAATTTGCATAGAACGTGAGTCATTGTACGCACCGGTTCAGCGGAAACGATAAAAACAAATAACGAAACGAAATTAAATTTTGTTTCGCTTCTAACTCACTTTTGTATGACTGACGCTTAAACAATTAAGTTAAAGTGTACATCTACATATGTATACGGAAGTATTAGTATGCATATAAATACACACATGTATACATATGTACATGTACTCAGCTTTTCACTAGACACTTTACAGTGAGTGTCAGCTAGTCTGTATGTAACCACACAGGCGGACCGGGTTTTAGAG
>OZ024756.1:6807320-6819820 GCA_964016885.1 Eledone cirrhosa
AACATTTACATTACATTATATATACTATTGTATTTTCACAGTAAAGGCTTTACCTCACATAATATCTCACATAGCATTTCCATTACTCTATATATACTATTGCATTTTCACAGTAAAGTCTTTACCTCACATAATATCTCACATAACTTTTACACTACTCTATATATACTATTGTATTTTCACAGTAAAGGCTTTACCTCACATAATATCTCACATAGCATTTCCATTACTCTATATATACTATTGCATTTTCACAGTAAATACTTTACCTCACATAACATCTCACATAACATTTACATTACTCTATATATACTATTGTATTTTCACAGTAAAGGCTTTACCTCACATAATATCTCACATAACATTTACATTACATTATATATACTATTGTATTTTCACAGTAAAGGCTTTACCTCACTTAATATCTCACATAGCATTTCCATTACTCTATATATACTATTGCATTTTCACAGTAAAGTCTTTACCTCACATAATACCTCACATAACATTTACACTACTCTATATATACTATTGTATTTTCACAGTAAAGGCTTTACCTCACATAATATCTCACATAGCATTTCCATTACTCTATATATACTATTGCATTTTCACAGTAAAGTATTTACCTCACATAATATCTCATATAACATTTACATTACTCTATATATACTATTGCATTTTCACAGTAAATACTTTACCTCACATAACATCTCACATAACATTTACATTACTCTATATATACTATTGTATTTTCACAGTAAAGACTTTACCTCACATAACATCTCACATAACATTTACATTACTCTATATATACTATTGTATTTTCACAGTAAATGCTTTACCTCACATAACATCTCACATAACATTTACATTACTCTATATATACTATTGTATTTTCACAGTAAATGCTTTACCTCACATAACATCTCACATAACATTTACATTACTCTATATATACTATGGTATTTTCATAGCAAAGGCTTTATTTCACATAATATATCACATAACATTTACATTACTTTATATATACTATTGTATTTTCACAGTAAAGTCTTTACCTCACATATCTCACATAACATTTACATTACTCTATATATACTATTGTATTTTCATGGTAAAGGCTTTACCTCACATAACATCTCACATAACATTTACATTACTCTATATATACTATTGTATTTTCATGGTAAAGGCTTTACCTCACATAATATCTCACATAACAACTCGTATACGAGAGACGTGTGTTGACGTATGTGAACAAGCTCGGCTACCGAGTCGGATTTACTTACTCAAAAGTGAGTTTTGATAAAAAAATTTTATACTGTAATATACGTTAACCCCTTGCCTTGGTCGTCAAACTTTGAGTTTATTTATTTTCGCCCCTTTTTGGGGCGAATTTTCCAGTTAAAAATTTATTACGGCAAACTAATAGAAATGGACGGAATTTTCACATCTCATCCTAACGTGAAAGCCACGCCCCCTAAGAAAGGTGATACAGAGAAGCTAGAAGCACAAGGCTCTAAGTCTTCCCTCCTCACTTCTGCAAAAGAAACATGGAACACGGAATTAAAAGAAAAATTTGTAAAAATGGGTGAAAACCCAGAAAGTCACATAAACGCAGACAAAAACAACAACGACAATAACAGCAATAGTCACAACACCAACCAAGGAAAAAATAACGATAACACCAAACAAAGCGAACCCACTACTGGTGCCTCCTTTGCACAGGCGGACGGAAAACACAGACCTGCAAGCAACTGGACATTACAACTCTGAGAGAAAAGATGAAGGAAGCAAAACAGTATGTAACTTTCAAAGAAGGAGGAGACTACACAATCACCTCCCCACAAGAAATCAAAAGAGACACGACACTAAGAACGATATCTTTCAGAACAATTTCCAACATAACAAGGAAACCAGCTCAATTTTCCCAAAAAGAAATTGAGCTGGTCCTAAAAAATGTGTGGAGGGATATATCGTTCATACAAAAAGGGCCACTCTATGGGAATATAACGGTGCTTATGAAGGATCAATTGACGGCCAGGAAATACTCTGTGGCGCCAATTGTTTCCAAGCTACACACATTTTTCCCCACATATTTAGGGAAAAGAACGCAGAAAATAAGGGTCTCCGGAATCCGGCCAAATGCATGCATTTCCTGGGTACTAACAGGATTTTTAGAAGACGAGGACGGAATCCTCTCAGTAGGAGAAGTCACAACAGAAGTTTTCGGCGGTTTGAGCGTGGAGGTTCTGGTCCAAATGAGACCAGAACGAATAGCTAGAATACCACAGAGGGTGTCCCTCGATGGAGAAACATTTATATACATTTCAGCCGAGGGTAGGAGGCCCATATGTTACTACTGTTCAAGCAGGGGTCATCTAAGGGCTACCTGTCCTCAATTGACAAAAAAAAGGCTCTTTTGCCTACACCCCACACACCACCACCGCCGCCACCACCACCTCCACCACCACCACCACCACCACCACCACAACAACAACAAAAACAACACGGAAAAATAACACACACACGGCCCCACCCAAAACAAGTCCAAAAACACACACAAACACAACAAAACCCCAAAATACACCACTACCCGACAGCACGGACGAGGACCCAGCTGAAACGGCACCTAGTGACGAAGAGGGGGGACCCTTCCAACCTGTAAAAAGGAAAAAAAGAAAGCACCATTCGAACATAAACGAAACAAACACACAACCACCAACAAAAACAAAACAAACAGAACAAACAAAATCCGCCCCACCCCAAAACATAACACATACAACAAAACGTAAGCACACACAAGAACAACAAACAAACACAACACAAATAAAACAGTATACATACATTAACACAAATAACAAAGAACTAGTAAAAACAATACACAAAGACCCTTCGGTGGAAACTGAAGGGCAATTCTTTGCAAGCGCGGCCAACAAACTGCATTTTAAAATGATAAGACTCCCAATGGACACCTATGCAAAACTAAGAGAGAACTTTCCTGAGGATGTGGGGAAAACATGTACTCGACCCTATAACCGCGTCCTCTTGAAACGTTTCCCCACCCACACCTCACCAAACACCCCCAATCCGCCACAGAACAACACCCCACCAAACAACCCCTCCAATACGCCCATGGATATTGTGCAACCTGCTCCTCAGGAGCCGAACAGGTAGGTCCTTCCTCTTTTAACCAACATGGCTGATATAAGATTTGGGTGTCTGAATGTACGCGGCCTGGGACTGTCTTGGAAACAAGGCAAACTTTTAAACGATCTCAGGTCGCATAGAATGGATGTAATGGCTATTTGCGAGTCCAGGATCAGCAGCCAGCACCAACTGGCGCCCCTCTTCGACGACTTTGAGATCTTCGCATCTCTCTGTCAACCGGGGGGTGGGGGTAGAGTTGTCATTCTGCTGCGAAAACACCTGGGCCTCGCCATACAGAAGGTGCACCTGGACCCGGAGGGTCGACTGGTGGTTTTAGACGTCGGCAGTCGTGAAAGTGGAGCCCTTAGACTAATAGCTGTGTACGCCCCTTTTTGGGCAGCACGGCCGGAATACTTCCAACGTCTGGAAACTTTTCTGGGAACGTCCCGCTCCTTGCTTTTAGTGGGGGACTGGAATGGTATCCGGGATGCACGTTGGGACTATGTAGGGGCATGTGCCAATAGAGGGGGGTGTAAAAGCCTCAAAAGGTTAATCGGCCGATTTGAACTGGCTGATAGATATCGACTAGATTTTCCGACTGTACCACTATGGACGTGGACCAATCGCAGCGGAACATCTAGGTCGTACCTAGATAGGGTTCTAGTTAGAGAGAAGGATAGGGACACATTTAGCTGTCCAAAATTGTTCATGGTTGACTATTCGGATCACAAGTTAGTGACCTGCATAGCCAACCTTGATAGAACCCATAGACAGGGACCCTGTTACTGGAAGCTGAACTTGTCCTTACCGACAAGCAAAGCTTACAGTAAACGGATTAGCACGTTAGTTAAGCAGAGTTTGACAGGGGCAATTGTCAACAACAGGTGGTGGAGCTCTCTTAAGAGAGCAATTAGAATAGAATCGATAGGTTTTAGTCAGGAATTAGCAAGGGATAGGAACAAGACGGAAAGGGAATTAGTAGATAGAGTAGAAGAGGCGATTAGGAGTGGCAATGTAGCCGGCGTGCTGGCATCAAGAATAGCCTTAGACCAGTTATTTGAGGTGAAGCATGAAGGCTGCGTTGTCAGAAGTAAAATACGTGCTCTGGGTAATGAGGGAGCCAAAGCTGTGAGCTGGGCCCGAGTGACAGAGGTAAAAAGTGGGAACAAGTCCACAATTCGGTCTTTGAAGGACCAGGATGGGCGTGTGATCCTTGAACCTGGGCAGATGTGTGCGGCCTTTCAGCGGCACTTTGCACGACTGTTCGAGAGGGGCGGCGCGCCGGGTGAGACTATGGATTTCAATCCATACCTCGACGGCCTGCTGCGCCTCTCGGACGCGGAGGCGAAGTCCTGCGAAAGGACGATTTCAGCTGCTGAGATAGGGGCGGCGCTGAGCCAATGCGGCAAACGCAAATCCCCGGGTCTCGATGGTCTACCATACGAGCTATATGTAGTGATGCCGGACTTGTTCTCCGATATCCTCGAAGCGGTCTACTGCAACTGGCAGCAGAACGGCAGAATTCCCAGTTCTGTGACCAAGGGCGTAGTTACGCTGGTGAGGAAGGATGAGAACAAGGGGGATGACATAAGTAACTTCAGGCCCATAACTCTGCTAAATACAGAGTTAAAGATTTTGGCCAAGGTGTTAGCGAAGAGGTTGGCGCTTGTCGTCGGAAACCTGGTGGGAGAAGCGCAGACATGCGCAATCCCGTCCAGGTCCATTCACGACAATCTCCACCTTATGTGATACATCATAGAGAGGGTAGGGAATGAACCCGGCTTTGGTGGGGCCCTGATCAACTTGGATCAATCTAAAGCTTTCGATAGGGTTGACCATCGTTACCTGGATGCGGTGCTCGCGGCGGCAGGCTTCGGACCCGTTTTCAGGGGTTGGATTACTGCGATGCACAGCAGCAACGTCTGCTCAAGGGTCAAGGTGAACGGCCACCTCTCGGAGCCGTTCCAAATCATGCAATCCATCCGACAGGGATGCCCTCTCTCCTCCCTTCTGTATGTGCTGGCTCTTGAGCCACTACTGCGGAAGTTGGAGCGGTTGCAGGGCACCCCTTTGGAAACGGGATTGCAGAAAGCGGCGTCGGCCTACGCCGATGACGTGACAGTAATGGTGTCGAAAACCTCGCAAATCGGTGAGATCGGCACCTTACTGGAGGAATATGAAAGGTTTACAGGAGCCAAGCTGAACCGGGACAAGTCCGTCGGTTTGCAACTCGGAACATGGAGAGGCAAACCGATGCCCTCCAGTGACGTCGTCGGACGCTGGACGGAGGGCCCGGTGAAGCTGCTTGGGGTCTGGTTCGGACCAGACCTCCAGGTGGAGAAAAACTGGAACGAGGTAATGGCCAGGGTGTTTGCACTCACCCAGAAGTGGGCCCAGTGCAAACTATCCCTGAAAGGTCGAGCGGAGGTGGCGAATACTTATATAGCATCCGTCATCTACTACCGCTTGACCGTCGTGCCTTGCCCAGTGAAAAGACTCGCCAAAATGGAGTGCGCGCTGTTCCAATTTCTTTAGAACAAGCGGACCCCTTTGGTGAGGAGATCCATCTGCTGTCAACACCCTTCGAAAGGAGGGCTGGGGATGCCGTGGCTACAGATGCGTAAACACGCATTAAGGCTACGGCACCTCCAGGTATTCCTCACCGGTCAACCGGTGTGGGCCCCGTTTGTGAGGCGAGCCTTTCCCAGACTCGTCTCGCTCACCGAGCTGCAATCCTGGGTCAAGCAAAGACCGAGAAAAGTAGGCGACTGGCACATTGAATGTGCCCAGGCGCTCACGGCCCTCTGGAAAGCGGACCCGGCAATCAGTGGAGACTCCACCTCGACATTCTATAGAGGGTTGGTACGCAGCAGGTGCGACGATGCTCTCGGAGAAGCTCTAGGCATGGAGGAAGATGAACTGGCCAGTCTGTTCGGTAGGACGTTTGGCCCTGGACCGATGGACAACTTCCAAAAGTCCCTGGCTTGGCAGTGCTACTGAGGGGCTCTACCCGTTCGAGACAAGCTCCACAGGCATGGGAGCCTGGGTAGGGATCCTTTGAATAAGATCTGTCCGAGATGCGTGCATGACGACGAAACCGTTTCGCACGCATTCGTACACTGCCCAGGCATTGCTGACCTGTGGGGCTATGTGGAACGACTACTGTCGAGGGTGGGACCAATCCGGTTGACCACCGAGTCCATTGTCACGATGAAACCACCTCCCCGTTTCAAAAACCAAGGAGAGGCGGTTTTTCTCTGTGTGATAGCCATGGCTAAAGAAGTTGTATGGTGGACGAGGCTGAAAGGGCTGAGGTCAGACACCTTTCTCTCCGGCCAACAACTGGTCCCCTTTTTCAAATACCATTTTAAAAGAAGAATCAGAATGGAGAGAGAGGTGCTCTACCCCAGCAAGTTTTATGAAAGGTGGGTGAAAGTAGGGAGAATGGCCAGAGTGAATGGGTCTTCTCTCTATATCAGCCTGTAGGTGAAAGAAGAGGAAAAAGAGGAGACGAGGGAAGCACCTACTCTTTGTGCTCCTAAGGAGAAGGGTTGCACATTTTTTCCGGGGTGTGCGCGACCCATGTTAATGCCCCCTCCCTATTGAGGACTTCGTTTGTTGTTGTTATTTCATTGTTATATTTTTGTACTCGTTAATTATATGTAAACTTCCCCCCTTGTATCTGTCCCTACCTTTTGTGCCCTAGTGGCAAATAAAGAAACCACTCTATATATACTATTGTATTTTCATGGTAAAAGCTTTACCTCACATAATATCTCACATAACATTTACATTACTCTATATATACTTTTGTATTTTCATAGCAAAGGCTTTATTTCTCATAATCATCTGACATAATATCGAATTTAAGATATTTTGATATTATATGTTTGGAGAATAATACTTTAACATCAGTATGAGCGGCCGTTTACGACCAAATTGAACAGAAAGAGGTGAGAGAATTTTGGCTAGATATGACCTGTTTAAATGCTAAAGGGTTAAAAAGCTATTCTCGCTTTGAAAAGACATGAACTCACTTAGAACTCTAAAGGTAGTTGCTATAGAGGTTGTAATCGCATTCGTCCCGATAGAGCTTAGAGGTTAAATTGACAAGATAAGATAACAAATTGCAGTAAAGTATTAACTCAATATATAGCCTCTATATAGGTAGAGCTGATCGTTGGTAATCCTATTCAGATAAAGACCATTTTCGGCTTAGATTTAGGAATAGAAATCACTTAAAGGGAGTATGAAAGTAAAAATCACAAATCATCCGTTGAGCAGCAGAGAACGCGGTAATATTTGTTTGATTGGTGGTCTGGCAGTATCGGTGGAGCGTCAGACACCATACTTTGCGGCATGGTTATGGCCCTTTGCGTTCTGAGTTCAAATCCGCCGAGTTTAACTTTTCCTTTCATCCTTACGAGGTCAATAAAATAAAGTATCAGTGATGCACTGGGGTAATCGCTCGCCTTATGCCAAAAGCAGAAACTTAAATAAAGAAAGATATCTTGAAGAGCTATTTTCTGAGTGAGGGCAATACATTTCTGAAAGGAACTTGCTGTGGTAGTTATTATTTTACACAAGAAAAAGTGTAATTATTTTGTCATATTATACTTCAACATACTTCGTGGCTTTATAAAGAAACTACAAGGAGTTTTATAGTCATTTAAATGTATATATTCGAAGAAAAAAAGAAGAAATAATTTGATCAAATTATTCAGCTGTTACATTTGACGAAGAAAGCTCATGGCAGCTAGAGTCTGCGACTCAGTTTCTGTTACCATTTGTATTGAAGTTCAGTGTTGTGCGAAACACAATTATTCCAGTAAGCCAAGAAGATCACGGCAGACATTTCACTTCTTAAACAAACAGTTCTGAAATACGACAAGGTATAAACAGTAGAGCGACGAAAGGAGAAATATATGGTTGATAGTATAGAAGCTCTGGCGTCCATTTACATCCTGAGATAAAATCTTGTGAAGCTCTACTTAGCTATCTTCTCCCACCACGGGAGGTCGATAACATAAATTAACACTGAACGGGATTTAATCCAATACCCTGTTCCTCTTTAAAGTTAAAGCCTCCATTTGGATGAAGTTAAAGTTGAGTCGGGTTTGGGGGGTGGGCGTTCGAGACTGAAGTGTTGTAGTGGTACTATCTAAGATATTTGGTCATATCTTATACATGAGATTTGAAGAGGATAAGCAACTAACTGATCAAGAATGAACTGTTTTTTGGTCGTGAAAAAAAGCTTAGGTTTGGGGGTTTGGAAAGTAGTTTGGCAATGTTCTCTATATTAGAGGTCAGTGGATTGGCAGTATCGGTAGAGCGTCAGACACCATCCTTTGCAGCATAGAGTTATGGCCCTTTACGTTCTGGGTTCAAATCACACCGAGGTTAGCTTTGTCTTTCTTCCTTACGGAGTCGATAAAATAAAGCCCCAGTAATAAACTGGGGGTAACTGCTGGCCTTGTGCCAAAAGTGGAAACAATTATGAATGCTCGGACGGGCGGGGGATTGGTGGAGGCATTAGAGCGTCGGAGAAATGCTAAAGAGTTTGTGTTCTGAGAGTTTACTTTCTAACTGAAAATTCAATTCAGTATTAGTACCAACCCTTACCTATGGTCACGAATCTTGGGTAATGACTGAACGAATACGATCGCGAATACAAGGGCAGAAATGGGGTTTCTTCGAAAGGGTTTTGGAGTAACGTTACTCGAGAGAGTGCGTAGCTCGGAGATCAGAGAGTCACTCCAGGTGTATATATATATATATATATATATATATATATATATATATATATATATATATATATATATATATATATATGTATATACATACATATATATATACACATGATGGCTGCCCCTCGTTATCGAGTATGGCTATTGCACGATATACCATTATTAATAATTATTTATTAATTCTCTCGTGCAATGCTTATGCGTGAAAATATTTTTGAAAGTGAGGAAAGACTGTGCACGGAGCCAATCCCACTCTCTGAGCGACAGTAGCTATAACCCGAAAAGAAGAAAAGATCAACATCATCGGTAACTACTGAGCCGCAGGTTTTATATCGGAGTTATCCCAGTTTCCTGAGTTGCCTTCTTCTAGAAGAATATCCTGCCAAAGGCTAGGATGGCCGTTGACTCTTACGAGTTCTTCCACCATTTGTTTTTGTTTTTTGTCCTGCAGGGTGTCCAAAATCACCCTCCTCATCAAGTAAACTTGGTGGAGTTGTCGGGTTAGTCGCCGACGACCCGAACATGCGACAGGTTGTACTGGGTTACATGTTACCAGGAGCACTCAAGAGTGACCTGACATAATATATACACATACACACATACGTACATACATATATATTACATACACACATATATCACATATATCTAAGTCGGGTAAAATTCCCGAGATCCATCGACGAGTTCTCTGCAGCGGTCTCTGTCCCTCATTATCGCTGCCATGTCCTGCGTCTCCAACAGTCAAGTGTCTGTCCTTAGGGCATCAATGTAGGCTAACCTTGGTCTTCCTCTTCCAGTGTGTCCATGTAGGGGCTCCTACAAGAGCACTGAGTGCAATGTCAACTCTGGATGTCGGTGAGCATGTCAAGCTAATCTCAGCCTCCTCTGTGTCACTTTGAGCTGACTTTTGGTGGGTGCTACACGAGAATGCTGAGGATGGCTCTGAACATTAATCCATATACACTGAGGATGAAAAACTCAGAGTTGTATGGGAGCCTCCCAAAAGTCAGCTCAAAATATCACATATATATGTATATATATTTGTGTACGCGGGACAGTAAAAGACATCCTCAACATATCACTACATCCATAATCAGCACCATCATCACCACCATCATCACCACCATCATCACCACCATCATCACCATCATCATCACCACCGTCATCACCACCATCACCGCAACGATATCTATTTCGTCACAACTCCCTAAAATGTCTACAGGGACAACAACCACAACTACACTAATTAACTAAGTTACAACAACAACAACACAAACCACCACCACAACAAAAACAACTACAACACAAATCTGTAAAGTTAAAAAGACAACATCTCATTCCTCTCCTCCTTCTTCTTCTTATTATTATTCCTCTTCTCCTTCTTCTTCTTCTTCTTCTTCTTCTTCTTCTTCCCCTTCGCCTTCTTCTTTTCTTCTTCAACTTCTTCCCCTTCTTCATCTTCTTCCCCTTCTTCACCTTTTTTACTTCTTCTTCTTCTTTTTCTTTTTCTTTTTCTTTTTCTTCTTCTTCTTCCCCTTCTTCTTCTTCTTCTTCTTCTTCTTCTTCTTCTTCTTCTTCTTCTTCTTCTTCTTCATGAAGTGTTTATATTTACCAGATATCCAACGACATTTAAATATTTAGCTGAGGGGTGAGAGGTGAAGTGTTAGAGGGCGCCCCGTGGGGACGGGAGCTTGTAAATGGGACAGACTTCTACTGGAACTATTTCTATATACAAACCACCACCACACACTCACACACACATATAAACACACACACTCACACATATACATAGGCACACACAACAAACACATGCACACACACACACATAGGCACACACAACAAACACATGCACACACTCACACTCACACATACGCACACACAACAAACACATGCACACACATACTCAGACACAACAAACACATGCACACACTCACACACACATACGCACACACAACAAACACATGCACACACCCACACACACACATACTCACACACAACAAACACACACTCACACACATACATACTCACACACAACAAACACACACTCACACACACACACTCACACACATACATACTCACACACAACAAACGTACACACACACATATGTGTGTGTATCGAACCTCGGCCGATTCCCACGACTAGTGTTCCAGTTCCTCAGTAAACGTTACAACACTCTCATGAAATTAGCATGAAAGTGGCTGAGTATTCCACAGATGATTGCACACTTAATGCAATTCTCAGGGAGATTCAACTGGAGCAATAAGAAATGAAATGTATTGCTCAAAGACAAAACTTACCATTTATGATTGAACTCTTACGATTGTAAATCAATAAGCCAGCCACCTTCACTATACAGTCACGTACACATATATATATATATATATATATATATATATATACATATTAACAAACACGCACACATATATATGTGTGCACTATGTGTATATATACTTATATATATATATATATATATATATATATATATATATATATATATATATCTATATCTAAGGTGGGTAAAATTCCCGAGATCCATGGACGAGTTCTCTCCAGCGGTCTCTGTCCCTCATTATCGCTGCCATGTCCTGCATCTCCAACAGACCAGTGTCTGTCCTTAGGGCATCAACATACGTTAACCCTGGTCTTCCTCTTCTAGTGTGTCCATGTAGGGGCTCCCAAAGGAGTACTGAGTGCAATATATATATATATATATATATATAGAATAAGGTTAATATATATATGAGGGTACAATGTACGCCCGGAAATATATAGTGTGTCTATGATTTAAGGTGGTTCTATGGTAATAATTTGATATACCAGAACTTAATATCAAGATAAGCAGAACTTCTCTGATGATCGTTGCTTTTCCATTAATATCCACGTGATATCTAATGTTTTGCAACGTGAAACTGTACAGTTAGGGCCATTTGAATAGGTAAATATTTATATTATATTTTTTAATTTTGATTAATTTTAATTGTATATTAATTTTGATTTATTTTGAAAAATTGATTGAATTTTACTTGTTCTGCTTATCTTGATATATATATATATATATATATATGTATATATATATATATATATATATATATATATATATATATATAAATGTATATAGGAAAAAGTATGACCCCGACGGCAAACGTCAAGCCGTATTGACGGCTTGAGCTCTGCCGTTGGGGTCATACTTTTTCCTATTTCCCACTCTACTACCCTAAGTATTGAGTACTCTGGTGCGTTAAGGTCCATCTGGTTCCTTACCACATTTCCTTTGTTATATATATATATATATATATATATATATATATATATATATATATATATATATATATGTATATATATATAGGTATACACAGACGCACACACATACAAACAACAAGATAAACACCAACACCAACACACATCCACACACATACACACATATATATATATGTGTTCCACATTAAACATTATCCGATACAAAATTCAATATATACAATATGGTTATATTTATTTTATTCTATATAAAAGACAGTTACCTACTTACAGACAAACACTTACACCAACTCACACACTCACACACACACTCACACACACGCATACACATCCATACATACGCACAC
>OZ024756.1:6824820-6829820 GCA_964016885.1 Eledone cirrhosa
TAGATATGATAAATAAGAGTTAAATGCAGTTGAAAAGTGCTGTTAAAGATGAGGGGAAATTAAAAGAATATAAAAATAATATATATATATATATATACTTATACATATATATATATACATATATATACACATACACACACACACACATATATATATATATATATATATATATATATATATACACTTATATATATATACATATATACATATATATACATATACAGACACACACATACACACATATATATATATACATATACATATAGATACACACATATATATATATATATATATATATATATATACATAGACATATACATGCATATATACATACATACACTTACATATACACAAACATATACACTTATATATACACATATAATTATTGGGGGGCGGGATTAAATTTATTAGTGAGAAATAGTAAATATATATAGTTTTCAAGGAACATAGAGTCATAACCTGAAGTTAAAGCATTATATATGTTTACTTAATGGCATCAGTTTTAGGAAATGATATTTGTAAGAAGGAAAGCAAAATTATGTAGTTCATGAGTAGTAGAATATTAATTATAGGTTGACTAAATTAAAAATAGTTTATATATTAATTTCTAAAGTGTATATTAATTAGGTTTATAATTTTTAAAGCAGAATTATGTAGTTCATCAGTAGTAGAATATTAATTATAGGTTAACTAAATTAAAAATAATTTATAAATTAATTTCTAAAGTGTATATTAATTAGGTTTATAATATTTAAAGGTTTTTCTCAGTTTATGATTACACGATATTATTAATTCTTGTCGCTTATTTAATAGGATATCCTTAGATTTCATTATTTCAAAAACTTCTTGGGAACATAATCTACATTCATTTCTACTATTTTGATAAGGGGTGGCCCTTTTGAGCACACTCCAGGTCAGGTCATATTTAAATTCTCCTACTCAACAACCAAAAACATAAAACAAAATATAAGTGCCTATAATGCATATAAATGTAAAAAAACCATGAGTATACCACCAGTACATCAAACTAACCATAATATCTCCTCAGATACAGGATTCACGAAAAGTTGTAACTGTAGAAACAAGGCAACCTGTCCATTAAAAGGAAATTGCCTTGTTAATAACATAGTATATATATGTAAAGTTAACACTAAGCACTCAATTTATTCATATATAGGAGCTACCTCTAACACATTTAAGGTAAGATTTAATACCCACAAACATAGTTTTAAAAATGCCGCACTAGCTAATACAACATCTCTAGCTGAAATAATAAATAGTTATAGAAAGAGGAATATAGAATATGACCTGACATGGAGTGTGCTCAAACGGGCCACCCCTTATCAAAATAGTAGAAATGAATGTAGATTATGTTCCCAAGAAGTTTTTGAAATAATGAAATCTAAGGATATCCTATTAAATAAGCGACAGGAATTAATAATATCGTGTAATCATAAACTGAGAAAAACCTTTAAATAGTATAAACCTAATTAATATACACTTTAGAAATGAATTTATAAATTATTTTTAATTTAGTTAACCTATAATTAATATTCTACTACTGATGAACTACATAATTCTGCTTTAAAAATTATAAACCTAATTAATATACACTTTAGAAATTAATATATAAACTATTTTTAATTTAGTCAACCTATAATTAATATTCTACTACTCATGAACTACATAATTTTGCTTTCCTTCTTACAAATATAATTTCATAAAACTGATACCATTAAGTAAACATATATAATGCTTTAACTTCAGGTTATGACTCTATGTTCCTTGAAAACTATATATATTTACTATTTTTCACTAATAAATTTAATCCCCCCCCCAATAATTATATGTGTATATATAAGTGTATATGTGTGTGTATATGTAAGTGTATGTATGTATATATGCATGTATATGTCTATGTATATATATATATATATATATATATATATATATATGTGTATGTATATGTATATGTATATATATATATATGTGTGTGTATGTGTGTGTCTGTATGTGTATATATATATATATATATATATATATATATATATATATATATATATGTGTGTGTGTGTGTATGTGTATATATATGTATATATATATATGTATAAGTATATATATATATATATATTATTTTTATATTCTTTTAATTTCCCCTCATCTTTAACAGCACTTTTCAACTGCATCTAACTCTTATTTATCATATCTATATGTATTAGTATAACTTTATCAATATAAATATACCCATCAATTAAATTAATTTATATTCTTTTCATAGATGTATTTTTTTCACTAACATTCTTATCTTAAAACTTTAGTCACCTTTGATATTTGTATTGGCATTACTATTTTATAACAACAACTGCTTGTATACCTTTTACTGACCACCTGACCTATTTTCACCCCTAAAATAAGCTTCAATTACTACTATTTTACCATTTGGCCAATTATTAACTTTCTATTGGTTAATTCTAAACCTCTTACCAAACAGACAGAATATATTATATCTTTGTTGGTTTTATTCAATGAAAAAATAAAATTATTTCTGAGGTCAGCATAAGATCTATTTCTTCCCTAAAATAATCCTTCATTCATAATATTCTTTTCCATCCAAAACTGAAATCTACCTTCCTCTGCCCATAATTTAAGGTTCTTCTACTACTATATTACTATCCTGACCCTCACTATCTCTCTATTGGTCAATTCAAAACCTGTTCCCAAACAGACCTATTGTATTGAATCTTTGTTTTTTTCAATAAACAAATATCATTATTTCTGAAGACAGCATATATATGTGTAGGTATGTATATTCCCTCGGATAGTCTGTATAAATATTGTACATAGATCTATAGAATATGCATACCAACTCTAATACATATATATCCTAGAAACTATCGTAAAATGATGAATTTTTTTAATATAAGGAACTGTTTCTTTGTTTATTCATTATTTTATTAATTTATCTTGACTCTGTTTTCCGTTTATTTTTCACCGAAAGCAGTTTTTGAATGCATCTTCTCTTTTCATGATATCCGAATTACATTGAGTTCTTCATACGGATTGGACACTACCGTAAACTTTTGGTAGATTTATCTACATATATATATATATATATATATATATATATATATATATATATATATATATATATATATATATATATATATATATATATATATATATATATATGTATATATATATATATATACATATATATGTATATATATATGTATATATATATATATTTATTCAGACTAGATTATTATAATAATGCTTTAATTATAATTAGTATATTTCATTCTAGCTAACTTAATTTCTTTTACAATATAAACACAGATATGTTGGTATTTGTGTTTCATCATATATATTAATTTATATTTACATGTATTATTCGGCTCAGAAATATTTTTTTCTTTGAGCTTTTTCATTGTAAAGCAATGCTTGAGTTCTGAACTCAATACACTTAATATAATTGCTCCTTAGGTTGAGCTGATAGTAGCCCAATATATACGGCTGTTATTTCTAGCCGTACGAGTATGGAGCTGGCTAGAAACTGTAAAACCATGTGCGTTAAACAGTCTTTTAAAATATTTTGATGTGAAGCATATCAATTTGTTCTGGGTGTTTACTGATGTGAACAGGACAAGATATCCTACACTTATTTATCTCGAAACAGATTTGGATTTTAAAGTTTAAACTTATCTACGGAACAGGTTTGATTTTGAAATTTAAATTTGTCTAAACACCATGGCCATTTGCCAATACTGTTTGTTTTTGTTGATTTATTATTTTAAATCCATATAGGCAAGCTGTAATATTATAATTAGTACATTTCATTCCAGCTAACTTAATTTCTTTTACAATATAAACACAGATATGTTGGTATTTGTGTTTCATCATATATATTAATTTATATTTACATGTATAAATATATATATATATATATATACTAATAAAAGGAATTCTAACTTTGTCTGATTTACTCGTTTTATTTACAATCCTTTAAAATTATAATGATATTATAATGAAATAGTATGGTAGAATATTAAATGTTAAGTGTTAATTGAACAAGTACTTTCATGTTTCGCAAACTTCAGGTTCATTTCAGATTGCGAAACATGAAGTACTTGTTCAATTAACACTTAACATTTAATATTCTACCATACTATTTAATTATAATATCATTATAATTTTAAAGGATTGTAAATAAAATGAGTAAATCAGACAAGGTTGGAATTCCTTTATTATCTTCTATACACAATCTTACACACGCGTCTATATTTATATTTATATATAAGTGAGGAAAAAACTTCGACAATGGATGGGGTCCGCTTGGATTAATATTCTCCAAAACCCGTATGACTCCACGAGAGTTACGAAATCATGTATATATATATAATAAATGTAATCTGAGTTTTTCGAATATTAATAATTCTTTCTTATACAAGGCCAGCAATTTTGGGGGAGGGGAAAGTCGAGTAAATCGACCCCAGTGCGATGAAAGGCAAAGTTAACCTCGGCGGGATTTGAACTCAGATCATAAAGGGGCTTAAATCTATGCTGCAAAGCATGGCGGCTGACCTTATACCGATACTGCCAATCCACCGCCCTTCGAATATTAATAAAAACATTCGATTTGTTTACAATTATGCAAACAAGCCTCAATTTTTTAGCCATGTCAGCAGAATGAACACTTCATTCTTGCTCTTATGTTGGCATGCGAACAGAACTGCAGACACTAATATTTCATCAGTACAGCTCACTATTCACCGGCCAAACAGTGACAGATCGGCATGATTTGCATATTAGCAGACTGGCTGATCATTCAGATCTGCATATTAGCAGATCCACTGATCAGCTAGACTTGCATATCAGCAGACTGGCATGGCTATAACATTGAGGCTTGTTTGCATAATTGCAAACAAATCGAATGTCATTATTAATATTCGAAAAACTCAGATTACATTTATTGTATTCAGCCATGTAGAGCGAACATTTTT